>OX578141.1:47992003-48554503 GCA_951213105.1 Amaurobius ferox | reverse complement strand
GTTATCGTTATGACAAAACTTTAGTCGGTTTATCAGTTCCTGTCCGTTTTTTATCATAATAGAGTTATGTCTTTTAATATCATGCATAACTATTATGAGTAAATCCAAAAGTTTTTTGTTTGCTATTTCCAAATATGAACCACATTCCACCGTCACAGTTCGAAACTTGACAGGTATTTTGTGTAATTTGGGGATCAGGACCAAATATGGATATTTTATTGTTTTAATATCAATCCATATTCCTTTGTAAAGTGCCTCTATTCTTTTAGTCAGTATCAATGCGTTACTGGGTATTAAAGCATACATTTCACTGTCCCTGTAACTTTGGTTTAGTGTATTCACGTAGAACTTTTTACAAGTGAAGGCATAATTTGATACTATTTTATCGGTATATGTTAATACATATTCTTCTTTAATTTGCTTGAACGAGGATGGAACTTTAATTTCTCTATTGTTTTTGCAGTGCTGCGGGTAGTAGTGACAAAACGCTTTGTAAAATTCATATTTCCATTCATTAAATGCTTGTATTGGTAAACTATGTTTTACCGCCAATCTATAAATGAAGATGTCGAGATCATTATAAAATTCTTCGTATACATTTTTAAATTCTTGTATACGGTACTTTGTACCGAGTTGAAACAGGTTTTTAAGTCTTTTGTCTTTGATAAAATCTAGATTTCCGGAGATTATATGCTTATGATGAGTGTCACTATGAATATTCTCATGACAATACAAGAATCTACATTATTTGATGCAACATCTTGACAAATTTTGTTATAATTGAAAAATGTCCTTCCGTTGGTTTTGACGAATCTATAATTGATCATGATTTTTATATTGGACAAAGGAAGACATACGTTAATATGATTTAAAATAGAATGGAATGGAATGTTCTCATACAGTTTGTTCTTGAAAGTTGTAATAAAAAATTCTTTAGATTGTTTTATAATTTCACTTTTTGTAAGTGTTAAATTAAAAATTCTGGCTCTGAGTTTGATTAAATCCAATAGGATATCAATATTAGTACTTGCTTCATCATTTTGGCAATTGCTTTCTTTTAAGTTGAAATGTATTATGTAATTCCATATTTTCTGTAGATATTTAAGCTTGATACTATAGGCCAAGTTCTTAATCCATCCAATTTTCATCGTGTTTTCAGTTTTTAAAAATTTCAATATTTTTTCTTCTGTTTTAATATAATTATTGTGTTGTTTTTTACTTCCTCTTTGCCATCGGTGGGATTTTTTATTTATAAGATTTTCAGATAGAGGGTATGAAGAACTATTTCTGCATCTTTCTGACTTTTCATTCTACCCAAGCGAATTGGACCTTATTGAAAATCCAGCGTGTGAGGACGGATCGGTAAAATTCTTGGATTTAGCTATCAAAAAACACAAGAAATATGGAATATACAAAGAGTTACACGACAAAAGAGATTCATACAGGATCAAGGTAAATCATATTATCGATTGGAATTCAAACCTTGCAAAGTATGTCTTCAGAAATATAATAATTGGACATTTTAGAAGAAACCAAAATTATAATACTTTTAGGAAAGACTGCATTTGCAAATGTAAAAAATTTGCAGATGAAGCTATAAAAAGAAATTATCCAGTCAGTTTTGTACAACATTATTACAAATCTTTTTTTAAAAAAAATTTGTAATCTGATTGTTGATATAGAGATTTAATATTCATGACTGCGTAACTATTATCCTGATATTTCTCTGCACATGAGCAACTTTACTTATATAAAGAGACGTTCCATCGGGTTGGACTAGCGGATGTTTCTCCTTCATGGATTCGTTTACTTCTTTGGTTCTGAGTCTGTTCTGGTGCTTTTATTTTCGCACATTTGGGAGGCTGACCATGGAATTATGTTGGTTCCGTGAGCGTTACCCGGGTTGTAAAAGCTGCTTTAAGCGGGAAAGGGGTGTCGCAATCCACCCCTACCATTCTTATGTAATTCATATGGTCACTCCCGTTCTTTTCTACTTTCATTCATGTATTCTACTAGGGAATTTGAGCAGCATTTGCGCCTCCTCCTTTGTAGTGAATAGTTCTTTTAATTTCAGGCTTATTTGGGATATATCCTATTTTGTCTCACTTTATCGTAACAGTATATATATATATATATATATATATATATATATATAGAACTGATTTCTACAAATTAATGCAATACATTTCTCATTTAATCAGCTATTATATAGAATCGTTACAACAAAAATATTAGTTAGTAAATAATACTAGTAAATGAAAGCATAGATCTATGCAACATTATTTAGAAACTTACTGCATAACAAAGAGTAGCAACAATCCATTCAAGATGGTTGTCGTGACATCACCGAACAAGAACTTGATAATGATATTGTTTATCTATGTGTTTCAATGTATCTGAATTATATATTCATGTATAATGTATGGGGATTAGGAACAGATAACAGTGAATGTAACGTATTACGAAAATATTAATATCCAAATTTCAAATAAGTTAATATTTTATAGGGTATTTTATAAGGTTGAAATAATTAATTTTTCTATAAAATCAGTCATTATCCCATTGCCGTTTGAGCTAAGTCAACCCAATTAAATTTTGGGCTAGACAAGTTTTTGTTAACTATTTTAAAGTATATTAATTGGGCCTGATCCTGTCCCTAATTTTACTTCATATTTAATGCTTAAAGCATGTTCTGATAACTATAAAAATTATTTATGTTCTAAGCTTTAGACTTTTAAAATGATGTGAAATTCAATTTTTGTTCATCATAAACTCACAAGTACTTCAACTGAATGCAGATATTTAGTTGATGTATGGCATCATAAGTAGAACCTTAGCAAATTTGATGAAATATTTAGTGGTTGGTTGGTTGATTAGAGTTTTCTGGCAAAGGATCCAGAGAAGATATGCTACGGCTGACATATGGAATCAAAGTGCAAATATAAGCAAGTAACAACAACATGTGTATAATCTAAAAGAATGATAGTGCGTGAATATAATACGCTAATGGTATATGCAATGGTATATGCAATGGTATTGCAATGGTATTGCAATGGTATATGCAATGGTATGCAATGGTATTGCAATGGATACAAGATGAAAATTTTAGTGTAAAGAATTAAAACAATTTCGTTTATGTAGTGTGTGAAGGATATCAACAGTTGTATTAAATATAACCCTCTTCAGTTTTGAACTTCTTACTATATGTTCTATGTTTCGTGAAAATTCAAACCCATTCGATGTTTTGTATCTGAAATCGTAAAGGCATCACAGGCTATTGTTGCACTTAGTAATTTATGGTACAGCTTGAAATTAAATTCCAATAGATTTTGCATATTAAATTTATCCAACTTAATAAAAATATATTTCTTTTTCACTCTTGTTGAGTCTATTTCAAGTATAGAACGATCGACAATCGTCTAAGTTTCTCACTAAGTATAGCGGCTTTTGGAAATCCGGAGATCTCACAGCTTAGATTTCAGTTCTTCACAATGGCCTCGATAAAGTCTTCACACTGTAGACAGTAGGTGACAGTAGATCTGAATAATAATACAAAAGGGAGGAAAGTTTCCAAGACATTGTGAATTTATGGTAGCGGTTTCAATTTTTAGTCAGTATTAAAATAAGGCCACTCTGCATGAAATGTGTGGAGTTTATACGAAGCAAAAGTAACATTTATATCTAAAAAGTAAAATGCAATAAATGCAGGTTCCACTTCAACAATAGGACTGAAAACAAACATTTCAATACCTTAACGGACAGTGTTGCGTCTGGACAGATGTATATCTGTGATTCGATATCCATTTCATGCGTTCTTTACAATGTTCTTATAGTTTTATCTTGGTATATTGTAAGCATAAATAACAGGTATGTTATGTATTTATTATTGCATTTTCTTTGTCTTGGATTCAGTGACGTCCATTTTTATTCAATAAATTGCTCTCTCACGCTATACAGATAAATATAAGATTTTCCTATTTACGAACCGCTAAAATATTTAGCTTCATTTCCATTTAAATAATTAACTTAATATAATCTCAAGTCTAATTCATATTAAATATTTGACTTTAGATAATATGAGACCACCAACCGAAATATTCAACGATTCGCTGTATTATTAGTACAAATCGGAATGTCAAAAATATTAACTGCTGCTTTAAATATGTATTTGCTCTTAGAAAATTCAAAATATTCTATACATTTATGAATGAAGCATGTGTATTCTCTTTTGAAACTACATTCTTTGTAATCTTCTGTATGGTCTTAATTGTTTCTCTTTTAACTCACAATACAAATGCCCTTATGAATGAAAGGGAATATTCATTTGTAAATACTTTTCCAATGATACATTTCAGTACGTCAAATAACTTTATTGAAAGTGTGCCGTTCCTACAGAAATTACATTTGGCTTTATTTCCTTTATTCTCCTTTATGTGGCTTTAAATACATCGGACATAAACTCTTTACATTTCATTATTTCATGTTGAGAACGTTGAATACTTGGTAAAAATTATTACGATTTATATTAGCACAATCACAAATTTATGTACAAGAAAAATTAACTCGTTTCTGTTTAGTTAATATAAAATAAATACTCAAGCAAAAACTTGGTATTTCTACAATAAATATTTAAATAAAGACTTAATATTACGTTTCGTAAATTTATGTCAGTAAATGAGACGTATATCGCTAAACAAAATAGTATGTTAACGAAAAAAAACAAATTAAGGTTTGTTGCTAAATAGTCTATCACCTACTAGAAATAATTTCCTATTTTCCTTACTAGGATTTACCAAATCCTCCGTATTAATGAAAAGTAGCTTTTGCCAGAAGGTGTAGAGGTATTATGGCCCATAATCGGCATTTTCTTCACTACTACAGAATAATTGAAGCTATTATTTTGAGCTGTAAATCGCCCATATCTTTATGATCTCAAATGCCAAAGAAATCATCTTCTATTAGTCTACTGCATATATCATTTCTAAAGGTCTAATGCATTGTATTATTAACACTTTACAACATAGTTGAAAAGTATCTATGACTTTGTTCGTTCTGTCTGTCAGTCTGTCCGTTCGCATGATAACTGACGTAAAAATGAGTTTATCAAAATGAAATTTCAGTATGTTGTTCAGACGGTCTGTGGGACCTATGGGAATATATATGAATAATATCACCGAATTAGTTTTGGATTGAGCCCGAGTTGAAAAAATGAAATACATTAAACCCTATGAGACTTCATTTTCAAACATTTTTTAATGCAATTTAAAATTCACAAATTGCTTCGAAAGTTTTAGGAAATATTCAAATTATCCCATAAAAATATAAAAGAAAATGTCAGCAAAATAAATGCTTTAGTTTCTAAATAAAAATTAAAATAATAATTACATCCATATCATATGAAGAGATCACACGACCCACTTCAAAATAAAATATGGCATCCATCTTGTGTCAAAATCGTGATTTTTAAAGTTCTTTTTAATTTATATTTAGTGTTGTATCCGTCCTAAAACTGCCTTATTTTTGCTTAATTTATGTGCGTCTATAGTTTGAAACAACTCAATTATAATATATTTGAGTTTAAATGATCATCAAATTTTGAATATCTCTACAACGAAGTCTAATTTTCACTTATGGAGAATGTAAACACATCAAGCTGTAAGATGAGTTGTATAACAATTGCTGAATTTCTTTAACTCAAAATTATTTAGATCTAGAGTCTGCAATATAGCTGATAGGAATGAAACATTAATTGATTTTACATAGAAAAGCAGGCGATTTTATAGCAGACTTTTTTGATGAAGTTTTAAGCATAGAGTTAAATTACTTTTCCTTCCATGGTTTTAAGTTTTAAGTAAAATAAATTATTGAAGTATGTTCATGAATGAAAAGAATAGAATAAAAGTGAATGAATAATATTTTTACTGCTTTTTCATACAGAGCCAGACGATTTATATTTCAGTGACGTCATTTGACTAAAGTTATTTTATTTTACTGTTCAGTTTTCAAATATAATAAATTATTGTAGTATTGTGATAATTTTAAAAATATTCTCACTGAATGTATCGCATTTTAGAGATGTTTAAATAAAATTGCATTGCAGTTGGAAAGTGTTTCATAATCAATGCTTTATGCACGATTGATCTTTCTTGTTTAATGTCGATGTAGTTTTTGAGATATTTTACTTTTTATGCACTTCTGATGTGAACTTTTTATTTCTTATAACATTTTAAATGACTAAAGTGTTTTATTATTCAATGCTTATCACTTGTTGATCTTTATATGAAACTATTGTAAATAATAAGTAATTTGCCTAATTTCTGGCGAACGGTTAATTATTCCAGAACTTGGAGGCTTGGGAGGAATGCCGTCAAAATAATGTCAATAATGGAATTGAAATTTTTCCAAGACTTTGCAGAAGTCCCGACTACCATGGAAAATACTTTTGATCTACTTTAAGAAATAGAATTAATGTTAAGAAATCAACAGAAGAAGCCAAACTAAATGCATTGAATGATTAAAACAAGAAAGATCAATCATGCATAAGCATTGATTATGAAACACTTTCCAACTAAAATGTAATTTCATTTAAAAATTTCTAAAATGTGATTCATTCAGTGGTAATATCTTTTACATTATCACAGTACTACAGTAATTTATTATACTTGAATATTTAAAACTGTATCGAAATATAAATCATCTGATTCTTTATGCAAAATCAATGAATATTTCATTCATATAACTTGTATTCCAGACTCCAGAGCTAAATAATTTTGTGTGAAAAAAATTCAGCAATTCTTATGTAATTCATCTTACAATCGCTTGAGATATTTGCATTCTGCATATGTTAAAATTAGGCTTCCTTGAAGAAATAATAAAAGTTTAGGGATCATTTAAAATCACAGCTATTGTAATTGCATAGGCACGGAATTTAGATACACAGATAATACACAGATAATATATATGTGTATGTGTATGTACTCAAAGTATTGGAATCGTGCCGAAGATCGGAACTCGAATTTTCAAAGTATCTACACGTTTTGGGACTTCTAGAACACGAAAAAACTACTTTTAGGAAGACGTCTGTGTGTGTAAGGGTGTATCTGTGTATGTTTCTGTGTGGATATTACATCCACTCTAATTGAAAAACTAATGGACCGAATTTCATACAATTTGGTAGGTATGTTTTTTGTGGGAAATCCTGATGTTCATTAGATTATAGTACGATTCGTAATAAAAGAATCTGCCTTCTTTGCGAAATGACCGCAGAAATTGCCTTTATCCACTCTAGCTAAAAACTAATGAACCAAATTTAACAAAATTTGGAGTATAATATTTCAATAACCTACAAGTGATTTATATGCCAAATTTAACAAAATTTTGTATATAAATCATTTGTAGGTTATTCTACTACGATTCGGGAAAAAGGAACGGGCTATTTTTGCGAAATGGCCAGCAAAAATCGTTATATATAAAAATAAAAGACTACGTGTGCTCAATTATATCAATTAAATTCCTATTTTATATGTGATTTTTGACAACAAAAAGAATAAGACTAACCCCATTACTCTAGGACTAGCCGTTCTTGAGATATTCTCGTTTTTTCGCGTTTTCGCTACGCCACCTCTGACAATAAGTCCAGTTATCAAATGAGAACCAAATTTAAGTTTAACGTGTAAATTCAATGTCATTTAAAATACTTATGTTGTGCAGATAAACTCAAATTATCATTGAATAAATAAAGAGAACGAATATGAGTCTGCAGGGAAAGACATGTGCTGTCCACATCAGAATTTTTAACAATATTACAACAATGATTTATAAAAGTGAACGGGGATTAATTGCGGGTCATTTCGAAAAAAATGTATGATCTATATTTAAAGATCCACCAAATTGCTGTAGAATAAAATGTTCTACAAATTTAAGCTGTGTACCAAATTTTAACTCTCTAGGACGTAGGAAAGTGCATTTAAAATGCCATCAATTAAATTTATCATGAAGAATTATATAAAATTTAAAAAAAATGAAAAATTGTTATCTACCAAATTTATTTTAAAATATGAAGCCACTCCTATATGCAAAACGTTTAAACAAATGGAGAGATATTTATTATATAATATCTCTCTCTTTTCTTTCTGGAAGATATCCCAAAGTCAGAATTTAATTGAATTTGTTTTTTTCCCTATATTAAATAATTTTTTTAATTAAAAAACTACTTAACATATTTTACTGAATTTTTTTTTATATATTCTATGGGATAATGTGAATATTTCCTAAAAATTTCGAAGCAATTCGTGAATTTTAATTTTACTTAAAAAATGTTTGAAAAATTAGGTCCCATAGGGTTCAATGTATTTCATTTTTTTGAACCCGGGTTCAATAAAAAACTAATTGGGTGATATTATTTATTTATATTCCCATAGGTCCTACAGACCGTCTGAACAACATACTAAAATTTCATTTTGATAAACTCATTTTTACGGCAGTTATCGTGCTAACGGACAGACAGACAGACAGACAGACAGACAGACAGACAGACAGACAGACAGACAGACAGACAGAATGAACAAAGTCAGAAACACTTTTCAACTTTGTTGTAAAGTGTTAAAAAATAAGATAGTTTAAATTAGCTGAAATTTTCGATAGCAGTGACTGCATGTTTAATTATATGTAATGACGATTGTATCTGACTTGTATTTATTAATAAAGAAGAAAGATCAATCATGCTTCAAGTATTGATTATGAAACACTTTCCAACTTCATTTAAACCTGTCTAAAATGCAATATATTCCTCGGTGATATTTTAAAACTTATCACAATACTACATTAATGTATTATATATGAAAACTTAAACCTTCATCGAAAAAAATGAACTTCATTCAAATGACGGCATTGGATTATAAATTGCCTGGTTTAAACATCTCTAAAATGTGATACATTCCTAGGCAATAGTTTTAGAATTATCATAATAGTACGATAATTTTTAAATTTGAAAACTTCATCGAAAACAACTGAAATTCATTCAAATGACGTCATAGAAAAAATAACACGCCTGGCTCTTTCTATAAAAGCAGCATTTCATTCATAAATAATTTCCCATTCATGTCATTCATCAAAATACTATAATCATTTATTTTATTTAAAAATTAAGTCCATGGAGCTATAAGTAATTAAACTCTATGCGTAAAACTTCATCGAAAAAAATCGTCCTTCTCTTTGTAAAATCATTGAATATTTCATTCATATTAGCTATGAAGACTCCATGAACTAAATAATTTTGTGTTAAAGAAATACAGCAATTCTAATACAACTCATTCTACATATTTTGCTGTTTACATTTTACATAGGTGAAAAATAGGCTTCGTTGTAGAAATAATCAAATTTGGATGAGAATTTAAACTCAAATATATTCTAATTGCGTTGTTTCAGTATGTAGATGCACAGAATTTAAGCAAATATGAAGTGGTTTTAGGACGAATACAACACTCAATATGAATTAAATAGAACTTTAAAAATCACGATTTTGAGACAAGATGGATGCCATATATCATTTTGAAGTGAAGCACGTGATCTTTTCATATCATGGTCACGTGATCGCTTCATATAAGAGGTGTTATTATTACTTTAATTTTTATTTAAAAAATTACTGAATATATTTCGCTGATTTTTTTTATATATTCTATGGAACAATTTGAATATTACCTAAAATTTTCGAAGTAATTTGTGAATTTTAAATCCGCTGAAAAAATGTTTGAAAAATTAGGTCCCATGGGACTCAATGTATTTCAGTTTTTCAACCCGTGTTCAATCCAAAACTAATTGGGTGATATTATTCATTTATATTCCCATATATCCTACAGACCGTCTGAACAACATACAAAAATTTCATTTTGATTAAGTCATTTTTAAGGCAGTTATCGTGCTAACGGACAGACAGACAGACAGACAGAATGAACAAAGTCATGAACACTTTTCAACTTTGTTAAGTGTTAATAATATGGTTTGCACTCAATCTAAGTTTACTTCCTTGGTGCAATGTACCTTAATCTACTTATGTCACTATAAGTCACAGAGCTCGATAAGAAGTGGTTATGCTTTATTCACTTCATTTCATTCTGCATATAATCTTGCTGAAGTAATGCATGTGATTTGAAACTTTTTGCCAAGGGTTGTAGTATCAGAATGAATTAAATTAAAGCGACGTAAAATTATATAAATTTGCACATAACTGCTGATTCACAAAGTCCGTCTGGGACACTGAGTTATCGTTTAATATAAAAATCTGGGTTGTAGTGCATGTTCAACCAACCACAAGTTTTTCCGATTTACATAGTATCAATGGCACTTAAAACTTTGAAGGTTATTCCAAATGCAGCGAGCAGTAAATATAACCAGTTTATCTTCATTTGGACTCTCCTATTTGGCAAAATTCCTATTTGCAGAGTATTTTTAATAAAAAAAAATTCCATGCAAATTCATAATGCTTGATTAATTAAAAATACATGATACTACAGAATTAGAAATTGATGTAAAAGTATATAATACCGTCAATGTATAATGGAATAATAAATAACTTTTCCATTTCATAAGTGTATAACTATTAGTAGTGTATAAACATTTATAGCGTGCATTGTTCCTACTTCAGTATAATCCAATTTAATTTATTCCTGAAGTGTGAAATATTTGACAAATATTGCACTTTTTGATGTAATTAACTCGTTAGATAGTATAACTGTAACAGTTTAAATATTTTATTAAAACTATATAGTAACAAATGAAGTTTACATGTCAATGTAAAATAAGCTGAATATAATTTTTAATATACCAAAAAATATTCTGCATTTTTTTATACAAATAAATCATTTGATTTTTATCTCTGACGAAAAAAACATTTTAAATAAAATATAGTAAACCTTGATTCATTACTTGGTTTCAAAGAGGATTAATTAAGACAGCAATTAAATGTTAAAGACAATTTCCGGGTGTGCGCAAGTTGTTTAATCCATGAACTTTTGTAATTGCCTCATTATATTTACAAAGGTTAGTTGATAACCGCAGGGACACTTGATTTATATTCTAACATTCTAATTTTAGGAATTTATCCTTAAGTTCTCTGAACTGCTAAGTTAATTATACTTTATATTCTATATATTATGTACGAAATTATTTTTCCTTTGTTGTGAAAAACATACTTCCAGAGTGTAATTAAATTATAAATAAAATTTAAAATTTAATTGCAAGAGAAAATCTATATTTGAAGCATATATAGCCAAGTTGGCAATGGAAGTAAATTTTTCAAAAGATAAAATTTGTAGGAAAATATGTCGTATTAAAAGACAGTAAAATCATGAAAGCTATAGTGCACGCATCATATATTATAGAATAAAGGTTTCAATCCTTCATTTCGGACTGGACTACTAGTGGGTTACTATTGGTATTCAGTCTCCGTAGGGAGCCACGAGATATTATGTACGAAATTATTTTTCCTAGACAGTAAAATCATGAAAGCTATAGTGCACGCATCATATATTATAGAATAAAGGTTTCAATCCTTCATTTCGGACTGGACTACTAGTGGGTTACTATTGGTATTCAGTCTCCGTAGGGAGCCACGAGACACTAAACATATCATGGGGTACAATGGTATTTGATTAATTAAGACAATAAACTTTCGTTACCAGTTATTCTAAAATTATATGGTTAGATGCTGTATGGTTCACTTCATCTATTGTAAAATACTTGTTGCTCAGTATGTTTATGGCTAGAACGTTGCCTTCCCAGGCGCAAACCTGTAGTTTGAGATTCAGTTGAAACATGAATTATTTAAAATGACGTCCTAGTAACTTAATTCTATAGAATCATCTATGCTTTAAGAGTACCGTATTTTGATTGTTCTCAAATCTGGTATTTTCTCACAGAGATTTTCATTTCACAGGTGTTATAATGAACGATGTGCTATTCTGTATATCTCAAGTTATAAAATAATATGGCTGCCTGTGTATGTGACTGGATGTGGATGTACCGGGATGTGTGTGTTGGCTGTAGAGAAAAGAAGCTTTAAAAGCCCCGTCAATGTCACACTTCCTTGTTTCTAGTATACATTGGGTGGCAAATAGGCGCAGAAATCTGACCTCACTTCTTTGTGTAGGGAGCTCTAGTGGTGAAACAACTGCAAACTCACGCCCACAAAGAATCGCGGACACGACATCAACAAACCAACCAACCATCACATTGAATTAATAAAAAAAATCACAAAAGTTACGAGCAGTATAGGCAGTCATTTAAATTTTATCATTTCTACGCTGCAGTTATTTACAAATTATAGTGAAACGTATAAGTATCGAATGAAAATGTCTCAAGGGTTACAAAAGTGATATAAAAGGGCTTCAATACATTCGACTCATGAGTTTCACCGCTGATCTGATCGAATATTCATATTTTCCTTTATAAAATATTTTGTCGCCACGTGCGATGAGATTAGAGACTGTATTTTCCGCTGGGGAATTATCAAAACTTAAATGAAATACATTATCTTAAATATTGAATAGTTGATTTTATCGGATCATTTGAATACACATTTCAATTCTCTATTATCAAGGGCAAAATAAGTTGCTCTATTTAGATTCATATTAATGTCGACTAAAACTATAAATACTAAACTAGCCGTCTGGGACGACCAACCAGTTCGCATTTGATAAAAGCTAAGAGATTTAATTATATAAACATATTTATTTACTATATAGTATTAATATATATTTTGAAATTTATAAGAAGCCGAGGAAAAAATATAAAATATGTAATATGGAAACAAATGCATATTCATCAAATACAAGTTACATATATGAGCGTATGTATAGTTATTCATTTTATAATACATGCAGAGTCTAATTCGACAATAAGAGCTTGCAATTCCAACCCAGTAGTTCAATTGGGAAATCATCGGTCATACGGGAATCCGCAGTTTGTACCCTGAATGGTGTACCATCATCAATCTGACACAGAGCTCTATATTGGCATCCGAACATAAATAGTATATTGTACACGGATAGATAGATAAAAGTTTTAATTTAGCCTAGGACTTTACAATTGCTCCTGAACAAATTAACCCTGCAGGTTAGTGTAAGGATGTTGGAAGTCTGATACTCCTATTACGACTAGTACGGATTCAGTAAACTCTAGGATATCAAGGGCTGATTTCAAATCGGAAGGCCAACAACCTGGCTGGAATCCTAACCACGCTGGAATCAAAATTAGAGGAGTAAAAATAGATTAAAATATATCATCAAGAGGCTAACCTTATTTAAAACTTACAAGGAGGTTGTCAGTTAAACGTTAATCTAACATTAGAGGGTAAATAATTCAGTGTATGATTCTACGATAAGACTTGGCAATTACATTCTAGTAGCTCAATAAGGACAGCATCGGCTGGCTAGTACAAAGATTGGCAATTCCATCTCATGGCAATTTCATCTTCCCCGACTGGAACAACAAAGTGCTTTTTACAAACATAAAATCGTTTTAATATATTTAGTATAATGAGTATGAAGGACTGTGAATTGCATGAGTTACAAATGTCAATTATGAAATGTAATTATGAGACTTCTCATAATTATAAACTTGGGGCAAATTCATGGCAATTTCATCTTCCCAGACTGGAACAACAAAGTGCTCTACAAACATAAAATCGTTTTAATATATTTAGTATAATGAGTATGAAGGACTGTGAATTGCATGAGTTGCAAATGTCAATTATGAAATATAATTATGAGACTTAAATAAACTTCAAAACCTTTCCGTCTAGATTATAATATTTCTCAATCACATTCGACATAAAATAATTATTTCTCTTTTCCATACATGTTGTGAATACATCATGATTTTAAATACATTCTTCTCGTTGAACATATAATGAATTTATAATTTTGCAAATCTCTTATTTCTTCTAAATTCTTTAAAATAAAACAGAAGTGAAGAGAATACAAGTACATTTATTAATTCGCAAAATAAATTTATCACGGATGTTTGAAAAAATATATTCATAATTGTTTTCCTTCCTTTCTAGTGTTTAATTGCAAAAATATTCTGCTTCAAGCGTAAAATTAATAATTCATGTTATTTTTCTTATGAATAATAAAAAAAGGATAAAACAGATTATTGATCCCGCAAAAATAGTCCGCAAGACACTGCAAAAATTACGGACGAGATCGATTTCTTTAAGCGAAAATGAACTCTGCGCTTTTCAATGTTTCAAATATATGTATATATGAAATTTTAATATGTGAGTAATATTAATTCAATTTGCCAGTAAACTGTAGTATATAAGCAGGATTCTTCTATAACTTCCTATACATTGCTCTAAGTTTAGATTCACATGTTTTAAAGCTGCAAAAGCAATGGACTTTTGATAGGAAAGAGCCTATACACTATCGATTAAGAAAGTTTGCAGCACCCCTAACGGCAAAATAAAGAAGTTGGAATTGGGACGCAATTGGGAGTTGGTATTGGGTGAATGTCAGCACATCTCGAAAATGAAGAAGATAGGCGAAATACGTTTCAATTAAAAAATTTTAGAGTGTTCTGCATTTAGTATGTAAAGACGTGCAGTTTTCACATACGTATAAACAGACGATGTCTACAAAATATTGCTGTCGTAATGGTAATGATCCGATTTCAATACTGGATCAAATTACACCATATTATGGTCCCGATTACACGAAACTAAAGAAAATTATTTTTTTTTTATTTTTACAGTTAAGAAAATTTTTTGAATAAATGATTTACTTGCAATGAAACATTGTTTTATCTTTTACAAAACCCAACAGTTCCATGGATTTAACTCCATCGTTTCAGGTTTTATAAGGATAGAAATTTGAGACCCCCAAATTGCACGGGCTTGTCCTATTTTAATTTTATATTCTCTAAAGAATTATGAATGTGACTTGATATATATGGAAATTATTTAATAATATATCTTGTTAATTATTTTATATCCTATTATGTCTTATTTTCCTGGGATGAATATAATATAAATCCTTTTTGGTAATGAAAACACAAAGATGACTACATGAGCTTCTGGCATTACAGGGGGTAATGAACATCTTACCAAAGTAATGGACCTCGTTATTTTTGTTAGCCATTTATTGGAGAAAATGAGTATATTGTATCAGGCAAGACAATGAGTATATTAACTGATTCGTTCACATTCCCAATTTATCAGTATCTGCCAATACGATAGTTTACAATTTCTAAATTAACTATAAATTATTTTGACTAAATATATATTATTAACACATTTAATAAATCATTTTAGATTAGTCAGAATCGTTCTTATATCCTTTCATATGTCAGCACAAGCAGTTTGAATTTTGAAAATTTCAGGGTTCGCTTATAAGTACACTGGTTTTATAAAGTTTGTGAATAGGCATACCACATTTCTTCTGATTATATCAACAGTAATATTGTTATGGACATATATATTATTAAAATATATATTATTAACACATTTAATAAATCGTTTTAGATTAGTCAGAATTGTTCTTATATCCTTTCATATGTCAGCACAAGCAGTTTGAATTTTGAAAATTTCAGGGTTCGCTTATTAGTACACTGGTTTTATAAAGTTTGTGACCATAAAGTTTATCGCCAAAGTCATCACGTCTGTTACAGAGAGTTCTTTTGATCCAGACAATAGATGTCATAAAATTTAATGGTGCATAGAATATAGACGTTGACATAGTGATTAGCAACTTATCCTATTTTCCGATTTGTCGCTATCCATCTTCATGCATCATGATGGCCACGACTTTGTTCTGAAACAGATTGGTGAACGATGCCAAGAGAAGTTAAATTTGAAGATCCATGTACATCTCTGTTGTGCCGAATGCGAATAACCTTCACTATTTGAGACACATACATCTTCTTCCTGGCCAACACGTTCAATAGATTTGAGTCTAATTAAGCATGTATGGGACATGGGAGCATTCTACCACCCTAAAGTTCTAAGGAGTTATGAGCATCCATAGAATCGTTTTGGCAAGACATTTTACAAAAGCACATTCACGATTTGTGTCACTTAATTCCGCGCCGTATGGAGGCCGTTATCTTGGTTACGGTGACTTTAAGAGGTATAGAACTTTTGTCTAATATATCTTGAATAGTTTTGTAAATATATTCATTTATATTTTCTAACATAATTAATCTTCGGAATAAATTTAATTTGAATAGTTTATGTTTTTCATGTTGTTGTAGTACTGTAATTGGGCTGCAATACTGTAATTGGTACTGTAATTGGACTGTCTCGTATTTTCTTACATTATGATTCATTATAATTATATTTTTCATTTTATAGTCAGCTGCTGTGCGATATGTATCATACTGAAGTATTTTCAAAACAAAGCGAAAATTCAATTTATATTATAACACCGTTACAATTTTCTAGTTCCCAATTATTAGTTAGAGAAATACTGACGTTCAAAAGACAGAAAAGCCAGCCCTGTGGGGGATATCTATAATTATAAGTTTAACTGCATCTTCATTAGAGATGTTTGGTGTCAGAAAATATTTCAAATATACATGAATCACTTAAATCATATTCTGTAAGTACAAGTTGTATGTGTTTCAGAAAATTAATTTATTTTATAATCCATTTACCTTCAGTACGGTTTGATAAGTATATATAAAAGTTCTACATTATATATTTTTCATAAACTTGTAAATTAATGTTCACTTTAAACCTTGTCTTAATGATTGCTCATATTTCTCTAGAAAATGATTATTTTAAATAATATACCATAAACATGTTTTATCTAGATAGAATATTTTGTGTTTACTTACTGTGAATAATACCTAAAACGTTTGTTTTCAAATAATGCTCCGTAAGTTACATTATTCTGTTGATTTCTAATCAATTCTTAATAATAATAAATAAATAAATAATAATAATAATAATAATAATAATAATAATAATAATAATAATAATAAATAAAAGAGAATAAAAACATATATAGTGCTCAAATTTCAATTTGGTACAATAGCATTTATAGCAGCAGAGAAATGTAATATAACATTGTTGAAATGAACGTCGCCGAAGGGTAAGTAATTGCATTCCAGATTGATTAATTGGATCCCAAGAAAAGTAAATAGACGAAAAATTTTCAACCAAAAAATTCAAGTATTTATTGCAAAAGAAACTTAACTTGCGGCTAAATGTACAGGGTATACTTATAAGTCCTAGAGGATTTATGATCGATATTATAATTACTGGAATTTAGCTTTGAGTCACAAAATCGAAAACAACCTGTATTTTTCAACATATGTAAACATTGGTTTTATTCTGTTAAAACGTTTGAAACGTATTACATATGATGAATCATTTTATATTTGACACAATAGAAGTATCATTGATAATACTTTTTTTGGCAATGTGGTTGCAATTATCCTATATTATTACTATTATGCTATACATCTTGTGACAACGTGCTGCACAAACCTTGATCTCATGCAGCTTAAGACAAATACGTTATTATTATTATTATTAGAAGCCAGACCTTGCAACTCACCTATTAAGTATTGAGTAATTATAAGCATGGTCGGGAAAGGATATCTTCAGAATGAAGATACCCAGCCATAATACAATAGCATGGTCCTCGTCCACGATCGTCCTGTTTACATATTAAAATAGAATGATCTTTACAGGTACGTCCGACTCGGTACAGTTGGGAAAAAGGTTATTATGAATGACAAAATTGTTGGGGAAAAAAACTATAAATTTATATATGCAAAATCGAATAACTAGAGGATAATTTAGAAAAAAAAATTCGAAATAAAATTTAGAAATAAAAAAGATAAATAAATAAAAATAAATAAATAAAAAATGAAAGTGAAGAAAGATCGCTGTTTAGGAAAAGTTAGAATAAAAAATTGAAATAAGAGGAAAAATTTAGAGGGGTAAAAAGATCAAAATGAAAAAGTTAGATAGCGTTTTATCTTTTTTTTCTCCAATAACAAAACTTTAAAAAAGGTGAGAGCAAGTAAAAAAAAATTGTATTGATCATAGATAACAATAAATTGACCATATTAATCATAGAAAACTGAAAGCAGTACGCTGAATAAACTTAAGAAACTTTATCAGAAATAGATTGGACAAATACGTTATTGAACTCACGTAGTTCGCAAACGCGTGTAATGTTCCCCAAGTGATACTTAGTCTGGGCTTATTTCGGCATCTCTACTTGATATATATCGAGAACGGTAGAGCTTTGCCGTAAGATATAAGCCACTTTGCTTTCGTGGACCTTATGCAAAATCGAATATGTGACAACAGACATCGCCCCGAGATAAAAGCTTAGTACAGTAAGTGGAAAAGGTGGATCCGAACGAACTTCAAGAGATCTGTGGGTGAGAGCTCAAGCGTAGCTTTGAATATCGATCTAGTGGCGAGTGAAGACAACAAATTACTGAAGTGTTTAAGTGTAAATTCGATGGAAGATCAAGTGGTTGGACCTTCAACTCGGGTTTCGGATTCAAAGCGTTGCCTAAGTTCGCCTCCAAGTATACTGTACACTCCAGTCGTGCTAATATCCGGGGAATAATTAATTACCTCCAGTGTGAGGCACGTTGTAAGCTCTAGTCGTCTTGTTCTACTGCGAGAATACACTCTAGCTATGCTCTTTTAGTTGCGATATACTCCTGTGATTGGCCTGAAGCAGCATCAGTGCTGATATTTTCAGACATATATATCTATACCGAGTTCAGTCAGTGTTTTGACTTAAGTTACATCAGGGAGTGTGCCGTTAGTGCCTAATATATCAAATCAGTGGTTCTACTACTCTGTGGACTTGTCGGACGTTCAAGTCAGGGATTTGACTTCTCTAGTAGACAGTGTTTGATATTCTAAGAAACTGATTTGACTCCTTTGTTGGACTTAGTGCCCGTGCTTTTCCACTATCTGGACTCTTGCAAAATGTAAGTCATGACCATATTTTTTTCTGATGATCATTGTATACTTTTGGTTGTATGAACCGTGTTTCACGAATAAACAAACTGTTCGCTTTTATGAATTTGTTTAATTGCGTAAACATAAAACTAACGTTACATTGTCGAGGCAGCCAGCAGAGTGTTGCATTGATGTACTATCCAGAGGGGAGTTACATTGGCTAATCTGTTATTTGCTTTATTCACCGTTCCTCTTTTGGAACATCCTGTCCTCAAAATTGCAGTATAGTTATCTAAATATATATATTTTTAAATTTTTGGGGATACATGTTATGGTTATGATTGAAAACCATATATAAATAAAATCACAAGCTATCCTTTACAGAATTTTTGAATTGAGCGCGTAAGGGTTTATCAGTGCTTACTGATTTTAATAGTTTTATTTTTGCTCATGTATTAAAATTTTGTTGCACTAGTATGATGTTATAAATATGCTGCCTTAGATTTTTTAAAGATTATATATAACGACATTATAATGGGCTTAAAGTGCAAAATTTGGGTGCATACGAAGATTTGAGCCAACACTGATCTTGTAGTACGATATGAGGTACGTGGGGTTATCTTTGCTGAAATGGGACTGTGGGTGTGATAAGAGAAGTTTTCTTTGCTTGCACATTGAATGGCTGCAGCCGTTTTATGATGCAAACGATAAGTACCAGAATTAACAATAAACTTTATACGCTTTAAACAATGAACTCAATTCCACAGTCAGGAGTTCATGTTAGGCCATGAGGACCTCATTCACTTATGCCCAGTGTACCTCCGGAAAGTGGCAACTTTGCACCAGATGGTCGGTCAATGAGAACTGAGTTATGGGGATACATGGGGATGCCACCATTCAATGGTCCAGAAATGAAAGAAGATTTAGCAGGAAAGTTCAAGTGCAATATACAAAAAATGAATGTAATAATTGTCAAAAATTAATGATAGTTTTTGTTAGAGATTTTTAAGGTGATGAGAATAGAAGTTGCCACAGAATGTGTTAGAGGCTGGATTGATTGCTATTGAGGTCTTGGGGGAAACTCAGACTGTTTTAGAAAGATGGTGTGAAATCAGTACGGTGACCCAAGATCATACATGTTGGTTACTTAACAGAATAATGGTTTTCGTATTGGACAAAGTCGGTTTTTCTTTGGCGGTGTTGAGCAGACTGTGTTGAAAACGATACGTTATTAAGATGTCTTTGTTGAGGAAAAGCGAGTGTGTCTACAAGGTGTGAGACCAGAAATTGAGTTCACACTAGATTTAGGTGAGACACTTTTATGTCCTTTATTTATGGTTTTCTGCAATAGCAAACAACGCATCAGACTTGGGGACGCCAGTTTTATGGCACCCTGACCCGAAAAGTCAAATAAGGCAATAAACCGTAGAGGCCAAGGTGAAGCCACGAGAGGCCACAAGAGTGATCAAAAAATGTAACCAATATGCTAAATGTCTGGGAGCATTGCCCAAAGTCGTCCAAGCAAAGCAAAAAAGGCGTTGTTGTTGAGACCCAGACCGCCCGACCTACCAGAAAAGTGCAAGGTAACTGTTTGGACGGCCGGGAAGTGCCACCCAATTTTAACCGGAACCCAGTGGAGGAGACATCCACAGGGACCGTATCCTACTTCCCCTACCAACAACATTTTGGAAGAATTACGGACCCAAATGTTTAGCGTGATCCAACTCCGCGTGAACACGGCGGCAGTTTTGTCCGTGGCGGGAATCGAATCCGGGCCTACCGAGTGCAATTTCTCGCTAACCACGGGGCTGCCGTGCCCTTAGCCAAGGAGGGCAAAAAGAGGCGGCAACCAAGAGATGATATTACATAACTTCTAGGAGAATATGTGAGAGATTCAAGCGAGAGTACGGAGGCAATAAGACGTGAAGTCACGACGAATTCTATGTGGGACAGAGGTAAATGAGAAACGACAATGTCCTGATTACGAATGGGAGAATTGCAATACGAGTTGATTCCACTAAAATGAGTGACATTAAGTACGAACTGGTGAAAAAGTCCAAGACTGACTTGAAGGTATGTGCGAGTCAATTGTTGTTGACGGCCATAAATACACTTTAGGCATTTTAAGTAACCAATGGTCTCACATTTTCTCTCTCCTCCGCAAATAAAATTTACTAATTGTTGTAATGAATTAAGAGAATGTTCTTAATAAATGAATTTATTTTAAAGTTTACTATGGGGCGATTAATTGAGTAGCATTATGTTAATTAATATTCTATTACAGGAACTCGCACTGAAGATAAAATATGGTGGGTTTTCATAGCGGCAAACAACGCAATGTGTTTAATGTTTAATGCTATAACGATCAATGATTTACGATATAATGGTCATGTTTAGATAATTCAATTTGATATTATGCTTTGCATAATTCTCATATGATGGTTAAAGCGGTATTAGTAAATAATCAACGCAACTAAAAATAAATAAACTTCAATGTTTTATTTTCAAATATGCTGTTTAATTAAGTAATCAAATAAATACTTAAGTACTTCTATATTAAGTAATACTTTATTAAGTAGTACTTACTATTTTAAGTAATCAAATAAAAATACTTAATAAATACGCAGTAATCAAATAAATACTTAAAGTGGTAACTTCAAGTTTTTTTTTTTAAATGTGCACCATACAAGGTAAGAGTGAGGTACAGCGTACAGGCTGTTTTTAGGGAGAGGAGATCTTTTAGCAGTAAAGCATAAAATTCAGTAGAGTAGCGTTCAAGGAAGATACCAGGCAATTCAAGTTTTCGCCCAGCCACACAGCCAGTAGTTATAAACCAGAGACACTCAATCTTTTACTATCCACAGACTGCGCAACTTTGTAAATTTGTGCAGGTTTATAGTTGAAAGTTCTGATAGCCGAGATAATGTTTATTAAACTTTTTTATTAAAGTATATAAATGTCATGCAGGAATATGGTTCTATCATAATAAGAAATTCCATTTTTAAAGATACCAAATATTTAAAAATATGTTTATATTTATTTCCTTAAACAGGAAAGAATTTAAAACACTGTTTTTGCAGACAAAACTTTGAAATGAACCACATGTAAAATGTTTGGATACACTACGAAGACTACCGAATTAGCGAAGCCGAATACAATGTGCTCGAAAGCAACATATTGTGGATATTTACTCTAAATCTCCGAAACAGCCGTGTGGTCTGGATAACAAGCTACAGACAATAATATTCAGACACAATTGATAAAGTTATGTTCAAATACAGTGGATTTAAGTATATGAACACTTCATTGTTGATCTTTGCGTGTCGAAAGTACAAATTTTAGAGATCAGTTTTAGTTCTAATAAAAGCTGTGTGCTCCAGTGAAAAATGTAAAAGTATTTTTCTGAACCGCCAGATCAACAAAGAATAAGGTTTCCCCAATATTCTTCAACTACGAATATAGGTAGTGCAACCTTTTCCATTACAATTTGGAGAGAAAACTGTGTTTTTGAGATTTTTCAATTCCTCAGTTCGCTTTTCAGTTTTGCGTCATTGCATCTGCAAAGATTCTCTTTAAAATTTTAAGAGTTTTGTAAATAATACTGTTTGCATTATTTCCTTATTAGAATTACCACATGTAACTAGATCATTGAAATAAAAAAAATATTTTATTCACCTAAATAACTTTTTCATTAACAACTGAAAATACGCGCCTGAATGTAGTCCAGAGACTTTCTATATTTGGCTTCCTGATTATCTTTATCAAGTTTCTTTACCATTAATATTGGGAAACAATAATTGGAATTCGACTTTTCTATCAGACCATATTTCAATAATTGTTCAACGTCTTCCTACGCAACTACTTTTTATAAATTTAATAAGGAAAATGGCTTTGTTTGAGTAGGAAACTATGAAGTAACTCAATTTCAGAGATAAAAGCGTCTGTTTTTCCCAATGTTTGATACCATTTCGAAAACATAGCATTATACTTTTTTAATTTTAACATTTTCCTTCCAAATGATTTGCATTAAAATCGCTATCATCAATTTGCATCTTTTATATTTCTAACATTCGTTTAGCACATATCTTTTTATTTTATTAATATTATTATTTTTATTTTATTAATATTATTATCTTTATTTTATTAATATTATGAACAACATTTTTATTTACATTTTCAAATTCATGTTTATTTATAAACTGCACTTCTGTGGATATTCTACCTACTTTCATTCGTTTATTTATCCATATAGCTTTATTATTCCTGCTGTATAACGAAAGAGTAATGGTATTTTTATTTTACACTATTTGTACTGAAATTTCTGGCATGAACGCTTTGACTAATATAAGAGGTTCCTTGAGAATAACTACCTAACACTCGGCATTATCAGAATACTGTAGCCGAACTATCTCAGATTCTAATTTTTTAACACTTTACAACAAAGTTGAAAAGTGTTTATGACTTTGTTCATTCTGTCTGTCTGTCTGTCTGTCCGTTAGCACGATAACTGCCGTAAAAATGACTTAATCAAAATGAAATTTTTGTATGTTGTTCAGATGATCTGTAGGACCTATGGGGATATAAATGAATAATATCACCCAATTAGTTTTGGATTGAACCCGGGTTGAAAAAATGAAATACATTGAGCCCTATTGGGACCTAATTTTTCAAACATTTTTTAGGCGGATTTAAAATTCACAAATTGCTTCGAAAATTTTAGGTAATAGTCAAATTGTTCCATAAAATATATAAAAAAAAAATCAGCGAAATATATTCAGAAGTTTTTTAAATAAAAATTAAAATAATAATTATACATCTTATATGAAACGATCACGTGACCATGATATGAAACGACCACGTGACCATGATATGAAACGATCACATGACCCACTTCAAAATGATATATGGCATCCATCTTGTTTCAAAATCGTGATTTTTTTAAGTTCTTTTTAATTCATATTGAGTGTTGTATCCGTCCTAAAACTACTTTATTTTTGCTTAAATTATGTGCATCTACATACTAAAACAACACAATGACAATATATTTGAGTCTAAATTCTCATTCAAATTTGATTATTTCTACAACTAAGCCTATTTTTCACCTATGTAAAATATAAACAACAAAATATGTAGTATGAGTTGTATTATAATTACTGTATTTCTTTAACACAAAATAATTCAGTCCATGGAGTCTACATGGCTGATATGAATGAAATATTAATTGATTTTATAAACAGATGGACGATTTTTTTTTGATGAAATTTTAAGCATAAGTTTATGAAATGTAGCTCTCCATGTTCTTAATTTTTAAATAAAATAAATTATTATAGTATTGTGATGAATGAAATGGAGAAAGTTATGAATGAAATCCTGCTTTTATAGTGAGATCCAGGCGTGTTATTTTTTGTATGACGTCATTTGAATTTATTTCAGTTGTTTTCGATGAAGTTTTCAAATATAATAAATTATCGTAGTATAATGATGGTTTTAAAAATATTACCGTGGAATATATTGCATTTTAGAGATATTTAAACCACGCAATTTATATTTCAATGCCGTCATTTGAATGAAGTTCATTTTTTTCTATGAAGGTTTAAGTTTTCAAATATAATAAATCAATGTAGTATTGTGATAAGTTTTAAAATATTACCTAGGAATATATTGCATTTTCGACTTTTTTAAATAAAATTGCATTGAAGTTGGAAAGTGTTTCATAATCAATGCTTTAAGCATGATTGATATCTCTTGTTTATTTTTGTTTTAGGCTGCGCGTATTTTTAACACTTTACAACATAGTCGAAAGCTTTCCGGCCGTCCAAACAGTTACCTTACACCTTTCTGGTAGGTCGGACGGTCTGGGTCTCAACAACAACAACATAGTCGAAAAGTAAATAATTTGGCATCACGTCTGATGTTAAAATGGCAAAATTAAACACACATCCATAACAGAAGGTCTTTATTTCACTTTCTTAAGACGTACAAAAGTTTAAAACAGGCCATAGCGCTTTCGAGAATAAGTATGTTCTTCATCAGTGGCTACACGGAAATAAAGTTTGAATCGTTCATATATAGACCAGATATAGCCACAAAATTTGCATAAATACAATGAATTTGTATTTATCCAAATTTTGTCGCTATATCTGGTCTATATATGAACGATTCAAGCTTAATTTCCGTGTAGCCACTGTCACGCAGGAAAGTCATGTGCACCAATATGTCACACAGGTTTAGTGTGACGACGGAAAATACGTATAGTGGAATCACGGTGCCAAGCACCAATATGTCACGGAGGAAAAATAGGGTGGCACGCACCCATAAATGTTGAAACCCAGGTTCTATTTCGAAGTTCTCTCGTCCAGGAATAAATCCCTGGATGACCTGCAGTGCAATAAATACAAAGATGCAATAAACCCTTACCTTGTAAGACGTCCAATCCTGAAAACACAGATGCATAATTTCAAGTGACAAAGATGTTAAATAACCACACAGGTTTAAATATAAATCACTTTCTTTATTCAATATTGTAATTAAGAAGATCAAAGTTAAAATTATAACTGAATCATTATCAGGAAGCACAACGCTAAGTAACTGTGACAGTGACACTGGACTCAGGATCCCTACTAATATATTTGCTGCCACGGAAGTAATTCAATGATAATAATATGATCAACGATATAAATAAAGTGGCACAGCAACATTTAAGTATATAATAAGCAACATGATTTAAGAGGTATGGTCTCAAAGCAATAGGAGAAAACTCGCACTCAGAGATAGGCAAATTTGAATTGATAATTAAACAAGTTGAAATAATTTAGGAAATTTATGCTTCCTTGAGACAGGCGTAGATGCAGAGAGCAGTCAAACCTTACCTCCCCAGTCGGAGTTGTAAAAGGGTCGGAACATTATACCATACCCATATTTCGACCTGGCACATAGACCTCGGGCCCCATCGTACCTTCCTCGTCGCAGCTCTCTCAGCTAGACGTCGGGCTCTCCATCGATGTTCTTCGGCGATGTAGGCGTCTTCGGCCAGAAGTCGACTTGGGGCCGACTCCCGCACTCCGTGGTGGGCAACATTGAAAAATGGTCCAGGCCGACCTGAGAGCGTCGACACTAGACAGGAAGAAAAGCCACGAATATTCTTTGCAACAGCTTTTATGTATTCAGACGGATTCAGGACCCGGACTCACTCGGACCTGCCCGAGAGCTTATTTACAACTTTTGACCAATAGAAAACTTCACAGGCGTAGCCTCGCCAGCCCAGAACGGGGTCTCAAAAATGAATATGCTGACACATCAGACCCTCGCCACAAGGTCTCAAATTCATCCAGAAGTTTCTCTCCAAATCTATTGTGCAGAAAAGTGCATGCCTTGCACTAACATTACCAGGCCTCGAGCAAAACCAAACATCTGCTCTGCCCGGGAATAAAGACCTTGACTTTAACGGTCAAATAATAACGAAACTTCTCTCTGAATGCGGTTTTCACAGATTAATAAAATGGCTAAAAGCTTTCCTTTCAGTATAGAATATTTTGTATAATACATATTTCAAAGACAAGAGGGATAATTAAATCAGGGTTTAAAATAATGTAAAAATATAGAATCTTGATAATTAATATATAAATTACGATTTTTACAAGGGTTTGGCGAGATTGGGAAATCTCGTCACAACACACCTCCCCTCCTCGAGGCAAAAAAATCTGACTAACAAGAGGATTTTTTTCATCACAGGATGTAGGCGCAAGTAGTTATTAGGTCCTTGAAGTCGTACGTACCTTCAAGAGAAATTTCAGCAAAAATTTAGAAGTGTAGGCGATCAAACTACACCAAGGGTTCTCGGCACGAACACCATTCCATATGAGCGCATGTCGAAGAACCAGATCCAAAAGAAACCTAAAGTTGACTGCAAATGAGTCGAAAATCCTAATATCTACGAGCCCTTTACAAAAAGTTCACTTTATGTGAATTCCAAATGTATTAAATTATGAATTCCAAAATTAAAATGTATATGTACAGAATATCCCTCAAGTCGACAGTAAATGTAAACAAATTAAAATTTAAGTGTAGAAAGTTTCCAAACAAATTTCCAATTTATAAGTTAAATTCTAAATTAAGTTCAATTCCAAAAACATTTCTTTATCTTGCTATAATATCTCAACCTAAGGACTTAATGCCAAAGTGTGGTCAGCAATTTTTCAGTTTATGCAGTTAGATCTTAATTTTCCCAATATTGTAAATACAAATTTCTCATGACCACAACCAATTTCCAGATCAATATAATTTTAAATTAGTAGCTATTGATATACATATATACTTTTCCAGTAGATAAAAATTTTCATCAAAAGCTCCAATGCTGTAATGTAGTTAATAATTTGTAGATAATAATTTCCATAAATTATCGTAATAAATAATTTCATCATATTACATAAATAAATAATATACAGATTTAAATAGTAGAAAAGACCATACCAAAGAATTTGAAAAATAGAAAAATCTGTACCTGGTCCAGTGTCTCACAAAACATCCAAATTTTAACAGCAGGTGTCTATTTGACACATATTCTTGATAATTTCCACAATAATATTGAATTTGACAGTCAGCAAGTCATCTTTTATGAAAAGGCAATCAACAAGGCAAGACATTGGCAACAGCAAGAGTATCTCTTACCCAGATACTTTAAAATATAACATTATTTCATGTAAAATATAATAGTATTCATGATTTTTTTTTTCATATATATATATATATAAATTATCCAAAATATTTTTCTTTTCAAAAATTGTATTCAATATATTCTATTTGTTTTTCACATTGTTATTTCAAATTTATCAATTCAAATAGTTATTTTAAAAATGTAACTTTTGTAATATACACAGACTCAGTCATGTGTCACTAATCATGAAATCATACATGTGGCAAAAGGGGAACAGTGGCCGAAAAACGCTTCACCAATTCAAATTATTGTACTAAATTGTTGTCTTTATTAACAGTAATTTGTGGCAGTCAAGCGGTTATAAATGTTGACTAGATAACTAAAATCAACTCTGATTTTTCGTAATTATTCCTTTTATAATATTCCAATATTATAATTTTTTTCTTAAAGTTGTGACTCGAAATAAGCTTTGTAGACAAAATGCATGTCGAATATATGTAAATATAAATATATGTGTGTATGTAGATAGCAATTATACTTTAAGAAGTTTCTTTTTTTTTTTTCAATTTGCAAGTAATTCGCAATAAATTGTTAAGAAATCTCTGTTCTCAACATCCCTCAAGTAATCAAATAATATTTCCACCGAAATATAATAAACATAAAACATATAGTATGTACACAGAAATAATTGTGGTATTAAATGATTATCTTGTTTACACCACACACCTCAGAACTTGCAAATAAATTTTGAACATCCCGAACCAAAATACCAGATGTCATGGCATACTGGTATTTGCAATTTAGATGAAATTTAAAGTGTGTTTGCAGCCACACCACCACACCTACAAGATCAGAGTGCGGCCAACACTCAACACTTGCAGGGGGCAAAGAGTCCAAATAAGGCCGAAAGAAAGGATGTCCATGTTCTACACCAGACGTAATATCCATATAAACATTAATATTATATGCAACCAGTAATTGTCCACTTGAAATAAATTGTATATGTTTATAATATGGTCTCATTCTTTGAGAACCACAACAGAGTCACAGCAAAATTATACCTTTAAGAAAATTGTCACCTTTTAGTCAAGCATTTGTAAATAAAATTCTTGTAGTAAATAAATGTAAGCAAATGTAAGTAAATGTGCCTCGAAATTAAATAGTGCTACTCTGGCACGGCACGAACTTCATGTGTTATCAATTCACATCATAAGTAAATATCTCATTTTTTTTTTTTATGAAGTTCTCAACAAACTTGGCCACAGAAAATAAAATTAAATTCTGAAGAAATTTTTCGCCACTCCCCGAATCAAATTACCAAAGCCACAGATCAATATTGAAATTTGTAACATAAAAATAATTTACAACATGTTGCCAACAAATCACAATACTCGTAATTAAATAGTGTCATTTCATAAATTTTCCCATAAATTCAATTTAATTTCATAAAATTGCCTTTTAAAAATCAATAGATTTCTTTAAAATAATGTTGCCTTTCAAATATAAATAAAATAAGCTGATGTCAAGGAAGAATTTTAAATTGAGTTCAAAAAAATCTTTTACTCAATGTTATTCAAATTTTGCACAATTTCTCAAATTCAGGAAATTATATTATATTATCGTGTGCAAATATTTCTGTGAAGTAACTTCAAAATAAAATTAATTGAATCCAAAATATCCATTTTCTGTAATTATTAAAGTTTCCAAATAAATTCAAAGTGTTTTTAAAATGTGGATTTCATAAAGTGAATCAGAAAAATAAAATGTCCAAATATTATAAGAAAATTAAGTTTGTGGAATCCGTTTTAAAAATAAATCTATCTTGTAAATAAAATCAGAGTTCAATGCTCTTTAAGGATTTCCACACTAAATGTAAATACAGTAAATAAATCATTAATACTTGTAAATTATAATCAAGTAATTTCGTGGAACAATTTTCTAATATTCTTATATATATTCGTAATTAACACCAGAGTTCATTAACTCTGTCAAGGGTTCCACGCTAAAGTAAATACACCATGAAATTGAAATACACTTAAATAAATCATAAAAATTCAAATGTTTGTAAACACACTTTCGAAAAAAAATTCTTAAGTCGTAATAAAATAGTTTAATTGTGGATTTAATTCATAGAATTCAATTCTATGTACGTAATTATGTTAGATAACGCTGACTCTATTTTCTTTTTTTTTTTTTTTTTTTTTTTATACCACAATGTAAACAAGTGTTTTCTAGACTCCAACATTCAATTGTATTTCATATTATTTATCGTAAGTACCAGGAGTCGCGAAAAATATTTTTAAATTTCGAAAGTGTCTCAATTATAAATATAAATAATTCCATTCCATATTTCAATTTCTTAAATTTCCAATTTCAAACTTCATATTTCAATTTCTCAAATTTCAAATCGTGTATTTAAATTGTATTACAAATCTTAAGTTTCATTACTTTATCTCTCTCTCTTCGTTAAAAGGTTAAAAAAAATAAATGTCCGTTATTAATCTCATCTCTCAATTTGTTAAGCTGCCATTACATAATTAATTCAGTTTCTCTTTCGGCGTTAAAATGTTGCAGAGAGATGTTCCTTATTCGATTGTAGGCGAGAATAAAGTTTCAATGTCAAATCAGCAGCCATGAATACAATCAATCAAACAAAAATAAAAGGAGAAAGATAGCTATTCATGAAGCACATGAGCGAAATAAGATTGGAAGATTCATAAACAAAACCGCAACAGAAATTAAGCGTTTATGAATTCGTCCCGGATCGAGGTCAACTTGCCTTTGTATTAATGAATTTGCGGTATCAACATTTTTCACTTCTCGCGGTTCTAATTGTGAAAGTCAATTGCATTTGATTGCGCAATTAGCACGGAAATAAGATTCTCTTTTGTATCATGCCAGCCGGGGAAAAGAGCACAGTAAGCAGTATTTCAAATACAATTCAGTTATAGCTTTTTAAAGCGTTCTGTTTTTTTTTATTTAATATTCCATTTCAGAGGGGGATTCTTTTTAAAATAAGGATTTTTCTTATTAAAATATGGGAAAATTGAGGCGAATATAATATAATTTGTTAATGACATAACATAAATAACTCGTAATGAAAATCAATGCCATAGTAAAATTTTGTAGTTATAATAATGGCAGAACGTAAATAAATGCCATTTTCAAAATCTCTCAATATATAATATATTCAATTTCAATAATTCAAAATTCTATTTCAATATTATTTCTAGATTTTCTCCACGTTTTAATTCAAATATTTTGAATTCAATGTTTTCAATTTCAATAATTTTTCTCCACATTTTAAAATTCAATAGTTTCATTTTTTTTTTGTAATAATTTCACTTGCCAAACAGAAAGCAACCCATCCTCAATATTTTAAGTTATTAACGTGTTGGTCTAAACAGGGAATTGTACAACTGTAGACCACACAAACTTTCGAATTGAATTTTTGAGCAAGACATCATTCATTGCTACCGAAATAAAATAGGCCTGGGTGCAACGGGAATTTTTACGAGGACATCCTTCTACTCGCAAATTCTCGAAAATAGCAACTAATGAGGTATTTTCCTTCTCATAGTATTACGCTAGTTCGATGTGATATATGATATTAATGTGCATTCCAAACAAAAATAAATAAAAGTAAACTGTTTGAATACAAAAATAGTAAATAGGCAAGGAATCAAAAATATATATAATATATATACAATTGGAGAATGGAGAAATCATTTAAATCATTTTCAATCATCCTGAGGCACACATAAATAAATTGCAATCAAAACAATCTCTCAGGGAATTAAATAAATAATCAAGCGCTCAGTCCCATTCAAACACATATTTTCAATTTCATGAATTCAATTTTTGACTTTTTTCTTTTTTTAAAATATTATCGTAAGTAAGTTGTGGAAACAGTTTTCAATAATTTTCATTTTCTCATGTATATTATCTATATTTTATAGAATTGTTCCACCAAATCATTCAAAGTCAAATCAAAATATAATCAACCCCTTTTTACAATTTTACTGCTCTTCCCCGCTTTTATGAAATGATACCGCACATAAATTCTTTTAAATAATACACACATATTTCATATAATTCAACTCTGTGTGTTTTTGAACTTAATATCATATAGATATACACAGATATTTATACACATGTTTTATAAATTTCACATTATATTTCATCCTGTCAAAATTCACTTACTTCGAATTTTTCATGCAATGTATAGTATATTTCATATATATAACTATAATAATATGAACAGATATATATACATATATATATTTCCTTTCTTTTCTGCAATACACATTTTTTTTTATTCAATATACACTTTTATTCAAAATTACTTTGTGTATGTAATTAATTCTTTTATATATATATATGTATTTAATTTACCATAAACAGTATAACACATTGTACACATGTTCTCCTCCATTGAAATAAACATTTCATCATTTTTGTACATTTACTTAATCACTATCATGTAAAAAATGTGAATTATCTGTTTTAAAATCTTGATGGGACCAACAGTTAATTTAATACTATTTTATATTTATTCATTGAAATTACGAGATTATAACTTTGGTCCAACAAGCCTTTGAGTCTGTCATCCAGAACTCAAAAATTTCGCTGTGTGCTTTCTTTAGCGACACAAAACATAAAATTTCTCAATGTTATTTTATAAGGACACAATCGGTAATTATTTGTCATATTCAAGAGTCACAGTCGGGTATATTTATAAATAAGGGCGCATTCTCATTTAAATTTAAGCATTTCCATAATTTAATGTATATAGGTATTCAAATAAAGTTTTCAATTCTCAAGTATATTAAAATTCTAGTATTTCTATATATAATTTCCAAGCATATAGGTATTCATTGAAAAAAGTATTCACACTTTAAATATTTTCAATTAATTTCAAGGATTTGAGCATTTGCAATTAACATTTCATTTAGAATAGAATATCTGAAAACAACCCCTATTCTCGGGCGAGATTCAATCTTAAAAAGCTAACTGACATTCTTTGAGATGCAGATTCTGCCACCCCAATTTATTGGGTAAAATGCTCTAGGAGCATGTCGAAATTATTATATGGTCAGAAAAATCTCCAAACTTGAAATTCATACAAAAATCCCTAACCGAAAACAAGAGATATTCTCATACATCTAAAAAAATGAAATTCTCTTTCAAACAGGCTGTCGCCTAAGTTTCACTGTGGATTAATTTAAAATTGTTAAATTTCCAATATATATGCATATTTATATCTTCAGCAAATAATATCTCTATTTATAAAATCATTAAACATTATTTCTCAAATCTCAATTTCTTGTAAAATCTTTAAACTTTTAAATATAATTATAGCAATTTCTTGTAATTCTATGCAACCCTTACTCATAAAAATTTGTCATAATATTGGTTTCTTGATCTTAAAATGTGCAATAATTAGCACCACATTTCAAATTCTGTCTATATGCCACTACTCCATACAACTACACCTGCATAAAATTTTCTATAATAAATGAACAATAAATATATCTCTGAAATTATGAGTGCGGTTTCCAAATCAATCAGAATTTCAATTTAAATAGACCATACCAACATAAGTCACTGTGTCCAGTGCAAAAAATATAAAAATTTAAATAAATCACATGTACAAATTTAAAAATTTCAAATTTTGCAACAGGTGCTCAAGAGACGTGGTCACGAAGCACCAATTGTCACGCAGCTTTATTGGACCTGTTACACGAATACAAGATGCCGGATAAGTAAATAAAATACTTACCTGGCAAGAGGCATCTCCAGAAAACATTTATATTAACTGCAATTTCAGGAGACAAAGATGTTAAATAACCACACAGGTTTAAATATAAATCACTTTCTTTATTCAATATTGTAATTAAGAAGATCAAAGTTAAAATTATAACTGAATCATTATCAGGAAGCACAACGCTAAGTAACTGTGACAGTGACACTGGACTCAGGATCCCTACTAATATATTTGCTGCCACGGAAGTAATTCAATGATAATAATATGATCAACGATATAAATAAAGTGGCACAGCAACATTTAAGTATATAATAAGCAACATGATTTAAGAGGTATGGTCTCAAAGCAATAGGAGAAAACTCGCACTCAGAGATAGGCAAATTTGAATTGATAATTAAACAAGTTGAAATAATTTAGGAAATTTATGCTTCCTTGAGACAGGCGTAGATGCAGAGAGCAGTCAAACCTTACCTCCCCAGTCGGAGTTGTAAAAGGGTCGGAACATTATACCATACCCATATTTCGACCTGGCACATAGACCTCGGGCCCCATCGTACCTTCCTCGTCGCAGCTCTCTCAGCTAGACGTCGGGCTCTCCATCGATGTTCTTCGGCGATGTAGGCGTCTTCGGCTTTTCTCCCCATGCTCACAAGAGGCCAGAAGTCGACTTGGGGCCGACTCCCGCACTCCGTGGTGGGCAACATTGAAAAATGGTCCAGGCCGACCTGAGAGCGTCGACACTAGACAGGAAGAAAAGCCACGAATATTCTTTGCAACAGCTTTTATGTATTCAGACGGATTCAGGACCCGGACTCACTCGGACCTGCCCGAGAGCTTATTTACAACTTTTGACCAATAGAAAACTTCACAGGCGTAGCCTCGCCAGCCCAGAACGGGGTCTCAAAAATGAATATGCTGACACATCAGACCCTCGCCACAAGGTCTCAAATTCATCCTGAAGTTTCTCTCCAAATCTATTGTGCAGAAAAGTGCATGCCTTGCACTAACATTACCAGGCCTCGAGCAAAACCAAACATCTGCTCTGCCCGGGAATAAAGACCTTGACTTTAACGGTCAAATAATAACGAAACTTCTCTCTGAATGCGGTTTTCACAGATTAATAAAATGGCTAAAAGCTTTCCTTTCAGTATAGAATATTTTGTATAATACATATTTCAAAGACAAGAGGGATAATTAAATCAGGGTTTAAAATAATGTAAAAATATAGAATCTTGATAATTAATATATAAATTACGATTTTTACAAGGGTTTGGCGAGATTGGGAAATCTCGTCACAACACCACTGATGAAGAGCATACTTATGCTCGAGCGCTATGGCCTGTTTTAAACTTTTGTACGTCTTAAGGAAGTGAAATAAAGACCTTCTGTTGTGGATGCGTGTTTTATTTTTCTAGTCGAAAAGTGTTTATGACTTTTTTTCATTTATTCTGTCTGTCTGTCTGTCTGTTCGTTAGCACAATAACTGCCGTAAAAATGACTTTATCAAAATGAAATTTTAGCATATTTTTCAGACGGTCTATGGGATCTATGGGAATATAAATGAATAATATCATACAATTAATATTGTATTGAACCCGGATTGAAAAATGAAATATATTGAATCTTGTGGAATCTAATTTTTCAAACATTTTTAAGCAAATTTAAAATTCACAAATTGCTTCGACAGTTTTAAAAATATTCAAATTATCCCATAAAATATGTAAAAAATTTCAGTAAAATATATTACGTAGTTTTTTAACACTTTACAACAAAGTTGAAAAGTGTTTATGACTTTGTTCATTATGTCTGTCTGTCTGTCCGTTAGCACGATAACTGCCGTAAAAATGACTTAATCAAAATGAAATTTTAGTATGTTGTTCAGACGGTCTGTAGAATCTATGGGAATATAAATGAATAATATCACCCAATTAGTTTTGGATTGAACCCGGGTCGAAAAAATGAAATACATTGAGCCTTATGGGACCTAATTTTTCAAACATTTTTTAAGTGGATTTAAAATTCACAAATTGCTTCGAAAATTTTAGGCAATATTCAAATTGTTCCAATAAATATATAAAAAAAATTCAGCAAAATATATTCAGTAGTTTTTTAAATAAAAATTAAAATAATAATTACACCTCTTATATGAAACGATCTCGTGACCATGATATGAAACGATCACATGACCCACTTCAAAATGATATATGGCATCCATCTTGTTTCAAAATCGTAATTTTTTTAAGTTCTTTTTAATTCATATTGAGTGTTGTATCCGTCCTAAAACTACTTTATTTTTGCTTAAATTCTGTGCATCTACATACTGAAACAACGCAATGACAATATATTTAAGTTTAAATGCTCATCTAAATTTGATTATTTCTACAACTAAGCCTATTTTTCACCTATGTAAAATATAAACAGCAAAATATGTAGTATGAGTTGTATTATATTTACTGTATTTCTTTAACACAAAATAATTCAGTCCATGGAGTCTGCATGGCTGATATGGATGAAATATTAATTGATTTCAAAAAGAGAAGGACGATTTTTTTCGTTGAAGTTTCAAGCATAGAGTTTAATTTTTTGTAGCTCCATGGCCTTAAACAAAATGTTTAAACAAAATAAATTATTATAGTATTGTGATGAATGAAATGAATGGGAGAAAGTTATGAATGAAATCCTGTTTTTATAGAGAGATCCAGGCGTGTTATTTTTTCTATGACGTCATTTGAATTAATTTCAGTTGTTTTCGATGAAGTTTTCAAATATAATAAATTATCATAGTATTATGATAATTCTAAAACTATTACCGAGGAATGTATACCATTTTAGAGATGTTTAAACCAGGCAATTTATATTTCAATGCCGTCATTTGAATGAAGTTCATTTTTTTCGATGAAGTTTTAAGTTTTCAAATATAATAAATTATTGCAGTATTGTGATAAGTTTCAAAATATTACCGAGGAATGTATTGCATTTTAGACTTGTTTAAATAAAATTGCATTGAAGTTGGAAAGTGTTTCATAATCAATGCTTTAAGCATGATTGATCTTTCTTGTTTTATATAAAAATTGTTTAATATAGGGAGAAAAACAAATTCAATTAAATTCTGACTCTTGTGCAATATTCTTCAGAAAGATCAATCATGCATAAAGCATCAATTATGAAACACTTTCCAACTTCAATGCAATTTTATATAAACATCTCTAAAATGCGGTACATTCCTCGGTAATATTTTAAAAATTATCACAATACTATATTAATTTATTATATTTGAAAACTTAAAAATGAACTTCATTCAATAACGAATCGAAGTTGATCTTTTTAATCTTCCAGAGCGGTTGGTTCCAGCATTTCCTGTTTCCTGAAACCGCTTCCAGATCCTCCCGACATTTGCTGTACTCACTCCACATATCTTACCTATTTCCTCAAACGTCTTAGAAGTGTGTTCTCTAAGCGCAATCACTTTAGCACGTGTTTCCGCGCTGATATCCATGACGCTAATGAGCCCCGCAACAACTGAGAAACTACCACTGCGGAACACCTGCCACCTGGCGGAAGAATTTGAACACCTGCTACTTACCAGGTGCATACGAACACCTGCTACTTTGATAATAACTTCAATTTGAACTCTGAGCTAATTTGGAGTGCTTGTTCCTAAGCTTAAGTGTGATAAAACGAAAAAAATGACATTTCTCAATTAATTGCCACAATACTGTAGTATAACGTATACATTACACTATATATAAGAAAATCATTGTGACTGGGTCTAAAATTCGAATTCGAGTTTTCGACATAAGAACACATTTCAAGTATTCCTGCACTTGAAACGAACGATTTTCCAATGATGTCTGTGTGTGTATGTTAGTGTATGTGTATGTATGTATGCTAATGTGTGCGTCTGTTAGTGTATGTGCATGTATGTATGCTAATGTGTGCGTCTGTTAGTGTATGTGTATGTATGTATGATCATGTGTGCATCTGTTAGTGTATGTGTATGTATGTATGCTCATGTGTGCATCTGTTAGTGTATGTGTATGTATGTATGCTAATGTGTGAGTCTGTTCATGTATGTTTATGCTAATGTGTGCGTCTGTTAGTCTTTGGATGCGATATCTTACGAACAAATTGAGCTTTTTAAACGAAATTTGGTCCGATTATTACAATTAGTGAATACTGAAACCTTATTGATTTCGAACGCAATAGAATGTTTGTAAGATCCGCCAATTTTCGAATGAAATATTGAAAATTCAGAATCTTCAATAATGCTACATATAAAATAATTTATCATGTAATTTTGCCTTAAAAAACGAAAGACGCAAACTTTAGAACACTAGCAGAAACCGTTCTCGAGATACTGCAAGTTTCTAAATAAATTTATAAAAACATTACAAAATTGAAAAGGTGTAACAATCGTGAAATATGCTCCTTTTCCGTCTATATGAATAAAATTGAAAATATGTCTGTCTGTTTGTGTGTTTATTTATGTCATCATCACGGGAGGCACCGAATTTCGTGAAATCTTGTGGGTAGCCGTGAAATAGCCCCACTTAAAATTTAGTTCATGTTTCAAGTTTTTAGGACCAGGGGTCGTCTAGATATTAATTATAATTATCGCGATATTAATAGAAAACTAATGTCCCATGGAGATAACATTATGCAGACGATATTTTTATGCAGATATTTTTATGCAAACGATATTTTGAAGAAAAATATGTTATGTTGCTTAGCACCGGAATTAAATCCTGTGCATTTATACAACAGATGAATTTATTAAATCTGTTTCAATTTAAATAATAAAGGGGGGAGATAAAGATTACGGGGCAAGTATTGGCAATTTCTTACGTCATCTGTTTTATTTTAGCAAACTTTTCAAATTCATATATCTTATTTAACTCATACTGCATTCAACCGATTATTGAAGCAAAAAAAAAGCAAATATATAAATCATATTGGCATTTATTGATCTAATTTCATATTTTTCATAAATTTGTTTATAAACGGGACCAGGATGTTTTTATCTTCAGATCTGCACGTGAAGATTGCTTTGTATAGCTAGAACAAATATTCTTACACACCTTAGTATATTTAAATTAAATATTCATAGAATGTTTTGAATAGCAAAATAATTTAGAATACTATAAAAATTGATACATAATTCTGAATTTTAATTTCCCTTATAGTATACGCTCCGTACGAAGAACGGGTGTACTGCTTGTATGCAACATTATGCGACAAATCTAGTAACAATATTCTGGTAGATATAGTGCGTTACATTTAGAAGAGAAGAAACGTTTTGTAATAGTTTTATGTGATGACGTCCAACGGTTTGACAAAAGTCATTTATTCATTTGTCTCAGTCCGTAATGTGTGGCGATAAATGTGTCGACAATTTGATAAAATATCGCCAAAGAGACTTTTGGAAATTCAACAAATTGACGAAATTGCTGCCAAATTGACGAAAATGACGATAAATTAACGAAAACAACGCCAAATTGATGACTATTCAATATCTTGGAAATTGAATTTCAATTTATTTAATGATTTATTTTGCTTTGGGGAAATTAATATTCTTGATTTCAAATATACCGAGTTTCACTGTTTGAGGGACAGGTACATTTTGATGGAGGTCTAAGGGATCGTAAATTAATTGTGTCCTTTAAAGGATGATATAATAAATATTTTTCGGTGAGGAGTCGTATAAGGATTAATCAGTATGCCGGGTTTAACGTCCAGCATTTTATACATCCATTTAGCGATAATTAGCTGATTGGTACAGTAGCAGGATTCGCCTTTCTCAAATTAAACAACGAATTGTTACATACAAAAATATTATAAGAATTACAATTTTGAATTTTATAAATTGATTAGAACTTAAACCACTAGTTTTATATGATAATATATTAGTTTCTATACATCATAATTGCTTAATATACGAATATGAACTATATTGCATAGCGAAATCTAGCTATATTTCTTATTCTCGAGTTAGATTTGCGAAAAATAAAAGATAATTATGCACTTCGAAATAGTTTTACATGTTGTCACCTAGCAAGTTGCCCCATATTAATGCATAATTCAATGCTAAAAACATCGTGCCATGGATCTTGGCTATCCTTATCAAACTGCGACAGAAACAAATCCATTATGTAGGGAAAATCATGAGCTGTCCACTTTAAATTCCCTTCTCCCACTTTTGAAAACTTGTTTATAATGTAATGAATTTTAATATTAAATAAGAATATTGTAATAATGTCTGCTGATTTTGTATAATTCGTCGCAAAATTTGTAGAGCACCTTCTGCTTCTTCTACACCCGTCAAAAGTGAAAATGAAACACCATGAAGGAATGTACGTAGCTATATGCAAATCACAGTAACGATAGAAGTGAGAATTATATGAAAAAGATGATTAAAAACAACAACAAAAACATGAAAAAGAAACATCTTTATTCAGTGAAGAATGTGACCTCCATGGGCAGCTATACAGGCCGCTAAATGACGAGGTATACTATCGATTAGGCTATTAATGGTTCCCTAAGGTAATCCTTAGGGAACAAGGATTACGTATCCAAGCAGCGTCCGCTGCCGCACGCAGTTCGTCTACGGTATGTTCCGGTGGTTCCCGGTGCACTTGACGTCCGATGAAGGTCCACACGTGCTCAATGAGAGAGAGATCCCTGGAGGTTGCAGGCTAGAAAAGGGTGTGAATTCCCGTCAAACTTTTGATAGTTTTCCGTCAGGTGTGCGGTGTGGCATTGTCTTGTTGGAACACCGTACCGGGGACGGCCTGCACCAGTGTCCGAACAACAGGCATTACAACTTGTGTGACGTACCTGTCCGATGTCAGATGACCTGCAATGTGCATAGCTGTCCGCTAATCGAACATGATACAGCCCCAAACCATGATGCCCTGTATGGGGCCGGTGTGACGTTAGGTGATATAAGCTGGCAAGTGGCATTCCCCGGGAAGCCGCCACACCCGTCCATGGCTACCATTTCTCTACAGGAAGAAGCAAGATTCATCCGTAAATTATATTCAATGCCCTTCATTGGCCCAGTTGTGATGACGACGACACTACGTCAGACGTTCATCCCTGTGTCGAGCGCTTAATGGCACGCCAGTGGCTGGCTGCTGTATGCACAGCTGTACTTCATGCAACCTGTTGTGAATGGTTTGGGTGCACGTATGTGCACCGTTGATGGTATCAGGCTGTTTAGGATGTCACTTGCCGTTGAGAATAGGTTTCGACTAGCCGTTCGTCAAACCTGCCGACCTGCACGCTCTGTCGATTGATCTGCTCCCACTGCGGCGTATTCTATGATGTTCCTGCGTCTATCGTGTCACACATCGCTGGATGGTACTTACGTCGTACCCAGCACACGTGGCAATTGCACGCATCGACAAACTCACGTCACGCAGCTTCAGGATACGGTCTCGTTTCCCCATCCATTAAATGCTGGTATACAACTAGCTGACGTCTTCAAGGCATCGCTTCTTCATTTTTTCGAAAGTTCGCCTGCTGCAAATGGTCACTGATAGCATTTACGGGACGAGCCATCTGCTTGTCTTTATCTGCTGAAACTGGGTGACACGTGACCATATACGTATGAAGCTTTATCATTTGCATATGACTCTCTCTTCTACCGGTACTGTGACTTACATATGGCTACATTCATTCCTTTATGGTGTAGCAATTTTACTTTTGACGAGTATATCTATTCCGGTGTCATTGTGACGTACCATCCCTCTCTCGGGCTATATGGGCTTAATGAACCTTGATTGGTATTTTATTGTACGGATTATTAGACTTAGGTTCCGGAATTACCTATCCGTGCATACTTATCTCTATCAATAAAGTGACCTAACTGAAACTTATAACAACTGAATATACAGGATCTTTCGGCCCAGGGTAATAGCCCACGTTTGCACCCATTTAATCGAATATATTTACTGTGTACTTTACTTTGAATACAGCAGCTGGTTGTTTAAGTAAACTGGAGATATATACCACAACCAGTATTGCACTATACCATAAAAAATCATAAACACAGTTACAAAAATGTATTCAATATTAAAATATACTTTTACGGGACTGGGGATATTTAACGTAAACCGTAGACTAGTTACAAAGCTTCTATACTTACCCTAAACTCATTTCCATTGCCTCGACCTTGTTGCGACTAACTCAGGCTACTAGACCCTTCTAATCATAGTAGTATCTATTAGGGTTCCTCTAACCATCTAACCTTCCATTCAACTAGGCTGCCTTCCATCTTTTTCACTCAATCCTTCATAGCCTGCTCTCCTGTCAATTCCTAATGAATCCCCAATTCTTACTCACGATCCGAAACTATATCCTATTTCTTCCCCAGGACCGCAGAAATGTTACTTAGCTCGATAATTGGTCGATCTAACTGAATAAGTAAGAATTGTTAATTTAAAGTAAACATAAATTATAATGAAATCTGCGGGAAATAATAATAAATTATTTAGACCTCACAAATTATGAGATAATAGTTTTTCAAAAATGCTTTATGCACTATAAATACTATACGAGACATAAAACATACCCATCGTGAATAAATATTCCGAGATTCAGACTCGCATACATAGCAATTCCTGATACTTTATTTTCAGCTTTTTATCGTTCATCCCAACCCCATTGCTTTTCTGTAAATGATGGTCTCATAGGGATAGATAAAAGTGAGGCTATTATTCTTTGTCTCTGTAGATATAAAATTTGACTAGTACCATTGTGTTTCCTGCGTCAATCTGGATATTTTTTTAACATGGATGGATGGTAGCATTCAAAGAACATTCCGAGTTTAAAGATTTAATGTTTACGAATCAAATGTGTCATATATCAAGTTATCATCGTCTTGCGAAAGAGATTGTAACAGGAAAAAGTGTTATTAGATATCTAAGAATAATGAAAAACAGATACATAATATGGAAATCTGAAATTTAATTAGGTTACTAATTAAATGAGGATTTTGTTCATAATGATGAGAAGGAGTAATGAAAAATTACAAGGCTGAAGCGACAAAATTGAGTAATACCAAGGATTAAGAGATAGGTGATTAATATGACGGATTTATGAATAGAAAGGATTAATTAATATCAAGGCTTTTGAAAGAAGAATATAATTGATGAAGGTATTTCATCTACTATATTTAATTTAAAATATCTATCACATATGCTTTAGATAAAATTAATTTCGGTAATAGCAGAATTAATAACAAGCAAAGAACTATAATTATTTTTTTAAAAATTTAAATTCTTGTATTTAATTCAAATACAACTAATATGGTAATTACACGGACAATATCGCCGGAAAAACCTATATATACCATTTTTAATTAATATATTATTAATTATTGTATGCATGGTTAAGTCTAAATGTAGTGTTATATACGCATAACATTTTAACACTTGTGTCAAAGGACGAATGCATTAACATTGGTAAAATGAGACCCAGTGTTTCTTTCAGGACTATTTGGCGGGGGGGGGATGAATGAAATATTAGAGGGGGAATGAAATATTAGTTTTCTATTTGCCCTATATAAATATATCTAAATGCTGTGTCACATAAATAGAAATTAGGTTAATATAAAATGTTTCCTGTGGCGGGCGAATACTCTTCACCCGGGGGCTTCTCTTCTCCCGGAGTTATGCCTGAAAGAAACACTGATGAAACCAGACCTATGGATATAAGCATGGAAAACAATATTACATTATTAACAAGGGCATATAACTGTAATCATGTTACTAGTCTGTAAGCTTCAAAAATACATAAAGGTACTCTCAAACTGCTTCAAGAAAAACTGAAAAATGGAACTTTGTAAGTATATAACTTACTTGAAGAAAGTTATCAACCGGTTTTTTTAACGGCGGTTTAAAATAATATTAGAAATGGTTATGTGTAGAAGAAGGCAGTGAATGTTAAATAAGTGTGTTTATTCAAAGTACCGGTAATTACATTCATATTTGATTCCCTGCAGAATACTACCCCTACTCTGATAGATTCATGTTCGATAATAATTTAGGTGTATTAAAACAATTAATTTACTTTAAGGTGTATCGTTAAACAAACATTCGAAATTTAGCTTCAAAAAATCGATTTTTCTTTTTATTTCAAAATTTACATATTTTTAAAAATCTCATTTCAAAATTTTAGGTTTTAATCTTGAACCGAAATCCTCTTAAGAAGTGATATTATACCGCATGTTTTTTTCCCGGCCGTCCATTTTTCTACTCATGTTCTAGGACGAGTCGTGCGATCTGGGCTTTCGAGAGTATTATTTGATAATATTCTTAATAAAATTAAAATTTCATTTGCCGTTTTAACACAATACAAATTGAACATTTACTATTTTATTGAAACTGCTAGGGCATTTTTTAATTTACAATACTCATAAATAGTTAGGTATATTTATAATGTTCAAAACATGTAATATAAAAGCATGCATGTTTTTTAAATTGTAACAATATAATTTTGAAAAATATTAATATACCAGCAGCATACCCGTTTTTCGTAAGGAGTATGTAATACAAAGAAACTTAAAATTCACAATCATGCGTAAATTCCTATAGTTTACTGAATAACATTTTTAATCAAAATATTCCGTTAAAATGTTTAATACAATTCTCATAAAAGGAAGTTTAAGAATCTCCGTTCTCGCTATACAAAATTATCTTCACGGGCAGATCTGAAGAATAAAATATCCTGGTCCCTTTAATAAGAAATTTACAAAACAAAAAAGGAATTGAAACAATATATGCAAAATAAAAGCATTACAATTGTGTGAGACCCGTACTACTTATATATGCGAATATTAGAAGATATAACCTGTATAAATTACATGTATACATTGAAAATATCAATAAATCCGTAATTGACTCCAATATATGCAAGAATGAAAGCACTAAAATTATATGGGAATATATATATATATATATATATATATATATATATATATATATATATATATATATATATATCCCCGTACTATAATATGAGTCTCAAAAATCTTTGACGTAATACATTGAGATGACGTAATACATTGAAAATATCAATAATCCCCGTACTCTTTATACCAGAAGGTCGTAATTGATTCCAATATATGCCAATATATATCAAAATATATGCCAAAATACCTGTACTACGTATATTCTCGTAGATTAGAAGATATACCCGTGCATTTGTAACAGATTACTTGTACAACGTACAATATATGATTTTAAACAATTTTTGTCATACTAAAACGATGGCATACTAACTTGAAAATATCAATAATCCCTGAATCAATAATCCCCGAAAATATCAATAATAATAATGTGTAAACTTGAAGACCGTAATTGATATTATCCAGTCAAAAATGCAATGGCAATGAAATTTATTTTATATACATATCTTTATTATTCAAATTGGAAAAGATTTATTAAAAATCGCATGCTGCATAACACATTGGATTTACATCCATTGCTAAACGACATGATATCATTTGCTTCAAACAAATTGATGGAAATCATATAGTCTGAATAATGCTATCTCCATAAAAGGTTGGCGAAATTTTTGTCAATTTACCGATAATTTAAAAAATCACCAAATTTATCGCTATTAAGTGGGACTATAGAACTGCTAGTCCCGTTTTTCGACAAATTGACGAAACATCATCACAATACTATACCCTAACAAAACACATTTAATTTCATTTATTAAGCACAATTTTATCAATTTCGTGATATATTATAGATTTACAAACATTTTTATCAATCTGGTGATATTTTAAAAATTCGCTAAATGTGCTACTAAGTAGGATGGATGGACTGACCGACAAATGCTACCAAAACATCATTTCAGTACTCTCTTCTAAAATAACGAATTTAATTTCATTGATTTACGTCGTTTTTATCAATTTGGCGAGATTTCCATCAATTTGGCAAAGTTAAAAAAGTTTCCAAGTTAACGATATTCCGCTAAATTCGTAGCTCTGAATTTGCAGACCTGAAGAATAAAACATCCTGATCCCGCTTGTGTTTACTAAATGAAAACACTACAATTTTATTAGAAGATATACCCGTTTACCCATTCTACTCTTTTTCTGTTTCAACAATCGGATAAATGAATTTATCAGTAAACACAATATATGAGTTTATTAGCTAAACACAATATAAAAAATTAACTCTTTGTCAAAATAATTGGAAGTGTCCACAGTCCGCAATTAATATAATTAAAAGAAAAATCAAACCGTTCTTTTATAAAATATATATTTTATATCCATTTATTTATTATTAAAATCGAAAAACTAATAATTAAATTAGCAGACGGATTTTATTTAATTGCGTTTCTGAGCAGCATGATATAAGATAGAATCTTCCTCATAAACTGCGAAATTAAATAATTATTTTTATTTCTTTATACTTTTCATTCTTGAGTGAAATCTTTTGAAAAATGAACCATGGCGATAGATTTTTCATTTAAATTCATGTTTCATATATTTCATGTTTTCAGAAAGTTACTAATTTGTGCAAAAAATTTCCCACCAAACTCAGAGATAAAGTTTTAATTCATTTTTAAATCGATTTTCAAGCTTTTCGTTTGTATAAACCACGGAGTTAGAGAGTAGAACTCCTAGGAAAAAGTTTCGTTTTTCACAATATCTCGACAACCCCTGGCCTTAAAGACTCGAAACTTGGACTTAATTTACAGCGGGGGGGGCTATTTCAAGGCTATCCACAAAATTTCATTTAATTCGGTTCAGCCGTTCTTCCGTGATGATTAGACAAACGAAAGTTTCGATTTTTACTAATATCTCGAGAGGCAATGGTAGTAGAAACCCCAAACATGGACTAAATTTTAAATGGGGCTATTTCCAGGCTGCCCACAAGATTTCATTAAATTTGGTTCAGCAGTTCTGGGAAAAACAGACAGACAGGCAGACAGATTTTCAATTTTATTTATATAGACTAGCAGCATACCCGTTCTTCGTACGGAGTATATAATATAAAGAAACTTATAATTCGCAATCATGTGCAAATTCTGTTAAAATAGTAAATTTATTGTTCCTAAAGAGAAGTTTAAGAATATCTGTTCTCACTATGCAAAATTAGCTTCACGGACAGATCTGAAGATGATCACGGGCATATGATCACGGGCAGATCTTAAGATGATCATGGAATTATGATCACGGGCAGATCCTGGCCCCTTTTGTAAGCAAATTTACAAAATGCAAGGGAATTGAATCAATATATGCAACCTCGTACTACTTATATTGTCACAGATTAGAAAATATGCCGGTGTGTTAGTAGAAGATTACCCGTATGACAATATGAGTCTCAAAAATATTTGTCAAAATAAAAGATATGACGTAATAAATTATTAATATCAATAATCCCCGTAATCTTTATACTAGAAAGTCGTAATTGATTCCAATATATGCCAATATATATCAAAATATATGCCAATATACCTGTACAACTCATATTCTCGTAGATTAGAAGATATATCCGTGAATTTGTAGAAGATTACTCGTACAAAGTACTATATATGAGTTTCATCAATTTTCGTCATAAATAAACAATGGCATAAAAACTTGAAAATATCAATAATCCCTGAATCAACAGCCCCGAAAATATCAATAATAATAGTGCTTAAACATGAAGACCGTAACTGATATTATCCAGTCAATAATGCAATGTCAATGAAATGTATTTTATATACATATCTTTATTATTCAAATCGGAAAAGGTTTAATAAACATCGTATGGCACATAATACATTGGATGCGTTGCTAAGCGACATGATATCCTTTGCTTCAAATAAATTGATGGAAATCATATCGTCTGAATAATGGAAGTTTTGGCGACATTTTCGTCAATTTAGTGATAACTTAAAAAATCGCCAAAATTATCGCCAAGTGGGACTATAGAACTGACAGTCCCATTTTGCGACAAATCATCATCACAATACTATCCCCTAATAAAACACAATTAATTTCATTTATTAAACGCAATTTTATCAATTCCATGATATTTTTATGGATTGACAAATATTTTTATCAATTTGGTGATATTAAAAAAATTCGTTGAATGTGTTACTAAGTAGGATGGATGGACTGACCGACAAATGCTACCGAAACATCATTTCAGTACTCTATTCTAAAAGCACGAATTTAATTTCATTGATTTGTGTCATTTTTACCAATTTGGAGACATTTCCTCTAATTTGGTAAAGTTTAAGAAAAGTTACCAAGTTAGCGATATTCCGCCAAATTCGTAGCTCTGAATTTGCAGATCTGAGGAATAAAATATCCTGATTCCGTTTGTATATACTAAATAAAAACACTACAATTGTATAAGATACACCCGTTCTACTCTTTTTCTTTTTGAACAATCGGCTAAATGAAATTATTGGGTAAGCACACACACACACACACACACACACACACACACACACACACACACACACAATATATGAGTTTATTTGCTAAACACAATATATAAGCTTGAAACCTCTTTGCTAAAGTAAATGGAAGTGATGTACGCAGTCCTCGATTTATATAATTAAAATAACAATCAAACCGTTCATTTATAAAATATATTTTTATATCCATTTATTTATTATTCAAATAGAAAAAATAATAATAAATATTAACAACACATTTAATTTCATTCCATTGCCGAGCAACATGATATAAGATAGAATCTTCCTCATAAAATGCGACATTAAATAGTCATTTTGATTTCTTTATACTTTTCACCGTTGAGTAAAAGTTTGTGAAAGATAACCCATGGAGGTAGATTGTTCCATTTAAATTCATGTTTTAAACAATTCATGTTTTCCGATAGTGACTAATTATTTCAAAAATCCAGCATCAAACTCGGAAATAAAAATTTTTATTTCATTTTGACGTTTTAAACAAACGATTTTCATCCTTTCCGTTTGGATAAATAACGGAGTTGGAGAGTAGAACTCTTAGGAAAAAGTTAAGTTTTTCATTAATATCCCGACAACCCCTAGTCTTAGAAACTCGAAACTTGGACTAAATTTATGGGGGGGCTATTACAAGGCTACCCACAAAATTTCATCAAATTCGGTTCAGCCGTTCTTCCGTGATGATGGGACAAACAAACAGACAGACAGACAGATTTTCAATTTTATTTATATAGACTAGCAACATACCTGTTCTTCGTACGGAGTATATAATTTTAATTTATAATTCGCAATAATTCGCTTTAATTTATAATTCGCAATCATGTGCAAATTCTATTAAATTTATTGCTCCTAATGAAAAGTTAAAGAATATATATTCTCACTATGTAAAATTATCTTCAGGGGCAGATCTGAAGAATAAAACATCCTGGCCCCTTTTGTAAGCAAATTTACAAAAAAAAAAAAAGGAATTGAATCAATATATGCAACCCCGTAATACTTATATTGTCGCATATTAGAAAATATGCCTGTGTGTTAGATGATTACCCGTATCACAATATGAGTCTCAAAAATATTTGCCAAAATAAAGCAAATGACGTAATAAATTGAAAATAACAATAATCCCCGTAATCTCTATACCAGAAGGTCGTAATTGATTCCAATATATGCCAATATATATGAAAACTTATGCCAATCTACCTGTACTACATATATTCTCGTAGATTAGAATATATATCCGTGTATTTGCAGAAGATTACTCGTACAACGTACAATATGCCGCCCAGGTGGTGTAGTGGATAGCGTGTTCGGCTGTTGTCTAGATGGCTCGGGTTCGAATCCCGAATAAGGCATGGAGGCTTGTGTGGCTACTGTAACTGGATTTCGATCTGTTGTTGCCACGTTAATTGAATTAAATATATATATATATATATATATATATATATATATATATAATGAGGCCAATGAAATAAATTACTAATGAGGACAATGAATTAAATTTTGATTTCTATCCACCTAATCTACAACTCATTGAAAATGTATATACATCCAACTGGATAAATTTTCTAGACGTTAGTTTAACAATTAAAAATGCAAATACAATACATTTTAAAATCTATGACAAAACAGAAACTTATAAATTCAAAGTAAATAAACTTCAACATTTCTCTTCCAATCTTTCCAAATCTGTATATAGAAATATTATTAATAACCAGTTATTAAGAATCAAAATGTTAAGCACACCTTGTTACTACAAAGAACATCTTCATAAATTCATCAACACCGTCATAAAAAATAACTACTCGCCCAATCTTATTTTTTCTTTTATTAAAACACATTTTAAATTTAAATTCAAAAACTTGCAACAATTACAGCAACATATTGACAGATCATACTCTAGCATTTCTAAATAATTCATAAACTCCATGTCTTCTTCTAACAGTTAAACTATTCGTACAATTCACTTTAACCTGCTTTGAGAAAACTGCTTAGTCAGTAACAAAAAATTCACTGTAACCTGTTCTGTGATGATTGATAATACACATGCTTTTCCAGAAGTACCACAGTACTAGGGGTAGATATATTTTCGTTTTATTTTCATTATATTCTTTTGATATTACTTTATAATACTTTGCATCCTCATTTCAAAAATTAGCCACAAGCTGGTGTAACAGAATATTTTATATTCATGTTTGATTTTTTTGTGTTTTTGATCCACTTTGTCTTTTCTTCTACGTCGGGCCATTTACATTATTTCTGTAATACATTTTACAGTTATGTAAACAGAAACGTAGAATCAGCATTAATGAAACATGTATGGCCCTTGATAACGTACATGGTTTCATAAATGCTTTTCATATTCATTTTATTCCTTTTATAATCACTAGATTCCATTTATTCAATTTCCAAACTTCTTGCATAGCTCATCGTGCTACACTAGGCTTCTGATTTGCAAAAACATTCAGTTTACAAGCAATTTCCATTGGTATTTCTCGGGTATATATATTACAAGTAATCTTAAAAATCTTCAATTATATATGTATATATATATATATATATATATATATATATATATATATGTGTGTTTAAACATTTTTTGCTATTATAAAACAATTACATAATAACTTCAAAATATCAATAATCCCTGAATCAATAATCCCCGAAAATATCAATAATAATAACGTTTAAACCTGAAGACCGTAACTGATATCACCCAGTCAAAAATGCTATAAGAAAAATCAAATAATTCTATTTTAATATATAGTTTTATATCCATTTATTTACTATTCATATCGAAAAAATAATAATTAAAATTAACAGACAGATTTAATTTTATTGCGTTTCTGAGCAACATGATATAAGATAGTATCTTCCTCATAAACTGCCAAATTAAATAACCATTTTGATTTCTTTATACTTTTCATTGTTCAGTAAAAGCTGTTGAGAAATAAACCATGGAGATAGATAATCCATTTAAACTATGTTTCAAACAATTCATGTTTTCAGAAAGTGGCTAAATAGCGCAAAAAATCTCCCATCAAACTCAGAGATAAAGTTTTAATTCACTTTCAAACGATTTTCAAGCTTTTCTTTTGAATAAACCGCGGAGTTAGAGAGTAGAACTCCTAGGAAAAAGTTTCGTTTTTCATTAATAGCTCGACAACCCCTAGACTTAGATACTCGAAACTTGGGCTAAATTTATGGGGGCTATTTTAAGGCTATCCACAAAATTGCATTATATTCGATTCAGGCGTTCTGTCGTGATGGTGAGACAAACGAAAATTTCGTTTTTTACTAATATCTCGAGAACTACTGATTGCAGAAACTCCAAGCATAGATTGAATTTTAATTGGGACTATTTCCAGGCTACCCACAATATTTCATCAAATTCGGTTCAGCCGTTCTCTCGTGATGAGGGGACAAAAAAGATAGACAGACAGACAGACAAACAAAGAGATTTTCAATTTTATATATATATATAGATTAGAAAAATAAGTATTTTTCGACAAAATGATTAAAATAAATTTATTGTAAATTGCTTAGAGAGCAAACAATATTAAAAATAGGAATACATATTTTCATAGCTGAAGATATAGTGATACACAAAACACAGAAAGTGTATTTGTATCGTAATTTATTTTGAAGTTTTAGCATTTAAAAATATTGAATTTTAATACTTACAGTAATATTTACATTTTTTCAAAATTTTACAAATTTGCGAAATACATATCAAAGGATTTTTTTTCTATAATGTGTCTCATATGAAGGTGACTTATAAATAACAAGACCAATTTTTCATCTGTACAGTGATGTAAAAGAAATTTTGTGACGATCCCAAGGTTGATGGGAGATCTTGGATCAAATATCCAATTCAACCTTAAAAACACGGTACCGTGGATTTTATATATTATATTTTACTGTACAAGGAGTGATTTCGTTGCATTATATAAGTTATGTGCTGCCCACATAAGATTTTTTTAAAGAAATTACCAAGTCCCATTCGCAACAACTAAATCAAAATTTTAACTCATCGTAGGCGATTACCTGCACACTTATTCATAGTTGAACACACATTTAGTCAAACTCTTTGAATAATATTTAAAAAACTAAAATTCATAAAGACAGAAAAACTGATATACTCTTGACTAATATGTTGAAAATGTAGAAAATGTAGAAAATAATATGTAGAAAATATATGTAGAAAATGATTTTGGAGTCGTAAAAATATCCTTAATTGGAAAGAATATGTGTGAGGTGTGAGGTCTTTGAATTCTGAGAATTTTCTTTGCACCCTATCATAAGATGCGAAAGCAAAATAATGATCGAGGGTTTATTGTACCTCTGACTGGAGTGTGAGAAATATTTTTCGAAAGTGCAGCTACAAATTGGTGAAGTTCTCCCCATAGCGGAAAATATGATTCTTGGACACAAAGGTAAAGAGTGTTGTGCTGAATTTAAAATATAAACATCTCATGACAAATGCATCCTCGAAACAGTTTGTTTATATATTTACGCTTAATTGCGTTTTTACTAACTTATTATAACCAACTGCACGCTATTCATTACGGTGTTCTTGAACTCACCTCCACCAGAATTTGTTATCGGTTAAACGTAATGATTAAAATACGGACCAACGTGTATCAATAGTATACTTACTACGTATCAATAGTATACTTAGCTATCGAATATATCACTAAAATATTATCGGTGCCTATTAATGGTTCGAATAAATATTTTATTTTATAATTTTAGCAATACCATGATCTTTGGGACGATAACTGATATCTATTTAGAGCTTAACAAATGATTGCCTTTAAAAAATGACCAATGGCCCTTCGGTCATAAATAAAATAACATAAACATTTGATCTTGATATGACAGAAATGTAGATACGAAAACCGCACTGAAAAATAATTTCATTTTTTAAGTTTTCCCTGGTCACTACTTAACTTGCTGAATTGGATTTGGCTGATTGTGATTCGGAATGAAATCATCTAATTACATTTTTTTGCACACTCCCCACATTCATATTTATTAAAAATAAGCAGTATTTTCTAAAGAGAAAAATGATTGAAAAAATGGGCGTAGCTAAGTATACTATTGATACACGTTGGTCCGTATTTTTAAATTAAATTTTGTCGATATATTTTAACTAATGATTTTAATTATAATTTAACATAATTATCAAGATTTTTATTGTGTTTCATTTCTAATAGAATTGTATTACCCCCAAAATATTCAAAACACTTTTAAATTGCTATTTGTTTTTTCTGCTCAGAAGGATAAGACAAGACTAAAAGTGACGCAAAGGCGTAATAGAAGGTATTTTAAAAAAATATTTGAAAATAAGATGAGATAAAAGAAATGAACCCCTAAATAATTGCGACTCCTAGCATTTGTCTGCTTTGTGTATGGTAAAAAAAAAGACTATGGCTATATATCTTATAACGTGAGACATTTTAAGCACATTTTGAGATTAATTTATCTTTTGTTTTTCTGGAAATGTGTTTTGAGAGTTTAAAATGTTTTAAAAAGCACAAATCTTTCCCAATGTGCATAAGAAGTTAACTTCGATCCACAGTATAAAACTATTTTCAAATGAATCTTAATAATTTGTTTCATCCATTACACCTTTTTACTTTTTTCTTCACATGTCAAAAACAAAATGATTATGTAACAAAAGAAATATGATGTGGACAGTACATGACTCTCCTTATATAACACAATGAATTTACTTCTTTCAGAGTGAAAAAATGATGTATAAAATCTACAGTATTATGTTTTTCACGTTGAAATGAGCATTTGGAGATTTTCCTGATGACAACATGTAAAACTATTTCAAAGCACCCAATTAACTGATATTTCGCGCAATGCTAAATAAACAATTATGAATATTGATAGCATTCTCAATAAGCAATATATTTCATATATTTATATATTTTAATAATTAATTTATTAATTAAATGTCATTTTCATTAATTTAGTGTCATTTTTGCAATTATGACGATATTTTCGCCAATTTGGGACGAAACATCGTCAAACTGGCAATACGTCATTAGATTATTCGCCATATTCGCCAAATGCATCACCAAGTGTTACAGACAAACGAAGAAAAAAGCATTTTATATATACTGGAATGTAAGCCCGTCATATCCCGAAATCAGAATTTGTGAAACATTACTTCCCATCTGGTGTCATTTTTACCAGTTTGGCGACATTTTTCTCACTTTGGCATCATTAAAAATAGTTGCCAAGTTGGCGACGTCCAGCTAGATTTCTCAACAATCGTTATGGACGGACGGATGGACGGAGAATTGCGTTATTTTTATAGTCTACTCTTATGAACGTTCATCAATTAGTCGTCACTTCCTTGATTTAGCGCCAGCTTCATCAATATGGCGAATTTCTATCAAATAGGTAACATTTTTGTCAATTTGGCAACTTTTAAAACGTCAGCAAGTTGGAGATATTCCAACAAATTCTTCACCAAAATTTTGCCAAATATTACGGACGGAAAAATAGGTTATTCTTATAGTAGATACTTGTATTCTTTTCAAGATATCGAATTCTCATCAATTAATCGTCATTTTCATTGATTTAGCTTCATTTTTATCAATTTGGCGACATTTTCATTAATTAGGCAATATTTAAAAAAGTCACCAGGTTGGCGGCATTTCGTTAAATTCGTCGACAAATTCGTGCCAAGCGTTATGGATGGAGAAATAAGTTTTTCTTTCCGAAGATTATTGACGTTAAAATACAAAAGTATTACCCAAAGTATCTTTTCTCATGAATGGAATGAGCTAGATCCACGAGAATGATACCACCAAATTTATCGCATGATATTGCATATGAAAAGAAAACATATTTCACAGTAGTTTTATTGTGTGCGCTTGGTGTGGCACAATAAACGGCAGTGAAGGTATATTGGTTCGAAAAGAATAATCGAAGCTTTGCAGGCGGGCGGTTGACGACAGGGTGAAAAACTGCAGCGCGGTGGAATTGGATGGGAGGCATCTACGGTGGGTGTGGGTTATCCAGAATTCTGGAAGGTTTGGATCAATCAGAAGCATGTCACTAGTGGTACGAAAAAGAGCAAAATGGAGATGGTGAATTAGCAGCATGAGGAAAGTGTTGAACGGTCGAATAATAAATCATGATACTTTGAGTAAAAGAGTCTTCAGATAATAGTCTTCTCTTTATTTGCATGATATAATCTCTTCAAATTCTACAATACATCATGACACTTTATTCCAAAGATGATGAACATGCATTGTATAATTTCACGGGAAAACAGAAGAACACGAAACATTCTTTTTCGGGAATAGAATATTTAACATCTCACAATTATATAAAATACATAGTTGCTATTTAAATTATCGAAACCGCGATATTTTGCAATAATGTTTCATAATTTTATTATTTCAAACTTAACGAATTTAGAACAAGAATTTAGTCATCATGCCCCAAGGGCAGAATACGTCCTATACCTTCAGGACTTTATCACCAACTAAAACTAATTACTTATTCTTACTTAAGCGTCTTAGTGTAAATGCGCGCGCTCGTGACGACATAGAAAAAAGTTCCAATACATTTCAATATGAAATGTGAATCCTGGTAAACGTACAAAGCGCGGGAACTCTATCATAACGCCAAGGGTTATCGATACAGACAGGGAGACTCCAACAAGTCGAAATAACATAATTGGCGCATCATCAATTTGGAATAATATTTAGGAACAGATTTTAGAATCAAAACAAAATTAAAATTTGCCGAATGTAATATAACAAAATGGATTTTTGAGATAGCGTTTCCGAAAATGAAATTTAGAAGGAATTAATTAATAAACATATGTTATGCATTTCATAACAGTTTATATATATTTTTAATTTATGTGGTTTTTTAATAAATTTATCTAAAAAATGCGCAATATTTCGAGAACGGTTTATGCGAGCATTCTACAGTTTATGTCAATCGTTTTCTATGAAAAAATGTCATAAAAATATCTATTTGTATAACTTTATTAAATGTTTTGATTTTTTGAGAATTTTTCAAAATTTCACTCGAAAATTTAGGGATGTTCTGAACATTCGATTGCGTTTAAAAACAATAAGCTTTCAGTATTCACAGATTGTAATTTTTGTACCAAATTTTATTCGAATTGCTCCATTCGTACTTGAGATATTTTCTTCACCGGCTCACTAACACACACATCACAAACACACTCACAGACATCATTTCAAAAATGTTCGATTCGTATTCAGGGATGCTTAAAACGAGCCCTCCCGTCGAAAACTCAAATTCGAATTCTCGACCCCGTCACAATACTTTCCTTATACATTATACTATGTATATAAGGAAAGTAAAAAACCTAAAGCTGATTATAAATTATATTACTTGCCAACTAGATTGCAAAACATTACCTCCCATCTGCTCGCCAGCACTACTTTCGCGTCTACAATCTACAGACACCTGCGATTCATGCACCTTTCCAGTCAATATGATTTCTTCTTACTACTCCCTATTGTAGCATACATTATATCATACCCTAATAAAACGCAATTCGTTTACGACTTCCTAACAAAAGGCAGCTATTTGGCCGACGAACAGTGGAATTCACTTAAATGTGAATCAATTATATTAGATTAATAATTCCTATAAATAGACAGGGATTATTAGGGAAGTTGAACTTAATTTTGAAAGATATTAATTTTTATCAATTAGGCGTCATTTTCATTAATTTAGTGTCATATTACCAATTTGACGACATTTTTGTTAATTTAGCGATCAATTTGGCGATATTTCTAAAACGTCGTCAAATGTATCGCCAAGTGAGACGACCGGACCGATAAACAGACCCAACCGAAACATCATTGCAATACTATCCCCTAACAAAATACCATTAATAATTTAGCGTCATTTAAATCAATTTGGCGACATTTTTATCAACTTAGCAACGGTTTCATCAATTTGGCAGCATTTAAAAAAAGTCGTTAAGTTGGCGATATCCCGCCACATAAGATTAACAATATGGCAATCGGCTTCTAATGAAAAATTACATAAGAAATCATAACGTGAGTAACATTATTAAAGGTTCTGTCTCTTAACGATTTTCTCAAAATTTCATTTGAAAATTTAGGGATCTCAATAGATTTCCATTATTCACTGATTGTAATATTTGTATTAATTGTTGTTCTAAACGTTCCTGAGATACCGCATCCTTAGACTCACTGACACACACACACACAAAACTCATACATCACTTCAGAAATGTTCGACTCGAGTTCAGGGATGCAACATGATTAAAACATACTTTTCCGTCGAAAATTCGAATTCGAATGTAAACGCCGTTACAACATTTTCCCAATACTATACAATGTATATAGGAAAATAAATATTATTTATCAAGCATAAAATATCTTTAAAGTATCAAATTGGTATTCCTATTTTGGCTGTTAGTTATCGCGTCCGAACAAATGTTGAGAAATTCTACTGACGACCAGAAATCCTGTAAGGTATAAAATGTTACTGCATTTACCAAATCAAACCACATGCTGTAGATGGCTATGTAACTATATAGTGTGTGATAGATAAATGGTGGTATGCCAGACATTATTTTATCTGTTGCAGATTTATAATCATTCTACACCGATTGTACAATCGTTTGTAATTATTCAATGACGGTGTGTTTGTTAATTACTCAATGACTTCACCTGCAAAACAATGGCTTACGGAAAGGTAAAAAAAATAACCCCAAACAAAATTGAACCACATTGATGATCAATTAGATCAATTAGATATATCCATTTTAGATAAGGATAGCATTTATATAGTATTGTTTGAAATTGAATCTGGCCTACACCCTGAATTTTGTTCAATTTGGTGTGTGATTAAAATTTATTTTATGTAGTATTATACATGTTTTGACGCGTTAGAATCAGTAGATCATTTCATATCATTTCAAACTGCACACTGAACTCCAGATAACATCATACTTAATTTCCTAATAGCTTATTTTGAAATATAATTATTCACACGATACGTAAAAATCTTCAAATCACAAAATTAGAATCACGTCATTTTATTCGCTCATATAAACACGAACGTCCGCGATTTGTGATCACACATCAGGAAGCATCCTGCCGGCCTAAGTCCAAGAATAAATCCACTGTAGCATGGACAACAATGTAGCGTGGACAACAATACCAAATGTAGCATGGACAACATACGTCATTCCACCTTCTATAGGCGTGTCTTCAGTTGATCCCAAAACTTCAATCGGGAAATGACCCACACGAAAGAAAACAATGTGAAAGGAAATAATTTTGAGTTCTCTCGCTTAAAATATGCATAACTATTAAACGGACGACTTCGGGTAATTATCAGTGTGTAATATTTAAAAGAACTGGCGTTAAATTTTAAACTTCGAATTGTTGGTTAATTTTTTATATTGCAATTTGAAGAAAGTAAACATTTTGAACACACGAAAAGTGTATATAATTTTCAAATTCACGAAAAATCCGTCTATTAATCGCATAGGTCCAATTCAAAGTTTGTTTAAAAGAAATTTTTATCTTTCTGATGGCGTCAATTTGTAAACTCTGTGATAATATTTTTGATAATTAAAGAACCAATTTGTGTGAATATCTCTCAAAATAGGGTTAAATTGCTAAAACATAACAACATCCTACTTAAAAAAGATTTATAACACCTAGACGCACCTTTTTGGTTCCTGTAGTACATGTCTACCATATCAACAGACACATATGCATCACGTATTAAGTAAGGTGGAGTTTTATCTGATAACTTGCATGTAACAATTTTATTCAGTAAAATAATGCATAAATTATCGGTTTCACAGTAATATATTGGGAGAAAAAGTAACCAAAGCATACGCGTATATATCGTATTCATTTATAAGTAATATTTGTGATATATTCAGTATTAGAGAAAACAATGTTTTAGTCATTTTTGTTTACATTTTAAATATGAAATTTTCTGTCAGGAGAACAATATTAATAATTCAAAGTATTCTATTTTCACAACACGCGTAAATGGGACTTCAAAAACTCCAGCTTAAAAATAATAAGAAGTGAACAAAACGCATTATAAAAGCACTTTAAGAGACAATTCTAGAATTGAGATTCTTGTCTTATCTTAAATGAAGTTTGACTGTACATAAAAGTTTTAAATCGGAGTAATTTTTACATTTAGAACAGCAATCATTCAGTTACAGTTAAGCGGTTGATGGGCTAATCATAAAAAATCATATGAACCTCTTGGAGTAATCATAAACAATCATATGAACCTATTTTGTAATAAATTCGATGTGAGCAACACATGACTTCCCCTATATAATACAATACATTTCTGCATTTGGCGCTTTTCCGGATAACAACATGTCAAACTACGTCTAAGTACCCGATTAACTTATATTTTATGCAAATCTAAATTGACAATTATCAATATTGATCGCATCAGCAATAAGCAATACTATCAATATATTAAAATATTTTAATAATTTATTCATCTATTTAGCGTCATTTTTATTAACATCGTAATTTTTGTAATTTTAAAGAGATTGGTCAATCTGAGTGAAATATCGCCAAGTTGGCACAGTCAGATAAAACAGTATTAGAACATGTACCTGTATAATTTGTATTCTGTTTTAGCAACTGGCTAAACTCAATATAAGGATTTGAAAAATCTTTGCCAAAATAAAACAGATGACCTGAGCAATTGAAAATATCAATAATCATCTTAACCATTCAACACGAAAGTCGCAATTGAGATAATCCAGACAAAAATGTAGTTCCGAAAAATATTTTTATATACATTTCTTAATTATTACTTTCCTTATATACATAGGATAAGTAAGGGAAATATTGGGACGAAGTCGAAAACTCGCATTCGTGTTCTCGACCAGAAGGAACGTTTCAAGCATACCTGAACACGAATCAAATGTTCTTGAGGTGATGTGTGTGTGTATGTGTGTGTGTGTGTAATTATGTGTAATTATGTGTATGTATGTGTGTGTAATTATGTGTATGTGTGTATCAGTAAGACTTTGGAGACAATATCTCATGAACGAATGAAGCAATTCGAACGAAATTTGGTACAAAAATTGCAATCCATGAATACTGGAAGCCTATTGTTTTAAAATGCAATCGAGTGTCTAGAAAACTCCCAAATTTTGAAAAATAAAAAAATAAAAACCTCTAATATGGTTAAGTAAATAAATATTTCTTACAATTTTTCATTGAAAAACGACTGGCACCAACTTTAAAACGCTAGTATAAACCGTTCTTGAGATATTGCAAATTTTTCAAATAAATTTATCAAAAAATCATATAAAATTAAAACAATATTAACTATTGTGAATTACGTTCATTTTTCGTATGTAATATTATTCCATAAATTTGTTATCATCATTCTCGTAGATCTAGTTTGTTCCATTCATAACAGAAGAAAATTTGGATAATAGTTTTGTATTTGGACGTCATTAGTCGTTTATCTATTGAAGATCTGTCTATCTGGCTGTCTGTTTTTGTCTAATCATCTCGGGAGAACATCTGAACCGATTTTAATGAAATTCTGTGGGTAGCCTTGAAATAGCCCCAAGTAAAAATTAGCCCATGTTTCGAGATTCTAAGACCAAGGGTTGTCGAGATATTAATTAAAAAACAAACACTTAAACCTTCCATAGAGGTAGCATTATGCAGCCGATAATTTTTCCGAAACTTTATTTGAAGAAAATTATATCTCTGAATTTGGTTGAAGTTTTTTGCGCTTTGTAGTCACTTTTGAAAATCGCAGGTTTGAAACATCAATTTAAATGAAAATTCTATCACCATGGTCTATTTTTCACAGGCTCTTACTCAATAATGAAAAGTATTAAGAAATCAAAATGGTTATTTAATTATCATTTTATGAAGAAGATTCTTTTTTATATCATGTTGCTCAGCAACGCAATTAAATCAAATGTGTTTCTTAATTATTATTATTATTTTTTGAATAATAAATAAATGGATATAAAAATATATCTAATAAATGAACGGCTTGATTTTTCTTTTAATTATATTATTTACAGACTACGTACATCACTTTCATTTATTTTGGCAAAGAGTTTTCAAACTTATATATTGTGGTTAGCCATTTAACTCATTTAGCCAATTGTTGAAACAGAATAAGAGTAGAACGGGTATATTTCCTAATGCAATTTTAGTGTTTTAATTTAGTATATACAAACGGGATCAGGATATTTTATTCTTCAGATTTGCAAATTGAGATCTGCAAATTTGACGGAATATCGCTAACTTGGCAACTTTTTTTAAACGTTGCCAAATTGACGGAAATATCGCCAAATTGATAAAATCGACGTTAAATCAATGAAGTTTGTTTTGTAAGAAGAGAGTACTGAAATGATATTTTGGTAGCATTTGTCAGTCAGTTCAATCACCCTACTTAGTAACACATTTAGCGAATTTTTAAAATGTCGTCAAATTGATAAAACATTTTGTAAATTCATAAAAATATCTTGAATTTGATAAAATCGCACTAAATAAATGAAATTGTGTTTTGTTAGGGGATAATAATGTGATGATGTTTCGTCAATTTGTCGCCAAGTGGGACTCTCAGTTCTACAGTCGCACTTGACGATAAATTTGGCGAATTTTAAAAATATCGCCAAATTGACAATAATGTCTCAAAATTTATAAAATGATGCTAAATTCATCAAAATGACATCGAATAGATGAAAATTCAATTTTTTGCATAATTAAGTACGATTTTCTAGATAATCTCTGTCGTTTTGTAAGAATTAAAAAATATATCTTCTAAATTACTTTACAAACTGGACCAGGATGCTTTATTTTTCTGATCTGCGTGAAGATAATTTTGTATATCTAGCCCAGAGATTTTTATACATTTTTTAGAAAAATTAAATTAAATATTTTAATAGAATATTTTTAATAACAAAGTCATTCAGAATTGTAAATGCATAATTGTAAATGCTACGTTTCTTTATGTTTGTGTCAGCATTGCGGATGAACGGCTGAACTACAATTTTGTCAATGTTTCGAGTTTCTAGGACCAGGGTTTTGTCCAGATTTTAATAAAAAATGCGTAGTTAAGCCTTCCATAGACATAGCATTATGCAGTTGATATTTTCCCCGCAAATTTATTAGAAGAAAAAGATGTTATGTCGCTTAGCAACGAATTTAAATTCATTGTGCTTATGCAGCAGAAATTTCTATTAAATATTTTCAGATTTAAATAATAAAGTTATGTATATACAATAAATGTTTTCGAAATTGCATTTTTGTTTGGAATATATGACTTAAAATTTAAATATTAGTGGGAATTATTGATATTTACAATTTATTACGTAATCTCTTTTATTTTGCCAAAAACGGTTAAAACTCATATATTATTGTAGTATTGGTAGTCTTCTAGTAATACACGGGTATATTTTCAATTCTATGACAATATAAGTAGTAGAGTTTTATCTTATCCTACGATTGTAGCGCTTTCATTTTTGTATGTATTGATATAATTTGATATTACATATTTGACTGAATAATTTTAATTACGATCTTGCGGTTTAAATATTATTATTATTCATATTTTTAAGTCATTCAGCAATTTTTTATTTTGGCAAAAATTGTTGAAACTCATATATTGTACATGGTATGGGTAATCTTCTGCAAATGCATGGGTATATCTTCTAACGGGTATATCTTCCACTGGTATATTTTCTACGAGAATATAAGTAGTACATGTATATTGACATATATGTTGACATATATTGGCATATATTGGAATCAATTACGACCTTCTGGTATAGAGATTATGTGGATTATTGATATTTTCAATTTATTACGTCTCTGTTTTATTTTGGCAAAGAATGTTGAAATATTGTAATGCGGGTAATCTTCTACTAACACACAGACATATCTTCTAATCTACGACATTATAAGTAGTACGAGTATATCTTCCATACAATTTCAGCACTTTCATTTTGGCATATATTGGGGTCAATTACTGCCTTCAGATTTAAAGATTACGAGTATTTTAATATTCGCGAATATAAATAGTACGGGTTCCATACAATTTCAATGCTTTTTTTTTAATATATTGATTCATTTTCATATTTTTTGCAAATTTGTTTACAAACGGAATCAGGATGTTTTATTCTGCAGATCTACCTGTGAAGATAATTTTGTATAGCGAGAGCATATATTCTTAAACTTCTATTTAGGTTCATTAAATTAAATAGTTTAACATGATAATTTTATTACCAATGTCATTTATTATACTTTAGGTATTTGCCTATGATAATGAGTTTTAAGTTTTTTTACATTATATACTCCGTAAAAAGAACAGATATGCTGCTAGTCTACTGTAAGAATAACCTATTTCTCTGTCCATAAAACTTGTCAAAATCTTGGCAACGAATTTGGCGGAATATCACCAACTTTCGTTAAATGTTGCCAAATTGATAAAAAATATGCTAAATGAAAGACAATGACGACTAATTAATGAAAATTCAATATTTTGTAAAGAATATAAGAATCTTCTAAAAATTAACCGAAATCTCCGAATGTAACACTTTTCGAAATTCTACGACAAATTTTGGCAGCATTGCCAACTTGACGATTTTTTTAAATGTTGTCAAATCGACGGAAATGCCGCTAAATTGATAAAAATGTGGTCAAATTGATAAAAAGGGCGCAAAATGGGAGATAATGTATTACAAATTTTTAATTATTTCATATGACGCGCATACATTTTACAATATAAGAAACGCGCTTCTCTCCGTTTGTTTGTAATACTGACGACACATTTAGCGAACTTCTTGGACCCAGGCCGTCCGACCAACCAAAAGATGTAAGGTAACAGTTTGGAGGGTCGGGAACTGCCACCCAATTTAGATCGGAAAAAATTGGTGGTGGCATCTACATGGACCGTACCCTCCTTCCCCTACCACCAACCCCTCAGAAGGACATACGAACCCACATATTCAACGTGCCCGTACTCCGCGTGAACACGGAGACAGTGTGGGCAAACGGGAATCGAACTCGGTTTTCTGAGTGCAAATCCCGCACGCAAAGTACTGGACCGTCTCCCACCTCCACATTTAGCAAACATGGAAAATATATCGAACCTATGGAACCTATCGATGGAAACCTATCGATAATCTATCGAAATGTCGCCAAATTAGAGAAATATGCCACAAATTGATAAAAATATCGGCAAAATTGCAAAAATAACCATCAAGTAAATGAAAATGACTCCTAATAAATGAATTTATTATTAAAATATTATAATAAATGGAGACTATATTTCTTATTGATGATGCTTTCAATATTGGTAATTATTAATTTAGATTTGTTTGAAATATAAGTGAATTGCGTACGAAATAATTTCCCATGTTGTCATCCGGAAAAGTGCCAAATGTATAATTCAAAGTTACAAACATTGTGCCGTATATCTATTTATCATTTTTTACTGTGGAAGAAGTAAATTCATTGCATTACATAAGTTAAGTCATGTGCCTTTTAAAGTAAGTCATGTGGCAGATTTTTTTTTTAATCGGAAAAGATTTAACAAGACATCGTCTGCTGCATACAATCAATGGGTTTAATGCCGCTTCTTCGTAACATACCATTCTTTTCTCAAATTATTTTTCTGAAAATGTATGGTCTGTATAATGCTAATATCTATGGGAGATTCTTTACAACATAGTTGAAAAATGTTTATGACTTTGTTCATTCTATCTGTCTGTCTATCTGTCCGTTCACACGATAACTGCCGTGAAAATGACTTTATCAAAATGAAATTTTATTATGTTATTGAGAGAGTCTGTGGGACATATTGGAATGTATATGAATAATATCACCCAATTTATTTTGGATTGAACGCTGGTTGAAAAATTGAAATACATTGAACCCTATGAGACCTAATTTTTCAAACATTTTTAAGCGAATTTAAAATTCACAAGTTGCTTCGAAAGTTTTAGGAAATATTCAAATTATCCCGAAAAGTATATAAAAACAGTTTCTGTAAAATATATTCCGTAGCTTTTTAAATAAGAATTAAAATAATAATGACGCCTATATCATATGAAGAGATCATGTTACCCACTTCAAAATAAACAAGAAAGATCAATCATGCTTAAAGCATTGATAATGAAACACTTTCCAACTTCAATGCAATTTTATTTTAAAAATTCGAAAATGCAATACATTCCTCGGTAATATTTTAAAACTTATCACAATACTACATTGATTTATTATATTTGAAAACTTAAACCTTCATTGAAAAAAATGAACTTCGTTCAAATGACGGCATTGAAATATAAATTGCCTGGTTTAAATACCTCTAAAATGCAATACATTCCACGGTAATATTTTTAAAACTATCATAATACTACGATAAATTATTATATTTGAAAACTTCATCGAAAACAACTGAAATAAATTCAAATGACGTCATAGAAAAAATAGCACGCCTGGATCTCTCTATAAAAGCAGGATTTCATTCATTTCATTCATCACAATACTATAATAATTTATTTTATTTAAAAATTAAGACCATGGAGCTACAATTCATAAACTCTATGCTTAAAACTTCATCGAAAAAAATCGTCCTTCTGTTTATAAAATCAATTAATATTTCTTTCATATCAGCCATGCAGACTCCATGGACTGAATTATTTTGTGTTAAAGAATTACAGTAATTCTAATACAACTCATTCTACATATTTTGCTGTTTACATTTTACATAGGTGAAAAATAGGCTTAGTTGTAGAAATAATCAAATTTGAATGAGAATTTAAACTCAAATATATTGTCATTGTGTTGTTTTAGTATGTAGATGCACAGAATTTAAGCAAAAATAAAGTAGTTTTAGGACGGATACTACACTCAATATGAATTAAAAAGAACTTTAAAAAATCACGATTTTGAAACAAGATGGATGCCATATATCATTTTGAAGTGGGTCATGTGATCGTTTCATATCATGGTCACGTGATCGTTTCATATAAGATGTGTAATTAATATTTTAATTTTTATTTAAAAAACTACTGAATATATTTCGCTGAATTTTTTTTTATATATTTTATGGAACAATTTGACTATTACCTAAAATTTTCGAAGCAATTTGTGAATTTTAAATCCGCCTAAAAAATGTTTGAAAAATTAGGTCCCATAGGGCTCAATGTATTTCATTTTTTCAACCCGGGTTCAATCCGAAACTAATTGGGTGATATTATTCATTTATATTCCCATAGGTCCTACAGACCGTCTGAACAACATACTAAAATTTCATTTTGATTAAGTCATTTTTACGGCAGTAATCGTGCTAACGGACAGACAGACAGACAGACAGACAGACAGACAGACAGAATGAACAAAGTCATAAACACTTTTCAACTTTGTTGTAAAGTGTTAAAAAATATAGCATCCATCTTTTGTCAAAATCGTGATTTTTAAAGTTCTTTTTAATTTATATTTAGTGTCGTATCCGTCCTAAAACCTCTTTATTTTTGCTTAATTTCTGTGCATCTATATTCTGAAACAGCACAATTGCAATGTTTTTGACTATAAATGATCGTCAAACTTTGATTATTTCTATAACGAAGCCTAATTTTAACGTATGCAGAATGTAAACACATCAAGCTGTAGGATAAGTTGTTCAAGAATTGCTGAATTTTTTAACGAAAAATTATTTAGCTCTGAAATCTGGAATGAAGCTAACATGAATGAAATATTCATTGATTTTACATGGAGGAGCAGACGATTTTATAGCATTGCCTTTTTCGATGAAGTTTTAAGCATAGAATTAGAAAGTACTTTTACCTAAATGATTTTCATTAGTAAAATAAAAGTTTTTAAGTAAAATAAATTATTGTAGTACTGTAATGAATGAAAGGGATGGAACAAAAGTGTATGAATGAAATATTTACTTATTTTACATAGAGAGCCAGACGATTTATATTTCGACTACATCATATTTAAAAGCTTAATTAAGATTTGGATTCTTTACTTTTAGTATGTACTTTACTTTACACCAAACCTTAAAATATATGTTAAAATGTAGGTGCATTAGAAGTTAGAAATAGTACAGAACATAGCATTTTATTGTGTTTTTTCATTGAAATTGTGTCGAGTTGGTTTAGCTTTTTGAACTTCAACACTTGTGAAAGATAATTATATTTTTTCAATTTCTTCAATTATTTTTTATAATTTCTTCGTATTATTGATTTGGGTGTCACTTGCGATAATACTTTTCACTTTCAGAGACATATCGATAATACTATTAAAAGAGCCTACCAAAGACTTAGTTTCAACTTAAGACGATCTCGTGTTTTTGCCGAGGTCTGATACTATATTATTTGTGTTTTTAATACCCTTGTTAAGCTAATTTTGGAATATTGTGCAATGATCTGGGACCCTGTTTACAACTTGCATTCTTAATGAATAGAAGTCGTGAAAATAATGTTTTACGTACTATGGATTACAGATTATCTGGCTATTATCCTTATGATATGCATACGTGTGAACTTAGGCAGAAATATAGTTTAATGTCTCTTAAAAATGAAGAAAATGGTCCTGTCTCTCGTTTTATTATAAGGTTTTAAATAATACTATTGATTGCCCCATTTTACTTTCTTGCCTGAAATTTCATACACCTGTTAATAATACTAGAAAAAAAACTTTGTTTCACAATACTACTGTTAAACACAAATGCCTTAAATGCTATTCTATCTATAAATTTGTTGATCTATATAATACCTATTGTACTGATATTGATATATTTAATTTGATTCCTGCCTGTTTTAAAAAAGCCTGTTTTAATGCGCTTGACATGTATACTGCTTAGTATTCTTGTATTTTAGGTTCTGTTCTTTTTGTTTTTGTGTGACTACTGTAACTAGATTTCATCTGTAGTTACCACGTAAATTGAATAAAATTAAATAAAATAAAAAAATAAAATATATATACATACACATACATGCATATATACATATACAGTGGAATCCTAGTTATCCGAATCCCGGTTATCGACTTAACCGAAAATACCTTAGTAACACTTGCCTTATGCACTGTGTTAAGTATGGAATGTTTCGTAATAATGGATATACATATTATCTCCCTTCTTCAGCTTTAAATGAATAGGGAAATTATAAATGAGTAAAATACTATAAACATTTTGATCGTTTCTTACAACTAGATATATATCCACGATATGTATATATTGTTACTTAAATTATGTTTCTTTATAAATGGTATTCACAAGGAAAACACTGTGGACATTTCAAATAAATTATGATACCTTTATTGTTGCTTCTAATTGTCATTCTTTTGTATTTATGCTTCAGATCTTTCTCTTTAAATTAGTTAGATCTTTTCAGTTTCATCATCAATACGTCATGTTTCGATTTGTTATCTTTACTATAAATGTATATTATTATTGCATATGAAAATTCGCAGAATTAAAAGAATATGCATCCTATTATCTTAAAATATCACATAAAGAACAATCTTTTTGAACGATCTAATTTTGAATACAGTCAAACACAATTTGGATTTAAATTCTGTTAATTTAAATTATTAATTCTATTATAATTGCTAAAATAGTTTGATTGTCACTACCCTATCATGTTTTAATCCAAATTAATTGGTTTTTGTTTACATTCATATATGATTGCATCCATATGTAATTGCATTCATATACTTTCAAATTGCCTTTCTTATTTCACTTGATTCACTCTATCATAAAAACTTAATTCACTCTACCATAAAAGAAAATTAAGCGGAAAACAATTTAATATAAAATTCAGAAAATAAGTTGTTCAAGAATGTAATTAAATATCCGTCTGTACAAAATAGTTTCATTAAATGACTACACGAATGCTTTTAAAACATAGAACCTGTATTTTGACGTCGAATGACTATTGTAATTAGAAATAACTGAACATCATAAATAAATTATGCAATTCAAATTTAAATTTATTATTTTTTTAGAATAATTTTTTTCCCAATTGATGCTGTTAATTACTCTATTCAATGCCACATACTTATATTCAGCATTTCAGAAGAGAAAATAATCTGATGTAGGCAGCACATGATTTTGTCTGTATAATACAAGTACTTCTTTCAATGATAGAAATAAACTTCGCTCACATATTTACTCCATTATATTAAAATATGTTAATTGTAATTTCATCAATTTGACATTTTCGTATCGTCGTTTGACAATTCGTAATTTCATCATTTTCGTAGTATGCTTTTTCCAATTTGGTGGCATTGCCATCCGTTTTTACCTGCACCAAAAATTCGCCAGTTTGTCCCCTCATTAATTAATCCCCAATTGACACATTTTTGCCAAGTGTTGCTTTTTTGATGGTGCTTACAACTGCTCATTTGTATATATTTCTTTATTTGAGGAATGCGCAATATCTCGAGAAAGGTTCAAGTTAGTGTTCTGAAGCTTTCATCAATTGTTCTAGAATAAAAAATGCATACACAATTATTGTTTTTTTAACATTATTGAAAGACCTGGTATTTTGATAAGACATTTTATGTTTAAAGAAAAATATTCGAACATTTAGGAAAACTTGGATTAAAAAATCTGTAGTGTTCCAGGATTCACGGATCGTAATAATCGTACCAATTACATTCAAAACGCTACATTTGTTCGTGAGATACCGCATACAAACACACAGACATCACCTCAAAAACGTTCAAAACCAGGTCAGATGGAAATGTGCTCAACCGTCCAAACCAAGACTTCGAATTTTTGACACCGTTATTTCCCTTATATGTTGCATATATATCCCTTATATATCCCTTGCATTATACGTACTGAAATTAATAATTTAAATAGTTTCTTAATTCTATTCCGAAGCCAAATTTCATTTTTACAGCTATCGTATCTGGATTCTGTATATTTTGCTCTTACATCGAAAATTTGGTGGGTTTAATATCAATGTTATTTTAATTTGATTTGTCGGTTTTAGACTAAAATAATTTATAAAATGTTTAGCAAAGCATTTATTCGATGCAGAAGTAGATTTTCAAAATACCAGAAAAGTACCTAAAGTCCCATTTTAACAAGATACTTTCAAGCGCTTTTTTCAATTAATGCATTTCAAACTAATTTTTTGATACAAATTGCTTAAATAATGTGTACGTACTGTAAACCTTGAAGCATGGAAATAAAATGCACTGAAATATAAAGCATTAGAAATGTAACATGTTTTCAGATGAGATAGAACGATTTTACAGATATTTCACAATTTCCGATAGTTTCACTTATAGAATGCACTCAAATAACATGAAGTGTCATTCTAGGTGTCAAAAATTATTGTACATGTTTGCTTCCCTACAAGAATTAAAATCTTAATTCTACTATAGCATTAGTCCATTAAGTTCAAAAGTTGTCAAAAGTTAAATTCAAAAGTTGTACATTTGATTAAAATGTTATAAATAAGTAAGTATTTTTATTGTAATAAACAATTACGTGTCTTACGGTAGAAGAATTGAGATTAACTAATCCTGTGAGTAAGAGGCAAATTTCAAAGTCATAGATAAATTATACATCATAATCGATTAGCGTTTAGCGAAAAAGTAAGCATTATTAAACTCTCATGCAAATGTGTTATCTGTAGTTAAACAAACTAGCTAAAATACTGTTTCTCAGGTTTGGCTATAGAAAGAGCTTAGATGATAACAGATATGAATTCAGCATTAAATTCCAGAGTCGAGAGATTCATTAAATATTTTCACTTTCTGTTTAAAAAATTTCCTTAAAACATATATTTCTCAAATTTGACTATAAAACTTTAGACTCAGCATCGAATACCAAAAAGGGAAGGAGTTTACTAAATATTTTCTTTAGATGATACTGTCCTATTTTTTGTTATTAATTCAAATAACTGTACAAAATAAGCATGCAAAATGGAACACGATCGCTTAATAATTTCATCAAAAATGAAGTATATACATCATTTGTCGTTATTTGAAGGCTTCTTCGTTAATATATTGTTTATCGTTATAACATATCTCACTCGGAATCCCACACGGAATTAATTCAATCAATTATCAATCAATCAAAATTTTTATTGTAAACAGGTCTAACCAATAGATATGGCAACAGTAATAAATGAGAGCAATTACTACTCTCACAATAAAAAATGCAAACAATTATCTGACGGGACATATGATAAAATTTTAGGCAGTAAACAAAATAATTATCCAAACAATTATATTATCGATGTGTACTCTGGTAAAATTATTTCCAAAGTTATCAGTTAGAGGTTGTGGCAGTAGGCAGCAAGTTGGCGGTGAGAGAAGTATCACGAATTCCAAAAAAATAATGGGGCAACCAAGAAAAAATAAGTCAATGCTTTCAGATATCCTACAGTAAGGCCATAAACCAGAATTAAATTTGACATAGATACTTTTACTACATAGAGAATTTACATTTATTCTTAACTGAGTCATAGAACGTACCAGATTGTGGTATGCTAAATAGTGAATATTGTGGCATGTTAAATATTTTTCTGGCAAGACTGAAATTTTAATAGATTTGTACAAAGGATGTGTAAAAGAGTTATCGACTTTTTGGAACATCTATATATCCTAGATATATCATTGAATCATACAATTAACTTCGTTCAATTTACTTTTTAATTTTCTTTTTATAGAATCAAATCAATTTTCTCGGTTTCTTGGTGCACTTGTTTCACACAAACCCTGCACAACTATAGGATACAAAATAAAATGTTCTCATACAAAACATGTTTTATGTGAATAGATCGATATTTGATTCAAAAAGACACACCCCTCTCCTTCCCAAGTACAAAGTTTTAGTTTTGTGATAAAACGTTAGAGATTCTATAAAAATGAGAGTTTCTACACATTTTTAAAATTTCTTTCGCATTTGCTTTTAAATTGCGAATTGCAACAAGCTTTTATTACACGTTGAAATGCATGATTCTGGATTTAAATTTATTATTTAACATTAATGCCATAATTTAGTCTTAAACAGTAGTATTAATAATAGTACAAGTATATTCTGTAACAGTGTCATTTAATATATATCAACAATTACTCAAAAAGTAACTTTTTATTTTTAATGTACAACGTTTTGTTAAACGATGTTAAAATACTTACTTCGTACTGAAGAGTGCCGCAAATATTTCATACCGAGTAGCATTTTAAGTGTAAAAGTATTTCAATTTCCTTAGCTTAACTTGGAGAATTAGTTTCATCCCAGAAATCATTTCTTTAAAAAGATTTCCATGGCGCTTCCAGGGATAAAGTTAGATTAACTTTTAAAAAATGTATTCCGGTCTAACCGAAAAAATTGTGTTTGCAGTTGAAAAACAGAAAAGTTTTTATTTTATTAAATCTTTTGAATTTAGATAGTACATTTACCGTCAAGTGAATACGGAAGTATGCTAAACAGCTTATTTTAAGAGGATTAATTCCGAATAATCCAGATAATTACCGAATTTTACACTCTTTTAATCTTAAACACTCTTGAGACAGAAAAAATACGCTTTTTGTGTGATAAGAAAATCTTTAAATAATGTTTTCATGATGTGGTATTTTTAAAGTTATTATATCCTTGACTATAGAAAGAAAAAACTGCCGAATTCTGCTTTGCGATAAAGAGAGAATTAGCATTTTAATGGCCCACAGAATAAGTTAATGTTGCGAGAAAAGAATAATGAGGCGTGAATGCTTATTTTAAACATTTTTATTCCAATTATTTTATCGTCACAAGATATTTAAGTACGCGCTTTAGTAAAATGAATTTGGAACAATAATTTTGCTTTTATTTCATTTTGCTTGAAATTCATATTTGTCTTCTCTTAATATTCCATTAAGATAGCAAAAATTAAAAATATTTTGATTTGCTTCTATTCTTCATTTTGTTTTAAACGCTATAAAAATTGAAGATGTATATTTCAAAGAAATGCAAATGCAATATATGTTTAGATAATATGCTTGTTTGTAGAAAATAAAGCTGTTTCTTTCTAGCTATTGGACAAAATGTGGTTGAGGTTTACACACAATTTTTAAAACTTTATTTTGAAAAAGTGAGATTGAACTAGAATGTTTAGCAAATAATAAGAAAAAAATGTTAATAATAAAATATACATAACAAATTACATAATACATAAAAATAATTAAATAGGAGATTAGTAATTACATAAGATATAATAAATATACACGAAGAATAGTTAGGCCATGAAAATTATGATACAATTTATTCAAGTAAAACTAAACAACTACTCTTTTTTGGCTCAAATCTACTACACATTTAGTTATTTGTATTTATAAATTTATCAGCAAAATCTATTTGAAATAATTTATAAATTTGAAAATATTGCATTTTAAATATTCACAATATTAATAATTATATTTTATCCCTTCTAATTTTATACTTGTTGAGATATTTCTAAATCAGATTCTATTCTTATATTTCAAATTCCTTATCACAGGTGAATATTCTTTAGTAGCGAAAAAGTTCATTTCAACCTTTTGCTTAGAACAGATAGGAACCTTTTGCTTGGGACAGATAGGGTGTGTCAAATACTAGTCTCTTTTGCAGGTCTTTCGTTTCGGATTGACGCTGTCCCACCCGTAAGTAAAATGTTAATAACTTCACAATAATTTTACAAAAATGACAAGATATATAAAATTCTAAATATTTATCCGCTCTTCTTTGTCATTTTATATTGCAAAGAAAGTAATCACATTATTACTAGTCTTCTGGCTATGGATTTCTAAAATAATCTATGAATCTCTATGAATATCTATGAAAACTATCAAGCAAATAAAGGGCAGACATAAGCGTTTCACGGACTTCTGAGTAAAAGTAAACTATAACCTCCCCACACAGCATAGAACTAAGGTACATTAAGTGAGAAAACGATACATCGAGGATAGAAAATTAGCCCCTAGAGCTTCGTGAGTCCCTAACATTTGCTTATGGTCAAAATGGTCATAAGCAAAAAATATACTGGAGACAAAAGCATAGCACTTTATCAATGATTGACATATGTCAATTATCTAACAAATGATTGATAATAACAAATAACTCCCAAGGGATGAACATATGATGGAAGCAAATCAGCCCAAAATGGACTGTATCCACTGTATTTCACAAAAATTGTATCCACAGTTTTTCACAAATTTCACAAAATTTGGTAGATAAATTACTTGTGGTTAACCTGATGCTGATTAAATTTTGCACGATACAAAAAATAGGAACCTGTTTTTTTTTGCGGAATGACCCGCAACAATCGTTAAATTTAAAATTAAAGGACTACGTATGCTCAAATATATCAATTAAATGCTTATTTTATACGCGATTTTTGACGACTAAAAGAACCGCATTACACCAGGTCTAGCCGTTCTCGAGATATTTTTTTTTCACATTTTCGCTAAGCCACCTTTGAAAATAAATCCAGTTACCAAATGAAAAGTGCAAATTGAGTGTAATTTAAAATAATTATGGTTGTTATTTTGTGCATTTAAACTCAATTTAATGGAATATTGAAAAAATAAAGAGAGCGTGAATATGAGTCTGCAAGGAAAGTCATGTGCTGCCCACATCAGATTTTTTTAATTGTATGCGATTCTCTTATAAATTTATTTGAAAATGAGCAGCAATTTTAAAACGGATTATGCTAGTGTTTTAAAGTTTATGTCAATCGTTTTCAAATAAAAAATACATAAGAAGTCATTTTTTCAGTAAATTTATTAAATAATTTAATTTTATGATTTTTTCAAAATTTTATTCGAATTTTATTCGATCTTCCAAATATTCGATTCTTTTTAAAAACAATAGACTTCCAGTATATACTGATTGTAAATTGTGTACCACATTTTGTTCGAATCTCTCCATTCGTTCTCCACAGGCTCACGGGCACACAGACACACACTTGCACACGCACACGCTTGCACACACATACACACTTGCACGCGCACACACACACGCACATACCTCACCTCAAAAACGTTCAAGTTGTGTTAAGTGATGCTTGAGATATATTCCCCCGTTTAAAATTCGAATTCAAAATTTTAGCCCTCGTCACAATCCTTTCTTGCTTTCCTGATACATTGCATTATGTATATATGAAAAATAGCAATTAAATGTGCATTAAATTGTTACATTGTCTCTGATGGCATATTATAGATTATACATATTTAATGTTAGAATAATAAAATTATAATATTTGAATATTTCAAAATAGTAATTCTTTTGAAAATTAATATCAAATACGTTATATATATTTTTCCTATTACATGGCCAGATATACTTCCACTTAATAGGAAAAGATGTATTACATAGTTTTATAACGGTATTGAATATAAGTTGACACACAGTCCAAAATGTTTATACTTTACAAGATATGTTACAGGCACAGTAAAATATTATAAACTACTTATTTATAAAAAATATATTTTTGTACATATAAATAAATTATATAAAAAATTGTATAGAAGCAAAACACTTGAAAAACACGCAAAAAATGGGATGTACCTTTACTAATATCAGTTTGAAAAGTAGCAAATTGCATCATTCAATATACTTTTATTCTTATTCTCTTAATAGTATACTCCTTTTTTTTAAATTAAGAGTGAAATACATGAATCATCTTAAACGTGAGAGGAACATTTGTTGGAAAATTTCGCATTTCTTTAATATTTTTATGCAATTCAATGTTATTTTACGTATTGCACTCTTTAGGAGCAATATTTAATAGTTTCTTGCAGTAACTAAATTCTAAATTACATTTTTTATCACTTACTATAAAGCGTACTTGATCTCTTGCTTTAAAAATCGTGATTTAATTTGTTTTTGACATTTATTCGAGATTAAAACATTGATTTGAAATTCCTGGAAAAAGGTCTTGGATTTTTTTTCCCGATATTTGTTCATCATCGTTTTACTCTACATGTCATTTTTTTTTCTGAGAGAATAACCGTAAATCTAATATGCCTAATGTAAGTAATTTTTTTTCAGTCAAGCAGACCAACATGTATTTCATTTGTTACTCTTTGTGACTTCAACTTTTGACAGGCTAAGTGGAAATATATATATATATATATATATATATATATTTCTTTGCAAAATCTTTGCAAAATTTCGTCAAGCTATATGGATGGAGAAATAGCCCAAAGTATATTCTCTTATAGTAGACTCTCATATTCTTTCTAAGATATTAAATTTTCATCAATTAGTCTCCAGTTTCATTGATTTAGCGTCATTTTTAACAATTTACTGACATTTCAATCAATTTGGTGATATTTTTGTCAATTTGGCAACATTAAAAAAACTCGCCAAATTGGTGATATTCCGCCAAATTCTTTGCAAAATTTCGTCAAGCAAGATGGAGAAATAGGTTATTCTTACAGTAGATAAACGATTAATGACGTCCAAGTTCAAAACTATTACCCAAAGTATCTTCTCTTATAATAGACTCTCATATTCTTTCCAAGATATTGAATTTTCATCAGTCTTCAGTTTCATTGATTTAGCGGCATTTTTATAAATTTGCTGACATTTCAATCAATTTGGTGATATTTTTGTCAATTTGGCAACATTAAAAAAACTCGCCAAATTGGTGATATTCCGCCAAATTCTTTGCAAAATTTCGTCAAGCTTTATGGATGGAGAAATAGGTTATTCTTACAGTAGATAAACGATTAATGACGTCCAAGTTCAAAACTATTACCCAAAGTATCTTCTCTTATAATAGACTCTCATATTCTTTCCAAGATATTGCATTTTCATCAGTCTTCAGTTTCATTGATTTAGCGGCATTTTTATAAATTTGCTGACATTTCAATCAATTTGGTGATATTTTCGTCAATTTGGCAACATTAAAAGAACTCGCCAAATTGGTGATATTCCGCCAAATTCTTTGCAAAATTTCGTCAAGCTTTATGGATGGAGAAATAGGTTATTCTTACAGTAGATAAACGATTAATGACGTCCAAGTTCAAAACTATTACCCAAAGTATCTTCTCTTATAATAGACTCTCATATTCTTTCCAAGATATTGAATTTTCATCAGTCTTCAGTTTCATTGATTTAGCGGCATTTTTATAAATTTGCTGACATTTTAATCAATTTGGTGATATTTTTGTCAATTTGGCAACATTAAAAAAACTCGGCAAATTGGTGATATTCCGCCAAATTCTTTGCAAAATTTCGTCAAGCTTTATGGATGGAGAAATAGGTTATTCTTACAGTAGATAAACGATTAATGGCGTCCAAGTCCAAAACTATTACCCAAAGTATCTTCTCTTATAATAGACTCTCATATTCTTTCCAAGATATTGAATTTTCATCAGTCTTCAGTTTCATTGATTTAGCGGCAATTTTATAAATTTGCTGACATTTCAATCAATTTGGTGATATTTTCGTCAATTTGGCAACATTAAAAGAACTCGCCAAATTGGTGATATTCCGCCAAATTCTTTGCAAAATTTCGTCAAGCTTTATGGATTGAGAAATAGGTTATTCTTGCAGTAGATAAACGATTAATGGCGTCCAAATCCAAAACTATTATCCAAAGTATATTTTCTCGTGAATGGAACGAGATAGATCTACGTGCAGGATGATAACAAATTTATTGCATAACATGCACACGTCAACATGTACAGATTATTAAACACTTCTATAAAGGAGAACGAAAATCGCATAAGAGGTCTATATAAACAAACAGGATACAATATATAATACAACAGGATACAATAGTATTAGGTTTCCTTACTTGACGTTGATTCTGAAACTTCATAAAAATCCGGTCAAATTTAGACCCGTAACTATCGGGTACAAAACATACCTGACTAGAGCAAACAAGCGTCTACTGCATATTATGAAAATAGTATTGGCCAAGATAAAAGTGCAAGGTGATTATATGGTGAAAAACAGTAATGAGGTTATTCCGATTTTAAAAAGTATACCAAATAGGTTTTATTATAAAAGTTTCGATTTCAGCGACTAGTTTAACAACATTGACATTGATAACTTATACAATACCGTAATGTACGAAAGATACGATTTGCAGTCTTTTGTAACATTGAGTAAATACAGAGTTTTAGTGACCTTGGTTTTATATGAAACGATACTATTTGATGGAACGCGTTTTTACAAACAAATACGTGGTATACCTATGGGTGGAAGTTGTTCGTTCATAATAGCAGATATTTATCTAAACAAATTCGAAATAGGAACAGGTCTGCTGAACGAATTAGTGTATATACGTTACGTAGACGACATATTATTGGCTACGGAGGAAGAGAATTATGTTATAGATTTCGGTTTCTATCCTGCTACGTTGAGTTTGACAGAGACACTTCAAAACTCAGATGCGAGTATTGATTTTTTGGATCTAAATATAAAAGTCTGGAGGACAAAACTATTTATAAAATATACAACAAGAGAGATGGATTCAATTTCAAGATTAATAGTGTAATACCATGGAGCTCAAATTTACACAAAAACGTATTTCATAATATTATTGTGAATCTTCTCACAAGAAGCTATAAATTGAATAGTAGTATTAAGGATCTGGATAAATGCATTGGGGAATATGTGAAAGACGCAATAGAACAGGGTTATCCACAGAAGTTCTTAACCGATGTTATTGTTGGTTTTTTCAAAATAACTGTAACCGCGTGTTACATGCGTTTTGGATACAAATCACAGTAGAGGATAAAAAGTGAGTGGCGGAAGAAAGTTGAGAGCTAAAAAAAGACTATTTGTGGAGTATTATGGCGATACATATGAGGTCAAGGAATTTGTGTTTTTAGGGTAGGTGTCCTTATGGATATCATCGAAGAGAATAAGTAACACGTGGGAATGACGGTTTTTGTTGTAATGGTGTTGGTATTGGTATTTGTGTCTGTTTGAATGGATCGGGGTTTATGTCTTTTTCCACTTTTGTATTGTTTTGTATTGTACTGTTTTGTAGTATATATCTTCAAGTATATATCTTTCTCAAATTGGTACCGGCCTCCGGGAGTGTTTGCCGCGGCTCTAAGCACGCTTTAAAAGGAGAGTGGGGGTCACAACCCCCCCACGGCCACTTTGTGGTACTCGATTTGCTCATTTTTCTTTATTCATTTTGGAAATTACTATATATATATATATATATATATATATATATATATATGTGTGTGTGTGTGTGTGTGTAATATATAAATGGAATATTATGAAATTACTCGAAAATATTTCTTTTGGAACTGAAACTTTCTATAAAACCAATTCAATCAATTCAATACCGGCAAAAATATATCTGGAAAATTTTACTAATTGTTTTCGCATAAAACCATTAACGTTATTTAAGATAATGATGGTATGATTTCAGAAAATGTTAGATGTAATAACCAAGTGTTGAGACATTCGCAATGTTATGTAAGATTTCACTATAAATGTAAGATTTCACTGAAGTATAAAATGCAAATGTGGAGAAACTATTTCGATATTTTTTTTTTCTGAAATTATTAGATACTTACAATGCTAAGCTGTTTACACCATAGGAGAATGTATAAATTGTATCTTTATATAGAATTAAAGTGGAAATTATATTTTTACAATACTTTTTGTTTTGATTAGCTCATGAATACATTTTCTATTTAAAAAAGCTAGGATTTGAATGGTCTCACCGCTCATATAATGCATGCGACCTTATTTCAAATAAAAGCTTAATTGAACAAATTATTGTGAAATTAGAAGTTTCAAAAATTAAACCCATTATTTCAGAATTCCAATGCAGAAAAGTAAGTATTTAGAATTTGAACATTAAATTAAATACATTAAATTCAGAAAAACAATGAAATCAAAGTAACACATTCAAATCGCAAAAATGCGTTTAATGTACAGAGCATGATTAAATCACAATGCATGCAAGTGTACACGCTTTGATGAACTGTTTGAAAGCTGTTGTTTAGTTGTTATTTGTGCAAAGCGTAGTGAAAATGTTCAGTTTAAATATGGGCATTTCTCCCAGATACTGCTCGATTTAATTTTTAAAATTGTGATTCTGCATATATGTGTGCAATTTTACGTACGTGGGTAAAAATTTTCATCTTTCTATCTTTTGCAGTTTCCGAGTAAAAGAGATCCCAAAATTCATACAAATATTTATTTCACTTCGCTAGGAATAGAGAGTGGACTTCTCTTTGCTCTTCCATAAAAATATACATCACTTAATTTAATTAGTCAAAAGGATAAATCCTGATGCTGCAAGATTAATGAAATTATATGTGGGACGAAAAGATGTTTTACAAGCTCATTTATAATCGTAAATATATGTATAACTTAATTTTATATAATATTTTTATATGTCAATTTAATCACTGCGTTCACAGTTTTATACCAGAAAACATGATAGGTGACTTTCATGCAAAAAGTACAGAGTATTCAGATAATTTTAAAACAATTTTCTTAATAACGAAAAACACGTTGGAGGAAGGGTAAACATTATGGTTCATGAAATATGGTGCTCGAAGTCGTCGAACTCGTCTGCCATTTGTAACCCATGAAAATTTTGACAATAGAGCTATTGTTCTCCTTTTCCGCATTTCAATAGAGACAGAACTCGATTTGCCCCATGCTCTACGGATTTGAATCCGTGCGACTTCTTTTTTTGGGTCCTATGAACAGGACAGAAATAACAGCAGGAATCATTAAACAACTAATTGGAACTAAAAACTAATCACTGAAGTATTTATGTCATTTCAGTCTACAAACTGAAAACAGTGGCAGGCACCTGCACTTTTCGACGGCAACGTGCAATTGCAGATGATGGTGGGCCTTTTTAATTTCATTATATTTTAATCGTGTTAAATGTGCAGAAACCATCCATATAAAAATCATCCATGTTTTTTAACACTTTACAACAAAGTTGAAAAGTGTTTATGACTTTGTTCATTATGTCTGTCTGTCTGTCTGTCTGTCTGTATGTCCGTCCGTCTGTCCGTTAGCACGATAACTGCCGTAAAAATGACTTAATCAAAACGAAATTTTAGTATGTTGTTCAGACGGTCTGTGGGACCTATAGGAATACAAATGAATAATATCACCCAATTAGTTTTGGATTGAACTCGGGTTGAAAAAATGAAATAAATTAATCCTTAAGGTACCTAATTTTTCAATCATTTTTTAAGCGGATTTAAAATTCACATATTGCTCCGAAAGTTTTGGGAAATATTCAAGTTTTGGGAAATATTCAAAACAATTGAGTCAGCCAGACTTAGATTTTAAGGTGTTATAACTTTACCAAAATTCAACACAACTGCTAGAATATATGTCCTCATTGTTATACTCCCTGCTCGTCAATAACACTTTCTTCTAATTCAGTCAAATTTCTTGAGACTTTTTAATTTCTTGTCCCGGGTAGTTTTATTTTTTATATTTCGAGATGGTTGTCCAGTTTTCTTTTTATCATTTTCCTTTATGTTTGATCATATTTTCGTCGGATATTAAAACTTTTGCAGATTAATTTATTCGTGGTGTAGAGCAAACTACGAGCAGTAGGCTAATTTTATGAATGAGTTTCGAAAGTGAGCCAACAGCATTTTTGGAATTTTGGGGTGTAATCCGTACAATTTTCGTAATACTGGGTATACGCTGGAAATATTTTGAAGTACTGTGTGATGTTGGATAGAAATATTTTGAAATAATAGGATTCAGCTTAAACTGTTTTGAGGTAGTATCTTGAGTAGTTTTTATGAGTACGGAAGTACATTACTGTGTGTCTTTTCTTGTAATTGACACCAAAATCTGAAATTTGAAAATAGTGTTCAGGAATAATGGTGGGGAAGAACGGTAATTCTAACTATAAGGTAAATGATGTGGCATCTGCCACTGTTTGAGAGCGTATTTTTCTTGCAACTTTCATGTACGGAGGGCATCTCCCACAGTTTGAGCGATTAGTTCTTCTCCCATTGTTCATGGAGGGACTCATCTCCCACCGTATGAGTACGTAGTTTCTCTCACAATTTCCATGGAGAGACGTTATCTTCCACCATTTGAGCTCATAGTTTCAATCACAATTTTCATGGACGGAAGTCATCTTCCACCGTATAAGCGCTTATTTTCCGTCACAAATTTCATGGATGGACGACATCTCTAGCCCGTAAAGCCGTAGTTTCTCTCATAATTTTCATGAGGGACACTCTCTCGTGTTTTGTTCAACATGATCAATACAGCACAAATGCATTGCTGAAATTCTAGTTAGCATCATACATCAGTAACCAATAAAAAACTAAAAACTTTCATTATTAATGGAAGTGATAAAACAGGGGAAATAGTAACCAAAATATTGATAACTTAACCTCAGAAACAGTCGATACGTCAAAAATAATCAGGGATAATAATTATCCCTTTATTTCATTAAATATTACTTGATTTTCGTCAAACAACTGAACGCACTTGCGCAACGCTAGATATGCCTGCTGGAAACAGCCATATATCAGCATCGTGGGGACATTCCCACAATTGGTGACACTCTAGGAATTATCTTACTCACAGATCTCGCTGTAGGATAAATTCACAAAGTTAGGATCCCAATCGTATTGCACATAACATTCATGGACTGGTTTCTCGCTTACTATACGCTCGTAGGCAATGAAATTCTGATATCTGCTGTTAGGAAGCAAATATGCTATTTGCTGCAATTTTTCGAATCTCTATGGTAACCGGCTTATTCAGTCCTAACCGTAGGCAACATACGTCTTCAATCAGAGGTTAAAAAAATTATAGCACATAGCAAGTTTCTTGCTTCAATTGCAGATATTGTCTATTCCATTCTAACAAGCGCTTTAAAATAGCAATACATGTCCATGGATGCCGTTATAATTCTTAATGGTAATACAAAACTTACGATGCGATAAACATTTATTAACCTCTCTGTTAACTGTCAGTTTCTATCCAACCACACAACCAGCATCAAATGTAAAATATTGAGGTCAAGCAGCAGAAGCCTAAAACGGCCAAGAAACACTTATAGAACTCGTCTATAGGAACGTTTCGAACAAAGCCATGTGAATGCTTGTCCACTCTGACGAATCCATACAAAGTACTAAACTGGTCCATGAATGCTTTTATTTGAAATGTGAGATTAATACTTTCATGTCTACAGCATAATCTTTAATGTAATCATTATATATTTTTACGTAATTTGTTTTAGGATAGTAAATTTTGCTCACAGTTTGGCGATAAACATCAGTCTGGAATGCATTCCATGAAAAATAAACCTTTTATATTAAACGAAGGAATTTATTTTCGAGGCGAAACATTCTTCATTTTTAATATTTCAGCAGTTTCAATTAATACCGCAGAAAAGATTTGCGAAACATTAATTGTCCTCGGCGTAAAACTGCTATTGAAATTTAAGATAATATTATTAATATTACTAAAACTTGTTCAATTTTATAGCGAAATGTCTCGAATTCCGCAATGATAAAATCCGATTTTATTGAAGTGTTTAAGAAGAGGAATGTGAACACAATTTTAGTTATTTTCAATTCTGAGATTGAAAAGACAAGCGCGTGGTAAGAGAATCGATTAAAGAAATGTAAAAATGAATTTATTATGAATTACAGTTTCACAATATTAAATACTTGTGCTGAGTTTCTCGTAAATACAATGATTATACATGCAATATTTTATTAAATGGTAAAACACACAAGGGATACACACACACACACATATATACATATATATATATATATACATACATATATATATATATATGTATATATATATATATATCTATATGTATATATAAATATATATATATATATATTTATATATATATATATATATATATATATATATATATATATATATATATATATTTATATATATATATATATATATATATATATATATATATAAATAACGATGAGTGGATTTCAATAGGAAAGGTTCTACATATGCTGAATTATACCAAAAACCATTTGGCTACCAAGGAAGAGGCGCAACGCTGCTCTATTTCCGAAGTAGAATGCAAAGATATAAATGGAAAGTATAGAATGGGGGTGACCATATGTCTTTCATAAAATGGTAGGGGTGGATTGCGACACCCCTTTCCCGTTTAAAGCAGCTTTTACCGCCCGGACAACGCTCACGAATTGACTTACTAATACTGTGGAATCTGGGAACAGTAATCTATGGCGTCTTTTATCCATTCCAGGTCTCCTTTTGATTTTGTTACTGTTGAAGTGCTTTTGTCTTTGCACATATGGAGGACTGACCATTGTATTACATAGGTACTGTGAGCGTTGCCCGAGCGGTAAAAGCTGCTTTAAACGGGAAAGAGGTGTCGCAATCCACCCCTTCCATTTTATGAAAGATATATGGTCACCCCCGTTCTATACTTTCCATTTATATATATATATATATATATATATATATATATATATATAGGGTGTCCCAGCAACATTGACCTCGGCTTTTATTCCTTACATATTGATGTTATTGGGATTTCAAGACTTGCTGGTAATCATTGTCAATTGGGATGCTTAAGACTTACTGGTCATATATATCTCCTCCTTGACAGGATCAAACAACTTGAGAAAAGTTGCACCCTGCAATAGATTCCTGCGCATGTTAATATCGAGGGAAATGAGATTATGAGATTGCCGACAATCTGGCCAAAGAAGCGAGACACCTAAATAGTGGCCTCGTAAATTGCGCCACCTTTGGTGATGCGAATGCAATGGCAAGATTCAGACTTAAGGAATGTTCAATTCCAGAAAGTGACCACATCTGTGAAATAAATGAAGAAAGAATCATCACAAAAACAATTGTAAGGCTTCGCACTCTTCACTACAGGAGTATGAAAATCGAGAAAAATGGAGATAGGGTCTACAGGGACTGTAGAAACTGTCCCGAAACTGAACTCTCTCCTGAACATGTCTTTACATGTCCTGCCATTTTGGCAGCACTTCAAAACATCGTAATTTCCACAGGAGATGCTCTACTCCCCTAGCATCATTGCGATCGCCAGGGCCGTGGTCTTCGCTCATGAATCTATTTAAGCGACTGACTCTTATGGACACGACACCACCACCACCACCATATTGATGTTAGACACGTAGTGAAAGTATGGAATCAATTTCAAATGTTTTTTACTATTAAATTCGTTTACATATATATATATATATATATATATATATATATATATATATATATATATATATATATATATATATATATATATATATATATATATATATATAATATATATATGTATATATATATGTATATATATATATATTGTATATATATATATATATATATATATATATATATATATATATATATACAGTCACTTCCCAAAGTTAAGCACGCGATGGAAGTTTTTATTTTTCGGAAGCGTATTTGAATTTGAGTGGCTACAAATCGCTGTGGATGTAGATGACAGTATGTAAAAATCGTATGCTACAGCGATTGACTCTCCGCATATATGCTAATTAGTCAGTCCTTGAAGAATCCAGCATTCTGAAGCCTTTGAGTAGGTGCAAATGCTGATAGGAAGTGTTTATAACTTTTGTAGGATTAATTTTGATGGTATACGAGTTTCTATGGCTAAAAGAAGACGAATGACAGATAGTGAGCGCTGACGTGCTGTCGGACGCATTGAAGCAGGGCAGTTAATCAAAGATATCGCTATTTCCTTTGGCGTTGACCATTCAGTAATTTATCGACTATGAAAAAATTCCAAACAAATCAAACACTTTTCCCCGAGACCTGTGCCCGGTCGTCCAAGGGTTACCAGCCCCTCTGATGAACGGTATATTACTATAGTAGCCAAGCGGAATCAACGAGCGAACACCACAGCTTCTGCATCCATGGTTGCAACAGAACTTCATAAGACAATATCTGCCAATACTGTTCGCCAAAGGCTCTACGTGAAGAGACTGTACGTCCGAGTACCACGTTCTTGTGTTCCACTAATCGTCCAAATCAGAGGGGCAGGATTAAAATGGTGTCGTCACCATGTCAATTGGACTGTCTCAGATTGTTACAACGTCCTGTTCACGGACGAGTCCAGATTTGCCCTGGAATCGATGATAAGTTGACGAATAACTGGAAAGTGAGAGCATTTCTGGTATGGAATGGTGGCGTATTCCCTCCCCCCCACCATAATTCCATTGAAAGTCTTTGGAATCCCCTCGGGCGTGCTGTCCCTGCACGATTACCTCCTCCAGCCAGTCTCAGAGATTTGGAAACTGTCCTAATGGAGGAATGGCTATTGCTCGCATCTGCGATGGTTGATCACCTCATTGAAAGCATGGAAAATCGTTGCAAAGTTTGAGTGAAGCTCCGGGATTGTCACATACCATATTAATGTAAGTTTATTTGGTTTGTTTGCCTTTATTATTTTGTTATTGACCCAAATGTGACTTCATCATATAACTTACCAAAAGTAAATATTTTTTTCATCTTTGTATATAATTCTTGTTTTCTTTAATGCATAAATACATTTGATACCTTCATGTACAATTTTCAGTTAATCAAAGTTTTACTTTTCCATTTTTGTTGATTTTACTATCCGTTCTTGACTTTCGGAAGGCAGTGTATATACACAATAGAAAAATGAAATTGTACATGTATTCCCTTGAAATAGTATACCCTAGTACAGATTCTAAAGTCTATGATGCAAACCGTGTTTCTCTATCCTTTCTGACTTTGAATATTTTGAGCTGCAGTACACCCACAAATGAACAATTTTGAAGAATTTAATATTTCACACAGATTATTCATAAATGCGTGTACCAAATTTGTCTCTTTATCACTTATAAGAAGATGTGTCTCTTATATTCGACAAATTGAAGATTTTGGTATGCGGCATCCCTAAAATAGAAATTACTGAAAACTGAAAATGTTACATATTCTTTCTTTCTACTGATTTTACCTTTTGTACTAAGTTGAAAGTCTCTATTTTATCACGAAGTATGTTTATCTGTCAGTTCACATTTTGAGTATTTTGAAGTATTGCACTGCCTCAAAAAATAATTTTTAGAAAGGTCGATTATTCCTGGAGAGACAATTTCTGCGAGACTATCAAAAGATTGTCAAATTTCAAGTATCTATCTCACTTATAAGAATGCGTTTATTATGTATTCGTTGAACCAAGCATTTTGAAAGCTCTACCCTTAAAGTTTAAAATATATTAATACAGCGAATGTACACTGCTAAATAAGTAATAATATCCATCTATTTGGCAAGTTCCCAAATCAGGCGAGACAGAAAGATGGACAGACACTTGGGAATTAGTATATACATATAGATTCTCAACCAGGTGTTTTTGTTCCAGTTTGATAGACAGTACCAAGTAATTTTTATTCGGAATATATTCTTAAAAAATTACTATATAATAAAATATAAACATAAAGAAAGTATGATATAATTGCAAAATGATACATTAAACTCTATCTGAAATCAAAACTTTAATTTACCTTTTAATTGCATCAGAAATATTTTAGAATTATACTAGAAATACCTTTTTTATTTGTTACATTTGAGGACATTAATTACCCTTTTACATAATTATTTTTGAAATTTCAGTGAAGAAAGATTTCAACTTAATTATGAAATTTAATGAAATCTAGATATTATTCTTATGCAGATTAAATGAATGTTTTTGCAATTTTTATAAATAGCTAATTAGTATTTTATGTACAGTGTTCACAATAATCTATTGAAGAAACTTCAGCTTTGAATAATTACCTTGGAAATGTTTAACTTGCACTTGAAATAAAAACTCTAAAATTATAATGGAAAAATTGTTTCTATTATAATTTTAGACTAATTGCATTTTTTTTTTGGTAGAAAAACATTGCATAAGTGGAAATATCCAATTTTGATTGCAATTATGAAATTATATATATAAATAGACCTGCAATTATTTAAAAAAAATTAACCGTCAAATCATGATACACTTTATTATTCAAAATGCATTATTCACTTTAATGAAATTTGAAGTTTTATATATGTTTTATATTCAATTGAACTTTTCGAAGTAAAATATTTCTCACTTGTACATTACATAAATTTGTAAAATTACTACGGGATTGCTGTAAACAGCAAAATAAAATAATAATTTAGTGCTGCGTTTTAGGATATAGCTACATAAAATATCTGATGTGGAAGAATATGACTTTCTTTATATAATGCAAAAAAGTTACTCCTTTTACGGTCAAAAAGTAATATGTAAGATTTATGGTACTTTGTTTTTAACGTTAAATTGTACATTTGGCGATTTTCCGGATGACAAAATGCAAAACTATTTCAAAGTATCCAATTAACTTATATTTTGCGCAACTCTAAATAAACAATTATCAATATTGATAGCATCCGCAATAAGCGATATAGTCCATATATTGAAATATTTTAATAATTAATTGATCAATTAGGTGTTAGTTTCATTATTTTGGCTTCACTTTTGCAATTTTGACGATATTTTTGATAATCTGGGACGGAATGTCGCCAAGTTGGCGATACTTTGCTTGATTATTCGCCAAGTTCGCCAAATGTATCACCAAGTGTTACAGACAAACGAAAAGAAGAGCATATCTTATGTACTAGAAGGTGTGCCCTTCATATGACGGAAATCAGAATTTGCGAAATATTACTTCCCATTTGGATTCATTTTTATCAATTTGTTGACCTTTTTGTCACGTTGGCAACATTTAAAATTGTCGCCAAGTTGGCGGCGTCCTGCTAAATTTCTCCCTAAATGTTACTGCCGGACCGAGAAATAGGTTATTCTCTTAGTCTACTCTTATGCTATTTACAAGATATTGAACTTTCATTAATTGATCTTTATTTCATAGATTTGGCATCGGTTTCATCAATTTGGCGAATTTCTATCAATTTGGTGACATTTTCAACTTTATCAACTTTGGCAACACTTAAATAGTAAGCAAGTTGAAGATTGTCTGACAAATTCGTCACCAAACTTTTGCCAAACGTTACGGGCGGAAAATTAGGTTATTCTTATAATAGATATTTATATCACTTCCAAGTTATTGAATTTTCGTTAATTAGTCATCATTTTTATTGATTTAGCGTCATTTTCATTAATTTGGCAACATTTAAACATATTGGGAAATTTTAATATAAAAGCGTTCATAACGTCCGATAATATAAAAGGAAAAACACCGAAATATTCTCTATCGTGATGATTTAAAAGTTAGATTAAATGATCAAAAAATTAAAACAAGGTTATAAATTTATTAAAAATCACTGAAAGTCATTGGTAAAACCCTCTAAATTAAAAAAAAAATTAGTCTCCGGGCTTCTGAAAAATAAAAGAGAAATAAATACTAGTAAACGCTTCATCAGCTTGGAAAACTGAAAAATAAAAATATTAAGATGAGAAAACTTAAATGAATTAAAATTGCCTGTGAATGTTATTTTCTGGGTGTGAATGTTGTTTTCCTGCTTTCTACCTCAAGGCGTGTGTTTCGTGGTTGAATGCTACAAATCCGGTAATGGAACTCTAAAAATTTTAGGTTGCCAAAAGTGCAACATAAATTAAAATAATTTTGAGTAATTATTCAATAACAAATGAAATACATACTAAATGAAATCAGCAAGGACAAAGTTAGCGTAACAAAAAGAACATTTATTAAAAGGAATATGAAAGGTACTAATAATAATGCCCAATATTATCCTAACGTCATGTCTCTAACCTCATTATTATGTATAGTAGCCCCGTTACTCCCAAAATTATTTCGCAGTAAAATATAATACCTCCGAGTGATTATTAACCTTAGAGAGAAGGTGATTTTGAGAGAGAGAGAAAGAGAGATCAGGATGATAGAGTATATAAAGTAAATTTGGTCTACATGATTAAAGGTGCTGATGACCGTCATCTTGATGTCGCTAGAATCTCATTTATTTCGGACGTCATTTGTCTCTAGCTGTTTATTTTAAATTTCCGTTCTATTTCAAATGTTAAATCAACCCCTCTCTCCCTCTCTCTCTCTCTCACACACACACACACACACGAATATTTAGCCTATGCTCTCTATTAGCTCCTCTCTATTAGCTCCATGGCCACATTGGTTATCACTAGACTTTTTAAAGGCCCAGCTTTGTGTAGAAAGTGAAATTTGAACTACCAAAGCCCCATCTAATTCTGAGACACCTCTCCGTGAGACATCTGACACGCTACTGACCTCATAGGTCAAATGCTTATTTGAAAGCGACCGGCTCTCTCTCTCTCGGTCTGTCTGTCCATTAGTAACAACCATCTAGTAACAATCAATGGCAACATTGGTTGTTACTAGATGTTTAACTGCCGAGGCAAACATCAATTGGCTCGACTTTGTGTAAAAAGCGAAATATAAATGACGTGAACCCCATGTAATTTTGAGACACTTACCGTGGTATATCTGCTAAGCCACTGACCCCATACATCAAATGCTTATTTGAAAGCGACCGCCGTTGCCGCAGTGATATAAGTCGCCCTAACAGCATTTTTTTTTCACAGTGACGTAAGATTTATGTCACACTGTGACTTTGGGACGTCACAGGACATCGCAGTACGTTTCGGCAATGTCATATTGAGGTCACAGCGAAGTCATTTTGGTCATTTCCATGGTCGTTTGTGACGTCACATATTAACTTGTTTGTGACGTCACATTGAAATTGCCATTGTAATGCCGTCACATTGTTACCTGCTAATTCAATTGTGGAAACGTCACAGAATATAGTCACAATGAAGTTACAAAGTTACTAATATTTAACGTCGCATAGAAGTCACAAATATGGTGTCACATTGTGACCCAGGTGTCACTTGACTACAACGTCACTGTCACACATGTGACGATCTTTGCTGTGAGGGCGACGTGTTCCCAAATGTACAACAGTCAACATACTGTGTTTCCCTTCCCAAGTGTTTCTCCTCTGCAGCCAAATATTAAAACCGCACATTTTTATAGGTACCATGTACTTTTGGTAACAATAATTCTATACATTGGAAAATTCCAAAATTTCATTATAACAGCTTGCGGTTCGTGAATTCCACGGATTAGTGCAGTAACAACTAAGCTGCGGCAATAGAAGCATGGATATTTAAGACCATCTCGTCAGTTCCAAAATTCGGAGAGCAGAAAAGTCGTATTATGATGACAAGTTTATTTGTATCCTTCCCCTGCTAGGTAACGGGATTATGCATACTAGTTCGTAATATTTTCAGCGTGTATCTGCATAAAGAGATAAATGCTTTCGGGAAAGAACGGTAAATTGGAACTTTTTTGAGCATCTATATGATTTCAGTGTAGTATATGGAATATAAAAACATTCGGTACTGTTCAGGAGTTTCTGGAATAATTTCTAATCATAATATGTGCAACTGAGAATATGATCATCCGTCAGTGATATAGAAGTACATGTTTAGTTTCAAAACCATTTTCTTCGTTAAAGTTATCCTCTATTTGCACATGCTCACTGAGTCCGGTCGTTAAAAAGCTCATACAATAAAAAAATTACCTTATTTATTCTTGCTCTATTCTTTTTTTGCAGTGTGTGGGAGCAGATGGTAGGTTTAGTAAAGATGATTACTTTACACTTCTACCACCCTTCAGCAACACATCAAATATCGAAGAAAATACAAAATAAATATTTTCTATGTCTAGTTTGTTATATGGCCTTTTATTTACTGTGTTGAAGATGCGATTAGTAAAGTATTGAAAAATAAATTAGGTTTGCTTCTGCGGTTCTTCTGTGAATTAATAAAAGCCAACTCAAATATACTTAAGGGTATATCTGTAAATAATTTTTGAAGCATCAGGAAATTTAGCCACATTGGGAATACTTTCAGAACTATGCGTATCTAAAGAAGTAATACAGTTCGACGTGTTGAAAGATATTTGGTTTATTTTAAACTGATTTTCGTTAAAGATATAAAATAATATGAAAAATATAGATTAAGAATATTCCGCGTAAGTAAATAGGAAATGAATATATGCAGTGTGATGTATGACATTATTTTGAAGATTTGACCCAGTTCCAAATCCTTCAGCCATAAATAAAGATTAATAGTTTTTGTTACTCATTATTATAAATTTTCAATACGATTTTAACATAAATTATAGGTGTTTATGGCGTATTTTTATTGGTCTCGATTGAAGATAATTTTACATCTTAATAAGAATATTCGCCATCTTATGGCTACTATATGGTTCATTTCATATATAGGAGTAAACACTTACGTCTAAGCAGATCAATAGATAAAGATGTAATTAGATAAAGGTACAATAAAAATAAAAATAAAATTTATAAGATTCCCAAGTTCTGGGGAACATATTTCTGTAAAATTGAGCGATAAAAACAACATAAATAAATCATTTTTTGTATTTTAATAGTACTTTATTTGTAAAACTACAAAGGATCTACCAAAATCCGAGATCAGCTTATGCCACTGACTAGAGTGAAGTTGAAGCCCACTGTGTTTAGTGTAGAGGCATATACCAAATTGGATAAATCTCTGTCTAATTCTAATAAGTTTTCTAATTCCTTTTCGTATGAGTGTTAAAGTGGTATACTGTTAGCTAAATATGAAAATTTTATTTGTGTTGTAAGTTTTGCAATCTACAATGCATTATGAATAGTTCTCGGGGATCCATAATGGACTTTCACCAATGGATTTCTGAAACCTAAAACAATGAATTAATTATATGTACCCATCTCTATACCATCTTTTTACATCATCTCATAATCTTAATATCAATATATCCTCTTTAGTTTTTAATAATTTTCAAAATACCAAATTAAATTTTTCGAAACACTTTTTTGTGTTTATTATTAGCCAAACTTTGGTTGGATGAATTTAAACCTCACATACTGATCGTTCGCAAACGCACTTTAATCCTTTGCCTAAAGGAATCCAAAAGAGCTTGTAGATACGAAGTATTGGTGTAGTAAAGAACTAGATCACAACGTAAAATTTAGCATAAATGAAAAGACGTACGTTTCAAAAGTATCTGTATGTACTTCTTTAGTGCAAACACGCTTGAACCTGAACAGGTATTCAATATTCAGGCTTGCTCAGGTTCCCAAAAGTCATTTTAACATTCTAAAATATTTTTCGTCAAAAAAGAAAGTACACATGACATAAAAAATTCAATCACGGAACACTAACTTTGAATTAAAATAAAATTGGGGAATTTCCAACCAGATCATAATAGTCTAAGAAGTTTTCAACAATTCAATAAAATAATTTTATCATGATTGAGAATAATTAAAATAAATGAAAAATAAATATAATGAATTTGTAAAACGGATACAAATCGTAAAATTAAACAAAAGTCGCACGTGTTCTGAAGTACATAAAAACTGAATAAAGTGGTATACATACTTTGCTTTAAATTCAGCATTTACGACTTTCTAATATAAAACAAAAATACTGGCATCTTTGTTTTTGATAAATCAGTATCTATATAAGTATCCTGTGCAAAGTATAACTTGAAAAAATAACATTTCTGTTCGCTGTTGATACAAATAACGAAACAGAAAACTACAGCTTGTTTTACTGAGCATCGGCTGATTTACTATTTGCAAAAGAAAAGATTGTTTTCATGCTGTTTTTGATAAAAACGGAATCGTAAAAAGCACCTTTTATAAAGCTTTCTTGTTTTGAACATTCCGTCCATCACATTTCTCTGAAACACCAGTATGTATAAATGCGAAGCGAGCTTTTTTTCCGTAAGAAGTACCATTGCATAGACGTGAAAATTATATCTTTATTTACGAATGTGTAAAATTACGCCTGCATATCTATAAAAGTCATTCGCATTATAAAAATCATATGGTATATCAATAAATGTATATCCATATATTGTAATATTTATCAATGCACTGCTATATTTACAGTGTGAAATCGAGTGACAAATATTTATCAAAGAAGTAAATGTTGAAATTCAGTGATATTAGTATACATGGTGATTATAATTAAAATATCCCTACTCAAAGCTTTCTGAAAAGGTGGATAGTCAACTAAAGTTAGGAATATCCATCAAAATATGCATAAGCAATTTTAAGAAAATAATAAACATTTAAAAATCTCCACCAAGAGTGACTTGACCCCGATAGTGTATAATTGCTTCGGAAATATACGTTACTGAAGAGAGTGTTTTCGAGGTAAATGAACGTGTTATTTAAAATCTGAAGGGTGGCCTATACACTTTATTGACTTTACTAGTTAACGCTCAAAGCTCAGGAACATCATCTTCATTACATTTATTCAACAGATATTCAAGAAAATCGTGTTCATTAATATGCTACTCATCATGTTTCCCTTTAAGCAAGAATAACATACAACATCCCAAGTGATTTATCTCATTATTACAACAATTAAAGTGCGGCATATCTGTGTTTGTACCTATCTCGATATGCACATATTTGAAATAATTCCGAGATTATTCGGCGTAGAAAGTCGCATTTTGTTTTAAATAGAAGTGACATATCTGACATTGTGCATAGTCTATTTATCCCGAAGAGATGTTATCGATGAAAGAAGGTTCACATTTTGCAAATTCTGGTCGCAAAAATTCAATCTTGGTTTCAAGCGAGACTTACAAACATGCATAATAGATGGGCATCTTCAGAATGGTGAAATAAATTATTATATTTAAAAAAATCTTGGATTCTCTGATTTTATTAAAAGAAATAATCCTGTTTCAATTAAAAGTTGCCAAAAAGTTAAAAGATGCTAGTTCGTTGACCCTTTGCTTTATCTTTAAATGTCTGGAATTCTATTCTGTTTGGATAGAAAAGGAGTGGGTAATTTCACGAATTTCTAATTTTGGTGTATTTGACATCGTTTGGAAAATGTTAGACAAACGCATTTCATTATCAAGAGGAATCTGTGAAACGTTCGAATATTTCAGATAGTTTTTGATATGGTATTGCTGTTTTAATTAATCTGAAGCACGTTTGGTGAAAGTGAATTTTTAATCTGTTCTTTTTTCCTTGGAAAGTATTTTAGTATAAGATAGTAATTAATAAACTCTTAATTAATAATATCCCCTCACTGGATGGTTGCAGCGTAGAGGAGGACAGAGAATATTGTAGATATAATGTTCAGTTCCCTCCGTACGAAAAAGTGGCTATAAGATGATTATTCACAAAATCACGTGATACTAGGCAAGGGCCACTTTGTATTCCAATGATTAATGCTTTAATTTGTATTTCTTTTCTATAGAATTTTTATGATAATTCCCTTGCTGTACTTTATTTGATTGTGACTAAATACAAAAGTGGTATTTTAAAATTATTTAACGATTTATTGTAAGAAAATCTAGGGCATACTCTATGTATTTACAGAGGTCAATTCCTTTATAATTTAACGAAGATGCTTTAAATTTAGCCCAGAGTTTCTTTCAAGGAGTGAACATCCGCAGTGGAGATGAAGTAAAATAAGAGAGATACTGGAGAGGTGTGAAGTGAAGTCCAAATGTTTTTCCGCATTGGCTTACTGATTCATTTTGGTAAGAAAGTTGGTGAAGTATAAAAATTGCGTTCATGTGAGGTGAGAACATAAAGTTTATTTTCAGGGTGAGGTGAGAACATAAAGTTTATTTTCAGGGTGAGGTGAGAACATAAAGTTTATTTTTGGGGTGAGGTGAGAACATAAAGTTTATTTTCAGGGTAAGGTGAGAACATAAAGCTTATTTTCAGGGTGAGGTGAGAACATAAAGTTTATTTTCAGGGGGAGGTGCGAACATGAATTTAACATTCAGGAAGCATTAAACCATAAAAGATAACCCTTGATTATGTCATCGAATTAAGTCTGGCCAATGCATTTATCAATTAATGTTATCTTATAAACAAACATTTATATATTTATCACTTAAAAGTCCCTTCTATAATAACAAATTTTATAAAATTACAGTCTGATACTGAAACATCTATTTTTTGCAAATCTATCTTAAAGTACAAACATATTCATAGCAAATCCAGATATATAACAAACACCTTTAGAACTTACCATTTTTATGAAAATGGTAATTTCTTAGGGATTACTTTTCATTAAGGAAGTACTTTTTTTAAAGTAATGAGTTAACTTTTTCGTATATTTATAACAAAGTAATATTTCAATAGGTCTGACGTACCGATGAACTGATATCAATTTGGCTGATCTGTTCTAATATATGTACTTGAATGTTTTTACATCCATTTCGTAAATTACGGTATTATTTGCATATATTGCCGTCAACGTTCAGGAATTTTTCTAGATTCTAGATAGAAAATAATACACTATTTTTTTAAATTCCGAATTTTTATGTCCCAAAAGAAAAAAAAATGCCCTGTCAACATTTTAATTTTGAAAAAACGCGTTTATCTGTCAAAATCACGTTTTCGAAAATTTTCTGAGAAACAACTCTTTTGAGTATGAGGAATTTAAAAATATGCCACTGAAATCTTATTTTTCTCTCATTTCATTTTCATAATACTGATTTCGCCAAATTTAAATTATTACCACCCTGTAAATAAAGATTGAGATTGATGCGCACCTAATTATCCGTTAATAGGTATTTGACACCCGAAAGATAAATTGAATTATTTAACCCATTTATGAATATAATCACTGAACTAGAGCTTATCTAATTATATAATTATTTACAATGTATTAAGTTACAATTTAAATCATTTGATGCATGCAAAATATTTTAATTATATTTTTGGTCTTAAATTTTCGATATATTTATTGTAATCGAAAATAGTAAACTTTAAGTGAAAGTTAAAAAGTTAAAGTGCAATACATTTTCTATATTTTAAGCACTTTAAAAACTGTACCATTGGTTTTATATTCTAGATGTGATTCTTTTAAACCTCAAGAACGAAAATACTTCTGTAGAATACATTGAAATTATACTAAGAATATTAAAGTTATATAAAGTTGCGTATTTTCTTATTATATTTGCTCTGATCTTCACGTATGATAAAACTTCTGTAAAAATACCTTAAACTACAATAAAAATACTAAGGTGATACTAATTATTACATTTTCTTATTATATTATATATTTACCTCCACGAATGAAGATACTTCTGTAGAAATGCTTTACTTTGAAACTATAATCGGAATACAAATATAATACTAATTATAAAAATATGACGGGGGCAGCACATTACTTTCCATGCAGACTTATATTCACGTTGTTTTCTTTATTTTAATTAAATTTAATTCACTTTTAATTCAATTTTCGTTCTCATCTGATAACAGGACTTACTTTCAAAGGTAGCGTAGAGAAAATGAAAAAAAAACTAAAATATCTCGAGAACGGCTAGTTCTGGTGTAATGGTGTTGGTCTTATTCTTTTCTTCGATAAAAATTACGTGTCGTGTTAAATAAGCATTTAATGGATATATTTGAGCATACGTAGTTTTTATTTTAGATTTTGGCAATTTTTGAGGGTCATTTCGCAAAAATAAGCAGATTATCTTTTTCCGAATCGTACCAAAATCTAACCAGCACCAGGGTGTCCCACAAGTGACTTATTTACCGAATTTTGTGAAATTCGGTCCAATAGTTTTTTAGCTAGAGTAAATGCACACTTTTAAGGACCATTTCGAAAAAAAGGCGGATTCTTTCATCAAGAATCGTACCCAAAACGAATCAGCACCAGACTCGCCCACAAGTGACTTACCTACAAAATTTTATGAAATTCGGCCCATTAGTTTTTTAGTTAGAGTGGATACAATATCTGCACAGACAGACACACAGACAGACACACAGACACACAGACACGCACACAGACACACAGACACGCACACAGACACACACACAGACGGCACGTTAAAAATAGTTTTTTTTTGTATTCTAGAGGTCTTGAAACGTGGAGATCCGTCGAAAACTTGAGTGGCGATTTTCCACATGATTCCAATACGTTCCCTATACATTACCATGTATTGCAAGGAAAGTAAAAATCTGATATGGGAAGCACGAGACGTTCCTTGCAGACTCAGATTCATATTTTCTTGATTTCTTTAATAATTCATTAGATTGAGTTTAATTGCACAGATTAACACTAAAAATGCATTTTTAATTCAATTTTTGTTTTCATATGGTAATTGGACATTTTTCTGTAATCGGCGTAACAAAAATGCATGAAATCTCAAATATCTTGAGAACGGTTAGTCCTAAAGTATAATGGAGAGTGTTATATTATTTTCCTCTTCAAAAATTGCGTATAAAACAAGAATTTAATTTATACATTTGAGCATACAATACTGAGCCTTTTTTTTAATAGATTTTGGAGATTTTGGCGGGCTGTTTAGTAAAAAAAGGCAAGTTTTTCCGAATCGTAACAAATTCTAATCAGCACCAAAGTATCCCACATGTAACTTATCTACTAAATTTTGTGAAGTTTGGTTAATTAGTATTTTAGCTAGAGTGAATACATGATATTTTTGCTGGCCATTTTGCAAAAAAAGGCAGGTTCATTTTTCCAAATTGTACCAAAAACCAATCAGCTCCAGGGTCACATTCAAGGGTCTTACCTACCAAATTTTATGAAATTCGGTCCATCCGTTTTTGAGTTAGAGTGGATACATTCATTGCACAGACACACAGACAGACAGACACACACACAGACGTCACGCTAAAAATGATTTTTTTCGTACTCTAGAGGCCTCGAAATGTGTAGATCCGTCGAAAACTCGAGTTGTGATTTTCGGCATGATTCCAATACTTTCCCTATACATTACCATGTGTTGCAGGGAAAGTGAAAATCTGATATGGGCAGCACATGACTTTCCCTGCAGAATTCTATACACATTCTCTTTATTATGATTAAATTTAATTCACTATTAATTCAATTTTCGTTCTCAGTTGGTAACTGGACTCATTTTCAAAGGTGGCGTAGAGAAAAAACGAACATATCTCGAGAACGGCTAGTCCTAGTGTAATGGGGATAGTCTTATTCTTTCCTTCGTTAAGAATTACGTATAAAACAAGCACTTAAAGGATATATTTCAGCATACATCGTTTTTTATTGTAGATTTCGTCGATTTTTGTGGGCCATTTTGCAAAACAATGCATGTTATTTTTTCCGAATCGTACCAAAATCTAATCAGCACCAGCGTGAACTAACTACAAGCGATCTATCTACCAAATTTTGTGAATTTCGGTCCATTAAATTTTCAGTTAGAGTGGATACAAGCTTTTGCGGGCCGTTTCACAAAAAAAAGGCGGGTTCTTTTATCCAGAATCGTACCCAAAACTATTCAGCACTAGATTTGTCTACAAGTGACTTACTTATCAAATTTTATGAAATTCGGTCGATTAGTTTTTTAGAGTGGATACAAAATATGCACAGACAGACAGACACACAGAAACACAGACACACAGAAACACACACAGACGTCACGCTAAAAATAGTTTTTTCGTATTCTAGCGGTCTCGAAACGTGTAGATCCGTCGCCGAAAACTCAAGTTGCGATTTTCGGCATGATTCCAATACTTTCCCTATACATTACCATGTATTGCAGGGAAAGTAAAAATGTACTTATGATAGTGTCTTTTAACCTTCAAGAATGAATATATATATGTAGAAATGCTATACTTTATAACTATAATCGGTATACAAAAGTTATACTAATTATGCACATTTTAACACTTTACAACATAGTTGAAAAGTGTTTATGACTTTGTTCATTCTGTCTGCCTCTCTGTCCGTTACAACGATAACTGCCGCAAACATGACTTTATCAAAAGGAAATTTTAGTATGTTGTTCAGACGGTCTGTGAGACATATGGGAATATACATGAATAATATCACCCAATTAGTTTTGGATTGGACTCAGGTTGAAAAAATGAAAGGCATTGAACCGTATGGGACCTACTTTTTCAAATATTTTTAAGCAAATTTAAAATCCCCAAATTGCTTTGAAAGTTTTAGGAAATATAAAAATTATCTCATAAAAAATATAAAAAAAAAAAATTCAGCAAAATATATTCTGTAGTGTTTTTAAATAAAAATTAAAAGAATAATTATACCCATATCATATAAAGATATCACATGACCTACTTCAAAATAAACAAGAAAGATTAATCATGCATAAAGCATTGATTATGAAACACTTTCCAACTGCAATGCTATTTTATTTAAACATCTCTAAAATGCGATAAATTCCTCGGTAATATTTTTAAATGTATAACAATACTACATTAATTTCTTATATTTGAAAACTTAAAAAGTCATCGAAAAGAAATGAACGTTATTCAAATGACGGAACGGAAATATGAAAAGCCTGGTTTAAACATCTCTAAAATGCGATTCAGTCCTCGGTAATTTTTTTAAAGTCATCATAATACTAGAATAATTTATTATATTTGAAAACTTCATCGAAAACAAATGCACTTTACACAAAAGACGTCATCGAAATATAAATCGCATTGCTCTTTATGTAAAAGCAGCATTTCATTCATAAACATTTTTCCATTCTTTTGATTCATCACAATACTAGAATAATTTATTTTATTTAAAAACTTAAAACCATGGAGGTAAAAGTAATTTAATTTTATGTTTAAAACTTCATCGAAAAAGTCTGCTGTAAAATCAATGAATGTTTCCTTCATATCAACTATATTGCAGACTCCAGGGGTAAATAATTTTTCATTAAAGAAATTCAGTAATTCTTATACAACTCATCTTTCAGCTTGATATGTTTACATTCTCCATAAGTGAAAATTAAGCTTCATTGTAGAAATAATCAAAGTTTGATGATCATTTAAACACAAATAATATTCCAATTGCGTTGTTTCAGATTATAGATGCACAGAAATGAAGCGGTTTCAGGACGGATACAACACTAAATATAAATTGAAAATAACTTTAAAAATCACGATTTTGACACAAGATATATGCGATATTTCATTTTGATCTCTTCATATGATAAGTGTGTCATTATTATTTTAATTTTTATTTAAAAAACTAACGAGTATATTTTGCTGATTTTCTTTTATATTTTTATGTGATAATTTGAATATTTTCTAAAACTTTCGAAACAATTTGTGAATTTTAAATTTGCTTAAAAATTTTTAAAAAGTTATGTCCCGTAGAGTTCAACGTATTTCATATTTTCAACCCTGGTTCAATCCAAAACTAATAGGGTCATATTATTCATTTATATTCCCATAGGTCCCACATACCTTCTGAACAATATACTAAAATTTCATTTTGATAAAGTCATTTTTGCGGCAGTTATCGTTGGAACGGACAGACAGGCAGACAGACAGACAGAATGAACAAAGTCATAAACACTTTTCAGCTATGTTGTAAAGTGTTAAAAATATTGTCGCTGAATGTATCGCATTTTAGAGATGTTTAAAAAGAATTGAAGTTGGAAAGTGTTTATTATCAATCTTTTAAGCATGATTGATTTTTCGTGTTACATTTTATTTTTTACAGTAACCTTCCCGTCTTGTATGTGTCCTGCTCTTGCGACGCTTCTCCGTATTTTTAAATGAACATGTGCACCGAAGAGGCAGCTCAATATAAAGTGATTACTGGCCTTTTTGCTACATGTTCTAGTTGGTTCCTTGGCCGAAAGTATCGGTAATATCGACTGTAATTTTTTACTATCCTTAAAATTTATTATCAGATTCTATAGATCAGTTTTAAGATTGTAAGTACATTTTAGCTTATATATGTCATTAAAGGTGTCAGTCAACTAATTCTAAGTGACCAGTAAATTCTTGTTTGATATGGGTCTTGAAAAATGTAGCATTCTGATCTCTATATCAGATCTCGATACCAGAACACAAACTGTTTGGACACAAATTGTTTTTCTTCGGCATTTGTGACAACATCTCATGCGAGAAAAATGACTTTCAAATGTTTGTAGAAATATAACAACTGTTGGGATATAAATATAAGAACAATATTATAAACGAATGAACAGAAAAATAAAAAATATACGTTATTACTTAAATGACTGAGTTTTGACATGTTAACTAAAAACGAATGTTCTAAACATAAATCCAGAAGATTAAACTCTGAATTTGGTTTCCGAATCTAAATGGTCATGGGTATTATATTGTACCCATCTTTTTAAATGTTTTACAATCTTTTTAAAACACGAGGCTCACACAGGTAGGTTGAAGAAAATATTAATGACTCCTTATTATTTTGGTTCTTTTCTTCCTTTTCCTATATTTTTGTTGTTTCAAAGTATTGGGTGGCGATTTGAGCTTCCAGAACCATTTAGTTCCTTCATATTATTTTCTACTTACTTTTCGTAGTTTTGTAAGTATCTATTCTTACCGCAGGTTTTGTCGTCTCATATGGCTTCCAAAACCGGTAGTCGCTTTTTTAATGTAATAGGACATTTATGTTTGCAATTTTATTCATTGAACAAGTACTGAAATTTTCGTTAGACACTCACTTTTATCTATGGTATTTTGCTATTCATTTATTGTATCCTAACTCTTGTTCCTTCCTTCTTGGTTTGCACATCTTTATTTCTTCTCACGCGGTTGGCATCCCAATTCATTTGATTGAACCACGTTTGATAATCTAAAATCAGTTACCGTTCTAGCTGTCACGATTGAAACATGTGTGTGCTGAAGATATGTGCGCGTCTTGTGTGTGCTGAATAAAGGCTGTTTCTGGCCTTCGAAAGCCGTCGGCATTATTATTTTTCTGTTGCATGATGCTTTAAACGAAGTTTCTTTAGTTTCACTATTTTAGCAGTAGTTTGAACTGAACATATTTATTTTAAGTATTCTATTGTTTGATGTTTCGCCAAATTTGTCGCCGAACTTTTCAAAAAACGCCAAGTTGCGTTATTTCAATAGATTTTCTGTGAAACGGCAGAGTGAAAGATAGACAGGCGAAAGACTGGGATATTGGATTTTATATCGATAATAGAATATTAGGTATGTGATATGAATTTTTCATCGATTTTTTTAAATTTGCAATCACATGAAGCCTATTGATTTTCCCACATAGATTAATTTATTAAAATAATTCAACTCTCGTTTTTGTTTTCTCTCTTAATCAAAATTTATCAGTAGGAAAATGATGTAGTGAGCTTATCTGATTTATAAAATAAAAATTACAACTCTATTTATAAAATTTTTATCATAAATACGCTTGTATTGTTTTGGTCCAATATTTTAGATCTAAAGCAATGAAAGACAGGAAGTCTTCCTTGACGTGTTAAGCTTGAGTCTCTTTCATTCGTATTTTATTTTTTCCTTTCCTCAAGTGATAAAGAATGTGAGGATTAAATTGACAACATATTATTTATTGAATATGAGCTTATAATGCATAGATACAAAGGAGATTAAGGATATAGAGCTCAGGTATATTTTCTTAATTTTTTATTTATTTTTAGTATAATATATATTTTTAGTAGGGTTTCTATTTTTCTTATTAGCTACACAAGATTATAGCTAATGCATATTCTTGTGTATGTAACTAGAAACATTTGTTATATATACAAGTTTCGATATTGTTAAAGGATTGTCTGCAACTCCAGGGAATTTAGATGTTTAGCATTTATATATATTATTGTAATTCCAAATATTTTGAATACCACGCATTTCATGGAACTAACTTGTCAAAAATATTGGCAAGTTTTGATGCTTTATAAAAAGTCTCATTTCCATTAGAGCCCATGCTTAAAAAGATGTGAAGTCCATAGAAAGTATTGGGATGAGAACTATCGTCAAGTTAATCAAACGTTATACGGGAAAAGTACAGTTAAAAATGTATCCATGTCGTCCCAACAAATATGGAGTTTTATCATCCTAAAGTCTCTTGATTTATTTTAGTACATTGCAGTCAGTAACTTATTTCCATAAAAGAGGCGAATTTGTAAAGTTAATTACAAAATACATCAAATAAAAGTTCCTCTCTATACTTTTCACTTATGACGTTCAACAAATTTGACGATATTTTTTTTTTATCTCAATCCTTCTTCTGACAGTCTTTTTTTATGGACATGGGCTAGAAAATAAATGACACTTTATAAATCATAAGAACTTGAATTTATTTTTTACACGTGTGTTTTTATGGAATCCCTTTCCTTGAATTTTACTTTAATGAACTTACAACAGTCTTTAGCAAATGATTTGTCAGCCTCAGAAATTATAAGATTCAAGCTGACACTTTAATCACAATTTTACTATTTTTTTATTTACATAGAATATTATATTGACAACAAAATTTAAGATAATAATCAAAATTGTATACCAAAATTGGATCATTGGATGCTGACGACAGTTGAGTATGCAAACACGATCGAACGTTTGGAAGACCAAATAAGAATTTTTAAAATAATTCTTAAAAAACATTATAAAAATATCAGAACATTCAATAACGTAAAATAAATACCTATTTTATACTCAAATTTTTATTCTAGGACGAATGACACACATTTTAAACAGCTGGTTTATACCGTTCTCGAGATATTGCACATTTTGTAAATAAACGTTTCTAAAAATTACATAAAAATTAATATCAATAAATATGTAACATTTGGCAATATTATCTGGCGACCTCGGTGACTAATTTAACGAAATATTGTCAAGTTGAAAACTTCTATAATATGGAGCAAATTGAAAAAAATGACGCCAAATTTATGAATTAATAATTAACATGTTTTAATATAATGGAGTATAATCAGTTGTTAACAATATGTCCAGTTGAAAAGTTGTAAATGTCCAGTTGCAATGTACAGTTGAAATATAAGCAACTGAGTGAGCCAAAATAAATTTTTTATATTGTCATCCAAAAACAGCGCCAATTGTCAGTGTACTTTCCAATGTTAAAAACACTGTGTCGCAGTGAAATCAGATTCCACTAGACATATTAGTGATTAGTGTGTGTATCTAATTTATGTATTTTACTTTGCACTGAATGATGAACACTTGTGTTCAAGAACAGAAGAAAATTCGTTGGAACATAGAAACATATCTTGCCTGGCAGTCCAAGCAAAATCTTCACACATAAAAAGAATGTTCTAGAAAAGGTCATGCAACAAACCTTGGCTGGCATTCCAAGCAAAACTTTTACACGAGAAAAAATGTTCTAGGCAAGGTCATGCAGCTGCGTTATTATATAGAAAATCCCTAAAAAGGAAAGAAAAATATCCCCATGCTTAAAAATGACAGTGCCAAAATACTCACACAAAAGAGATCGAGTTTAACTTATTCGAACGTGATGGGAAATGCAAGCGAAACTGCAAATGTTGCCAATTAAGCAATTTCGACTGTATGTATTTAATTTATGGATTTTACTTTGCACTGAATGATGAGCACTTGTGTTCGGGAACAAAAGAAAATTCATTGGAACATAGAAACATATCTTGCCTGGCAGTCCAAGCAAAATCTTCACACATAAAAAGAATGTTCTAGAAAAGGTCATGCAACTGCACTATTATATGAAAAATCCCTAAAAAGGAAATAAAGATATTCCCGTGCTTAAAAGTGGCAGTGCCAAAATACTCACACAAAAGCGATCGAGTTTAACTTCTTCGAACATAATAGGAAATGCAAACGAAACTGCAAAGGTTGCCAATTAAGCAATTCCTACTGTGTGTATCTAATTTATGGATTTTACTTTGCACTGAATGATGGGCACTTGTGTTCGAGAACTAAAGAAAATTCATCGGAACATAGCAATATAACTTGGCTGGCTATTCAAGCAAAAACTTTCACACGAGAAAAAATGTTCTAGGCGAGGTCATGCAACTGCACTGTTATATTAAAAATCCCTAAAAAGGAAAGAAAAATTTTCCCGTGCTTAAAAGTGGCAGTGCCAAAATGCTCACACAAAAGCGATAGAGTTTAACTTCTTCGAACATAAGAGGAAATGCAAGCGAAACTGCAAATGTTGCCAATTAAGCAATTTCGACTGTGTGTATCTAATTTATGGATTTTACTTTGCACTGAATGATGAGCACTTGTGTTCGAGAACAGAAGAAAATTCATCGGCGCATGGCAACATAACTCGGATGGCATTCCAAGCAAAAACTTTCGCACGAGAAAAATGTTCTATATAAGGTCATGCAGCTGCGCTATTATATAGAAAATCCCTAAAAAGGAAAGAAAAATATCCACATGCTTAAAAGTGATAGTGCCAAAATACTCACACAAAAGAGATCGAATTTAACTTCTTCGAACGTGATGGGAAATGCAAGTGCAAATGCAAATGTTGCCAATTAAGCAATTTCGACTGTATGTGTCTAATTCATGGATTTTACTTTGCACTGAATGATGAGCACTTGTGTTCGAGAACAGAAGAAAATGCATTGGCACATAGAAACATAAATTGGCTGGTATTCCAAGCAAAAACTTTACACGTAAAATGAATGTTCTATGCAACTGCACTATTATATGAAAAATCCCTAAAAAGGAAAGAAAGATGTTTCCGTGCTTAAAAGTGGCAGTGCCAAAATACTCACCCAAAAGCGATCGCGTTTAACTTCTTCGAACATAATAGGAAATGCAAGCGAAACTGCAAATGTTGCCAATTAAGTAATTTCTACTGTGTGTATCTAATTTATGGATTTTACTTTGCACTGAATAATGAACACTTGTTTTCGAGAACTGAAGAAAATTCATCAGCACATAGCGAAAACCAAGTATATTCCAAGCAAAAACTTTCACACGAGAAAAATGTTCTAGGCAAGGTCATGCAGCTGCGATATTATATGGAAAATCCCTAAAAAGGAAAGAAAAATATTACCATGCTTAAAAGTGGCAGTGCCAAAATACTCACACAAAAGAGATAGAGTTTAACTTCTTCGAACGTGATGGGAAATGCAAGCGAAACTGCAAATGTTGCCAGTTAAGCAATTTCGACTGGCAGAGCCTCAATATTTAGTGCCACTAAGAACGCCCCACATTTGTTCCTTCTACAGTTCAAGGCTGAAACAGAGCAATAAGCAGTATTGCTCTGCTGCACTTTTTTCGTTTTATTTTCTGCTGGACCTCAAAAGAGTCCCAGGAAAAAGCGACCACGTGACCAGCACCTGGTAAATGCGGAATGCTACGACGAAGATGAAACCGAGTCACTCCTTTATTCTGGGACAAAGTAGACGACTGTACAGTACAGAAGTAGGGATCTATATTCATCAAAGTTTTCAAAGGCTCAAACCCAAATTTTCAAAGGCTCAGGACTACGGTCCTGAGCTGCTCGATAGATGTGGATTTTTTCCCAGCTCACCAATATTTCTTCTGACCTCATCGTAGGCAGTCGCTCCTGAACGAGCTCCTTCTGATTCATCAGCAATACTTTAACACTTTGCCCCTCTCGGCATGCAGAGAATACCAGTTACCTCATTCATTGGTATTTTAGAGTACACAAATATTCAGTGTATCTCTTTGCATAAGGCAGTCCTTACTCTCAATATTAGGCTGCTTTTATTCTCCAGTATTACGGCATGTTATCAACCATAGGTATTTCTTCAATAAGGAATCAGATGTCAAGAAAGATGACAGACGATTGAGATGACATGGCCCTAATGACTTCGATTTACGAACGTTCCTGTGAACTCAAAAATGAAGGTTTTCTGAACTGAAGGATGGTTTCTATGAACTTAGCGCAGAGTGTGTGATAATGAATGGTAAAATGGACATCGTATGCACTTAGTGAAGTATACTATGAGAAGGACGTGTTGCCATAGATATTACTACATAAAGCAAATGGTGAGTTGCAATTTTAGTATATTGAATACTGTAGAAAAAGAAAATAAGATCTTGAGTAATGCTGTAAGAACGAACTCATAATTAATAATATTTGAGAATGATTTTTTACCTAAATGCATGCCCCTGATCCACAATAGAGAAAAAACTTTCTGCATAAAATGTTGATCTGTTAAAATATGATTTAATGAATTGCTAAATAATTAAGTGAATATGTAATAATGAAGGTGTTTTCTTTAAAAATGAATGAATAAAATAATCATATTATAGAATTGTATATAAGTAACTGAAAGAAATTTGATGATAAGCTGAATCATGATATTTGATTTTAATTGAGGATATGTGAATAGTTATGGACTTATGTTTGATATAAAGTTATACAATTTGAGTAAAAAATAGTAAGTTGCAACTAAGATACCCATATTTAGTCTAGAAATTTAATATAACAAAATAAATGCTTTTTTTATTATTATGCATTTTAACGTGGCATTTATTGCATGGTCTCATCTTAATGATTTAATTGCTTCGCACGCTATACCAGCATTGCAAATAATGCATCTATTTGGGTGATTTAATATTTTACGGTAAGTGAATTGGGATGTCGTTTGTATTTTTATTCAAAAACCCGAGACTAATTGTTAATTAGTCTCTTTCCCTAACAGCATTTTTTTCACAGTGACGTAAGATTTACTGTGACTTTGGGACGTCACAGGACGTCGCATTACGTCTCGGCAATGTCATATTGAGGTCACAGCGAATTCATTTTGGTGATTTTCATGGTCGTTTGTGACGTCGTATATAAACTTGTTTGTGACGTCACATTGTAATTACCATTGTAATGTCGTCACATTGTTACGTGCTAATTAAATTATGGAAACGTTACAGAATATAGTCACAATGAAGTTACAAAGTTACTAATACGTAACGGCGCATAGAAGTCACAAATATGATGTCAAATTGTGACCTAGGTGTCACGTGACTACAACATCACTGTCGCACATGTTGTTGTTGTTGAGACCCAGACCGTCCGACCTACCAGAAAGGTGTAAGTAACTGTTTGGACGGCCGGGAAGTGCCACCCAATTTGAACCGGAACCCAGTGGGGGAGGCATCCACAGGGACCGTACCCTCCTTCCCCTACCACCAACCTCTCGGAAGGACTTACGGACCCACATGTTTAACGTGATCGTATTCCGCGTGAAAACGGCGGCAGTTTTGGCAGTGGCTGGAAGAGAACCCGGGCCTACCGAGTGCAACTCCAGCGCGCTAACCAATGGGCTACCGCTCCCCAACTGTCGCACATTTGACGATCTTTGCTGTGAGAGTTCCATATTGGAATTTTTTTGATTAAGGAATTTAAGATAACCGCTTCCCTTTTCACTTACTAAGATATGGGGAATTCTATTTACACCTACGAATACCTCCCCATACTCTGTGTCTCGAATGTTGTCCATTATTTCGCGTTGAAAGCAGTAAAAGCATTCATAATACAGGAGAAGTCATATGCTGCAAGCGGTGCAGTAACGAAAATATTACTTTAAGTTGGCTTTTCTACTTATTAAATTATTCATAATTATGGTCGAATATCGTCTATTTTAGAACATTAAACATTAAACACATTGCGTTGTATGTCGCTATAAAAACCCACCTTATTAATCTTCAGCGCGAATTTCTGGAATAAAAAGCATTAGCATACTACCATAATTCATTACATCATTTTAACGTTAAAATAAAATCATTTATTAACAACATAGATTACTTATCAAATTAATTACAATTGTTCATTATAATTGCGGTGGAGAGAACAAGTGTGAGACCAGTTAATTAAAAATGCCTAAAATGCATTGATGACCTTCAACAATTATTGATATAAACACATACTTTCAAGTCTGTCTTTGGACTTTATCACCAGCTCGTACTTAATGTCGATCATACATGTACTGGAACCAACTCGCGGTATGGTACGCACACTTCTAGAACAACTGTATATCAGGACATTGTCGTTCTCCATTGCCTCCGTTCTCACGTAACAGTCGTCGTGAATTCTGTCGTAGAAGTTATCGTCTGCATTGCATCTCTTCTTACGTCGATGTTTTTGTGAAATTTCTCGCGTCTATTGCCTCTGTTGTCGTGTAAAATTTTGTATATTCTCTCGAACCTTTTGGTTGTCGCCTCTTTTGCCTGCGGTCTGTAACGCCCCTTAAGCTACGATTGGCCGACCTTAGGGCAATGCGACTTGACATCTAGAACATTGGTTAACATTTTTAACCACTCTCGTAACTTCACCTTGGCCTCCAAGGTTTATTGCCTACTTTGACCTTTCGGGTCAGGATGCCAAGAAACTGATGTCCTTAGTCTGATGCTATTGTTAAACATTGCAGACATCGTAAATACGCACATGAATCTATCTCCGCTACATCTATCTCAAATCTGGTCTTACACTGCCCACATCAGATTTTTTTACCTCAGATTAATGTCATGATTCCTAATACTATACTACTTTCTCAAATCTGGCATTAAGTTGGATTTTTTACTTATTACATTATTCATAAGTGTGGCCTAATATCGTTTATCGTAGAACATTGAACATTAAACTCATTGCGTTGTGTGCCTCTATTAAAACCCACCATATTAATCTTCATTGCGAGTTCCTGCACAAGAAAACATTAACATGATACCATAATTAATTGCACTATTTTAACTTTAAAATAAAATGATTTATTAACAACATAGTTTAGCTACCAAATTAATTACAATAATTATTCATATTAATTGTTGGGGAGAGAGCAATGTGAGAACAGTTAATTAAAAATGCCTAAAATGTATTGATGACTTCAGCAATTATTGATATGAACACATATCTTCAAGTCTGTCTTTAAACTTTGTCACCAGCTCGTACGTAATATCGATCATATTTGCACTGGAACCAACTCGATATATGGTACGCCTACTCGTACTCGTCAATAATATCGTACTGCTGTCTAAGCGTTTAATTTCGAACATTTCTGGAACAACTGTATATCAGGACATTGTCGTTCTCCATTGCCTCCCTTCTTACGTACCAGTCGTCGTGAATTCTCTCTTAGAAGTTTTCGTCTGAATTCCATCTCTTCTTGCGTCAAAGTCATTGTTGTTGTTAAGACCCAGACCGTCCGACCTACCAGAAAGGTGTAAGGTAACTGTTTGGGCCAAAGTCATTGTGAAATCTTTCATGTCTATTGCCTCTACTGTCGTGTAGAAGTTCTGTATATTCTCTCAAACATGTTGGTTACCGCCTCTTTTGCCTGCGGTCTGTAACGTCCCTTAAGCTACGATTGGCCGACTTTAGGGAAATGCGACCAGACATCTAGAACACTGGTTAACACCTTTAACCACTCTAGTGTCCAAGGTTTATTGCCTACTTTGACCTTTCGTGTCAGGGTGCCATAAAACTGGCTTTCTTAAGTCAGGTGCTATTGTTAAACATTACAGACATCGTAGATACACACATAAAACAGTCTCCGCTAAATTTTTCTTCAATCTGGTCTCGCACTGCCTACATCAGATTTTTTTATCTCAGGTTAGTGTTATGATTCCTAATACTATATTTATTCTCCAAGTCAGCTTCCTACAGGGCCGTTGATCTCTTGATGTTAAATAGGTTAAAAATAAATTAATTTCCCAGAGTCCACTGAATCCGTGCTAATCGTACCAGGGTCACTTTTTTACTAGGATTACTTTTTCACCTTGCTGTCCCAGCAGGGACTCAAAACAAGGGTTTTCGTACAGGGAAGATCATTGCAAAGTAAATTGTATACCACACCAAAAGTCCCCATGTTCTCAGTGCTTCATTTTGCAAGCTGAAATTTGAAACCTTCGTGTGAGGATCGCAATGTCATGATCTCAAGGTCGTGCAAAGCATGCGGAAACAGATAGATCTAGTAATGCAAGATAGCCAAAATAAAACTGGCCCGGAAAAGTTTTTTCGGAATTTCATGAAAACGTATTCTAAACAGATAGGAAATCATTAGACGATTTTTCCGGGCCAGTTTTATTTTGGCTACCCTGTATAAGTGAAAAACAAATGTGATATGCAATAGATGCAATTTTATTTTTATTGAAGCCTTTAGATGTTTTTAATGAATTTTTGTTCTCTCTTGTAATTTATAACTTTGATGCGATCTAAATAAGTGCTCTGCAATTCACCACACATGCGTACATCCATCTGGTTTATCGGTCGCTGATTGTTTATAGAATGGCACAAAATTATTTTAAACTGTATGTCTTTCAAATTTAAGAAGTTGATTGCTTGAAATAAACACTGGTAACTGAGCCGATGTGGTGGCCGAGCGGTCAAAGAGGCAGGCGTGTCCTCGTGAGGGTTCGGCTGCCAGAATGCGGGTTCGAGTCCCGCCTGCGGGCATGGATGTTGAAATGTCTTATTTGGGGCAGAAGTCATACTTCAACCTTCGGGTGCCCCGGTCATTAGACTAAACAGAAGCAGTGCACTCATTCCTCCTTAATTGTAATGTTAGGGACACGACAACAACAACAACAACAATTGCTAACTGAAAGTACTTGAAGTTGCAAAAAAGGAAAACAAATATTATTAACCTTAGAAGTAAAATTCCTAAAATTAATTGATATTTCAGCGATTTTTTATCCAATTTCAGTCAACTTTTCAAAGCTTCAAGCACTTTTAATATTGAAATAATTTTATGCTCTAAAAAATGAAAATTTATCTTTTAAGTTCATGAATTTAGAGAATCGCAATATTTATTGCGTCAAAGTCTAGACAGAAAGTCTCAGATATAGTACCCCCCCCCCCCTTGCGTCTGGAACGAGAGCACCTTCAGCTTCAATGAAAATATGAATTTCACGTAATGTCTGAAAATTGGTTATTTTCTTGTTTAAAAGTTCGCAACCTTTAAACTAATTCGAATTAAAAAAAAAAAAAAACTCGACGAGGTCTGTCGAATCAAGAGTTTAATTAACACAATATCTAATTTCGCGGCTGTCGAAGCTTAGATTTCCCGCGACACACAAACACATACAGACATAGTATTTTATCAAGTAAGATTATATCATTTCTGGTATATTTTTACGGTATTCAAAATTTGTAACAAGCAAATATACTCAAAGTATATGAAACGAATTTACATAGAACAGAAATGCATGCCGGATTACTGTTCAGCACCACAATAATTGCATTAAAATAAGTCTCGATACTCGAAATTCACAATAGTATAGTAATTAAAATCGAAAACGTCATGACTTTAATGATAACCATTTCACGCTACTATACTAATAGAAATTTGTTGCAGTTACCCGTATAATCATATGAGCTTATAATGGCCGTAACTATCATTAGTATACATTTAATGGAACTGTAATTATCTGTATTGAAGCTGGTTATTGAATACGAATCGAGATGAACCAGTGAGTATATGTACTATATGCTTTTTATGATAAATATATTACACAATACTTGCTAGAGCATCTAATATAGAAGAAAAAATCTGAAAATAAAATTTTTATTCTTCTCTTCATTTCTTAACGGAATGTAAAGAATTGCATAAGTAGAATTTTAAAACTGAATGTTTTTTTAGAAATATGTACAATGAGGGGTTTTTACTTTTCCCCCATGCTTCATGTGGACAAACTTCTAGTTGTCAATAAATGTAACACTTGCGCACGTGATAAAAGTTTTAAGTACTAAAATGTGTTTCAAATATAAAGGAACTTATCGCTACAAAATCTATTTGCTTAAAATCTGATTTTAGAACAATTCTTATGATTTATATGTTGTACCAGATAAGTGAAAGAAGCAAAAACTGAATATATATTTTTCTCAAATACTAAATTTGGATTTTTTCTAACTTTTAAGAAAGTAAGTGTTTTTTATTCTAAATGCTATTCCTATACTATTTAAATGCTATTCCTATTGAATGCTATTCCTATGCTATTCTCAAATGCTATTCCTATTTAAATGCTATTCCTATTGAGTTTACAAGGCTAATTGTTCTTCAAAAATTGATCAAATATACATAAAATATAATTATGCATTTCTTTAGAGGTATAATAATGTTCGAACAGAAGTTAATCTAATAGAATACTGTAGAAAACCGTTAAAACAGCTAAAATTGTTGATTGATATGATTTTGAATTCAGGTTTCTGTTCGTTTCAAAGATCGATACATATACTCATATAATATATACAGATGATTTACAGAGAAAAAAATATATTCAAAATAATAGTATTTGTAAAGTTGTAGGCTTTAAAAGCAGATGTAATATATGAAACAGCGGAAAATGCACTTTAAACTTTTGGTCCTGAAATTAGTACATCTTCATTGTTTGTGTATGAGTAAAAGACAAACGAGATATTACTCTTATCGCTCAGTGTCCTAAAATATTTAGTAATTCATTGTGTTTTAGAGGCACGTTCTCTCAGAAGTTTATTTCGTTTTATAAGTAGACAAGCCTTCTTATACTTCGCACTAGCTTATTTCTTTTTGAAAATATAAGTAGGAAAGTATTATTATATTTTGCACTAGTTCATCGTTTTGTGAAAATAACCATTAAAACTATCGTATTTTCTCTATTTTCACGGTACTGTATCTAATAACAAATTTTGCATCCCCTTGGGTTTTCCCCATGGACGTATTGGACTCTAAATTGCAAAGTGGCTTCTCCATGATAGAGAAGCTATCTGCATTGCATGACCTCAATTTCTCTACTTATGTTTCCTAGCCATGATAAAAGTGTAACAGAAATTGTAAAGTAACAATACAGTGACATATTTTTTTTTCTGACTTGAAATATAATTGCAATTTCAAAATAAACGAGTTAACATTGCAGCCCATGTGAACAGCAATGGTATTTAACTAATATACAGTTATAAATAAAGACTATTTCTTTACTGAAGGAATAATTTATGAACAGCTTTGAAACTTCATCCAGACATTTTTAAATATATAAGAAATGTTTGGAAATAAAAAATCAACTTTTTTTTTAATTCTGACTGATAAGTCTCCTGAAGCAAAATATGGCATACATTTTTATTTCTATTAACATAAGAATTGCTGTATATTAAACTATATTTTATCTATGATCACTATATGCTGCCTTACTTTCAACGTTTTCAGACATTTTAAGCAAAATTCCATTAATTATAGGATTAATTTTTAATAGTTTGATTTGAAGAAGAACCAACAAATTCTCAAATAATAGTTCAAATATGCTACAAAAAAAAATAATAAATGTGAAATTCGCAAATGCAGCATAAACATAAAATTAGACTGCCAACTGAGGATATATCCTCAGTTACTGACCTGACTTGAGTGAAGTTGCGTTTTTTCTCGTTTCTGAAGGAAAAGGCTGGTATTTGTCTTTGAAACCGGAAGATAAGTTTTTTTTCTACATTTGTACTGTATTTACGAAGTTTTAATTTATTTAGCCAACAAACAATTTCGATATTTGAAGCAAAACTCATAAGAAACAAAGTTATGTGTTTTGTCCAGCCTTTCTGTAGCATTTATGTATTTAGCCATTCTGTAGCTATAGCTGGGATATTTGCTAGAATATAAAATTCCATAATTTATAAATTTATCGAACAAGATTTTAGATTTTTGTCATTACTTCTAGACCAAGTCCCACGTGTATCCAAAGTTTCAAGTTCTACCTTCATTCGTTTGGGCTGTGTTTAATACCTTAATCAGTCAGTCCCACTCAGTTGTTTTAAATAGACGAAAATGAAATAACTTCACGATTTATATATTTTTTGAACAAAATTCCAAGTGTCCAGATATTCCTAATTACAGGTCAAGTCCCAGGTTTATGAAAAATTTCGAGTTTCTAAGTATGTAATGGATTATCTGAATGTTCCTTCAGCATTAACAATTAGTACGTCTTAATTTCTGCGCATTGTAAACCCCACATCAGAACGCATTGATATAATTTGCTCTATATTGTATCAATGTATATAAACTCCGAATGAGAATTTTGACACTAAACAGAGTCCACTTCGACGAAAAGAGCTTACAATTCCGCGTTCCAGTAGCTCAACGGCAGAGCGTCGGCTGGCCAGTATGAGCATTCGTGGTTCGATTTCTGGTTGGAGCAGCAAAATTCTTTACATAGGCGCCCGAACAAATCAACTCTGTAGAATCAACCTGAAGGTCTAAAAGTGACCCTAGTACGAATATCATGGATTCAGCGTAATCTGGTATATTAAGCGTCGATTTTATACATGAAGGCTAACTACTACACAAACAACTAATCAAAGTGAGGTAAAATATTAAAAACATAGAAACCCCACAAAATTTGGAAATTTGGAAAACTCCAGGAATAACGTGTTCGTACATCGTAACATTCGTATATTGATAAAGTAAGCTAAAAACCCACCAATACCTCTTTCCACGAGTTCTATAACATAATCATTAAATTAAAACACTACACATTCAAATCCACATTTTAACTTTTAAAGTAAATATTATTTATTCACACCTCTATTATTGTTATCATTAAAATTACATCAATTTTAATAAACGCTTAAGGATGAGAAAAGCACCGTGTGAGCGCAGGTCTTTTAAATCTTATTCCAAAAATCAACAATTGACCTAACATACATGCAGACTGGCACATACGTCTGTTTTTTGGGTCTATAATTCAGCATGACTGGAATCTTGACTGATGTCTTTCTGACATTTGGAGTCAGACTTTTCTAAATATATTTATTTTTCTAAATATATTCTCAATACTCAAAAATACGACTCACTCTTTTAACAACTCTGCTTGAATCATCACGACCTCTCTCTCTCTCAACTCTTGAATATCATTACTTATAATCACGAATCTGTCTCTCATCTCTTTATCTCTTTTCAAATATAATTCAATTGTAGTCATTGACTTTTTCTCCTTGTGGCCAAGTCATTTGGACTGGGGTTCCGATGCGCCCTCCTTGCTCTCATTGGATGCTTCTTAGTGCGATGCGTATTTTTGCATAATTGGCCTTTTCAGTTTCCAATGAAGTTCGGTTTAAGTTTTGGACCTAGGAGACTTTACCCCAATAACACCTGCAATTTTTATGACGTGTATTTATTAGGGCCATGACTTTCCCGGCCAAGACTGTCAAAAAACGGTTCCTAAAAGTCTATGGTTTCGTCATAAGCATCAAAAACTGCATATAATGCCTTCTGGTCTCACACACGGGATAAAAATAGCAGCAAAGGGCTAATCTGAAGTAAAAATAGCCGGAGGTGCTCAGTCAGATAGTCACTTGCACGTCTATATGATATTAGAGGGTGGAGAATACAAAGTGCACTTTAACAATAAGAGCTTGTAATTCCGTGTCCCTCTAGCTTAACAGTAGAGCGCCGGCTGGCCAGGACGAAGATCCGTGTTTGGATTCCCGGATGGGGCAGCAAGTTTTTTTACAAACATTATACATGATTCTCTAATATTCCCATCAACACTATCACCGATGTATTCGTATTTTAAAGCATCCATGTCAAATAAATATGTGTCCCACTAAATTCTCAGTTCATATGAAATAATACGTGTATTTTAAGTTTAAAATCCCACTTAAAATTCATTCATATCTCCCTACCCTTCCCTTAAGCTGAGGGATATAAAATGATGTCATTATTTGAAGGATAAGAAACAAACCCCTCGAATATATCTTTCGGAACAATTCCATGAATATTTTATACAAGCGATTTGAAAAATCGGTTCATTTGTTTTTGAAGAAAAAACATTGCCATGATCCTAAGGTACCCCCAGGTTTTTTGTCCTTAATCAAACGCCCAACAAAAGAAAAGCTGTCTTTTATTCGCAGGCCATTAACCACACTACATTATGACTTGAGACAAATATATCTTGAGAAAGATAAGTCAGAAGGAGAAAAAAAAGTCAAAGCAAAGAAAGAAAAACGTCGCAAGTGGCGGCTTAAATCAAACATTGGAAACTAGACCTGGGTGTGAACAGATATCGAATGCATACTGAGCAACTTGAAATCAAATGTTCTTTTGTAAGATTTGCATAAAACTTTTCTAAGCATGGCTTTCAAATTGATTTACTCTGGAAGTTTTTTTTTTTATTTTATTTTGAAATACATACCGAATATGTTAAATATTGAATAATGAAACAATAATTATTTTTGTTTTATATCATTATTATAAACGATTGTTATTTACGAAATCTTTAATTAAATACGTGATTTTCATTATTAGATATAAAAAGTAAACATAAGGTAAAACATGTAAACATATTTTTTTTACTATCTATATGATAATTGTATAACGTGTTTTTGTGTTTTTAGATTTTCTAGAAGAACCCCATTTATCTAAAAGACTGGATTTTTGCACACTGATACTATCAATCATGGGACAGAACCTAACAGAGTTGTGTTTTCAATCTCTCGAGGTGTAGAAAATGGGGGGGGGGGTCCAAAAGTATTTCCATACCCTTTAGAAGCAACTACTGACATAACCAAACACGGCCGGATTTCTGATCCCCGTGTGCAAAGATAATGGGGAGCTTGGGGATAATACTTGGCAAAATGCTAATTGCAAATTTGCAAACCATTGTCTATTTAGAATAAGATTGGACACAAAACTGTCACGGAATGCATTTTTTGTCACAAAATGGTTAATATCGAATTGTAATCATATTTAGGAAAGCCAAAATAAACAGAACTTACATGCACAGGATTATATTGTACAGCCTATTCAAAACACCCTCTGTCAACAACAATACACATTTGAATTCAAGAAAGAACATTAATGCGTACTTTAATAAGCATTGCAGGTATCAGTGTGCTACAGTCCTTGATGATACTACAACTATCTACTTTTCGATAGATTTTTATTGACGTCAAACACGTATTTCGTGTGTTTCTGATGTCGATTCTTACTAATTAGATAAATCTTTACAGAGTTCTAATTGACTTTTTTCTTCTGTATCTTGTTTTATCGTCGAGATCGTTTTCCTAACTTTATAAATTCTACCATACGGGAACTGTGCAATCATTTTTATTTGATCGGACATAGCCACTTCACATATACAGACCCATCATTTACACTAATGGACCTTTTCTTACAAATTTATTGAGATGCTTCAGGACGTATCTAAAAATTGCTATATTAAATACATATGTCAGTGAAAAGTTAATCCGGGGATTAGAAAAAAAATGCCAGTGTCCCAACCTTTCAATATGCATGTTGATATATAAAATAAAAAAAAGGCATTTACATAGTTCACTTCTTCAACGGTAGTAGCTTACAATTCGACATAACAGCTCAAAAGAGATAGGTTCAGGGTCGGTCATACAAATTGTGGACCTATTTACGAACATTTAATAGAGCCCCACTATATATTTTTCTTCGACCCAGAGCGTTTGACCTACGGATGTTTTAAGGTATCTGTTTGGACAGCTGAAAAGTATCACCCAATGTAGACCGGAATCCACTGAGGGTGATATCTACAGGGGTCGTACCCACATTTCCCTACCACCATAATATCGGCAGGATTTAAGGACCCACGTATTTAACGTGTCTGTACTCCGCGTTAACAGAGGAACAGTGTGGGCAGAGCCGGGAATAGAATTCGGGTCGTCCGAGTGCAATCTTCACGCGTTAGTCACAGGGTTATCCCATCGCAACTTCACATTTAATTTTTCTTTCGTTGTATATTATTTTATGTCTTCTCCTCCCTCAAAAATTTTTCTCGTGGTGTTTGGACCACCTCGAGTCCGCCCCTTTCTCGCTTGATGTCCGTCCCCCCTACGGGGGGCACTGGTTTGCTGGCCAGTACGAAGATCCGCAGTTTGAACCACGGCTGGGACAGCTATGTTTTACACTGATGTCCGAACAAAGAAACCCTGGGGATAAGTGCAGTGGTCGATTATCTGTATGCGACCCTAATACGATTTGTACGGATCCAGTGGACTCAGACATATTGGACGTCAAATCTTTAGACCAAAGAGCAATCAAGATTATAACCTGAATACAAATAGAATCAATAGAAAGTATTTAACCTGAGATAAAAATAGTATCTAACCTGGGATAAAAATTACCAGAAGATGGTTAATTAGATTGCCAAGTTGTCCTTCAATCTGGCATTAAGCATATGATAATTCTGAATCCACTCCTTCAAGGATAAGAGGTTGCAATTCCGTCCGCGTTGCTCAAGAGAGCTATGGCTAAAACAACGATCCACCTTTCGAGCCCCGGCTGTAACAGCAATACTCTTAAATTTGCGTTTCATAAAATCCGTATGCTCTTGTTCTAGAGACTCGAAATTTCGTAGCGATAGGTGGCAATAAATTAATTCGACGGTGGTATAGGTTAAGTAGTGTTAAAAAAGTAAATAGATGCAAGAAATTATTTTAAATATGTTTAAAAAAAATTTGTAGACTAAAATAAAATTTTATAACAATTTAAATGGAATTAAAATTTAAAATTTATGCAGGTTTTAATGAAATAGTATTGGTAATATAGGAGGTAGTTGAAGGTTGAGGAATTTAAAAAATAAGTTTGAAGAATGTTAAGAAGGGAAGTAATTACTGAAAAAACTGCACGATATAATCGATGAAAATAATTGTAGAATAGGGTATGTTATTCCACTTTGCATAACAATAAGCAAGGGTTATATGACATCTAAATGAATGTTTGAGAGGTTAGAAAGGATATAAATAAATAAAATGGAATAATCTTAATAAAGAATCTTGAAAGGTTAATTAAAATTTATGATAAAGAAATCAATAAAAGCTAAAAAATTTAATAAAAGGATTGTATGCTATTTCGGTCAACATTTAATTGATAGTAAAGCAAATAAAGATAATTTTGATATTTAATGCAAATTAGCTATAGGCACCCTACTAATTTAAATAATAGTGGCTTGTAATTATATAATTTTTTTAATTGATATTTATGAATAGAAGCTGAAAAGTGAAGGTTTGGAGAGAATGATTTGAAGATCGAATAACAACAAAAATGGATTACGTGTAAGGACATAAATTCAGTAGTTAGATAGATCGAGTCATGCATAAGAAATGAATTATTCAAAATGATGGGGAAATTCAATTTAAAATAGGGTATTATTAGTCCAACATTTATGATATGCGGACGGATAAGGAAGGTTTCATAATACTTCAAATTTTCCAGTAATCCATTTGTTTAAGGTTTCTTCCTTTCTTCAAAGCGTGTGCAGAGTGCAGATCGTACAACGTATCTCGTATCAATTAAAGTAGCAGTGTTATTTTGCCATTCACAGTTACGTGTCGAACCGGTTAAAATCGAATAAGTGGTAATCATGGAGAGGGATTTTTCTTGCCACAATGGCGTCAGGTGAAGGCGTATTCGACTTAGTAATTAACCTTCATCTATTAAGCAGCCAGACCACATCGAAAGCAATTTTCTGAATATTTACGGTTCGTCTTTTTATTATTTTTTTAAAGGATGCGATTTCGAGGTGTCTGAAGATGTCTTGAAGATGCCTGGTGTTTAAAAAAAAGAAAGACTTATGTATTTTATTGATGTAAAATGCTATTCAAAAATGATATGTTTATGAAACTATTAAAGTTTAAATGAATTAATAATGGATTATGGGAACAAATAACATGCAATTAAGAAGGTTAATAATGTCAAAGAATGAATCTAAAAGGTTTAAAGAAAATTAATTAATTCGTAAGCTAAACCGTTAAAAAAATTGTAAGCATTTGTCTGAAATGTTACAGGTGTCAAAAGATTGTGTGATGTATAAGTAATGAATAATGCTACTATAGAAACTAAAACAATAATATTTGTATAATGCCATAATGTGTAATTAAGATGTATTAATGGTATGCCATAGGTATATATAAATGTCGAAATACTAGATATGAGTGAATGTGCATATAAGAATTATATAGTAAAATAGTCAAAATTTAATTTTATGCATTGTTTTAAGTTACTCGACCTAATGTATATGTAAGATTAATACATATTAATGATGATATAATGTTGTAAAACAAAATTTAGTGGTATAACAAGATAATTATAGACTTGTCTCAGGTGTCAAGTGAATTCTTCCTTGGTACATGATAACGATACAAGGTGTGCATGAAAAGCATTCAGTGGTGCACCATGATAATTATAGCCTTGACAAAGTCTAGTTGAACGTTTCCGTTCTGATTATTTTTCAAGAATGTTTTTCTTAAAGTCATAATTTCATAGGTAGTTTTTGCGTGTTCTTTGTGCGAGGAAAGAGTGTGAGACCAGGAGGCACCATATTTAGTTTTTTATGTTTACGGCGAAACAAAGCGCAGACGTTTAATCACCGGTTTATGACAGTATTGTCCCGGATAGTCATTACCCCAATAAATACACGTCACGCAAATTGCAGGTGTGGTTGAGTGGGCTAAGTATCCTAAAGCCAAGACTTAAACCAAGATTCATTGAAGACTGAAAGAGTTAATAATTCACAGATACCACATTGCACTAGGGAGCATCCAATGAGAGTAAGGAGGGCGTATCTGAACCCCAGGAATCATGTTGTGGCTGCAAGGAAAAAAGTCAAATAATTCAATTTAATTGCTGTGCAAGAATTAAGACAGCAAGTCATGTTTTCAAGCAGTGGTGTTCAGAGAAAGTCATTATTCATTTAAATGAGAATGTTATAGAAAAAGACAAAGTCTGACTCCAAATGTCAGAAAGAGAATCGGAACAGATTCCAGTCATGTTGAGCTAAAAACCCGAAATACAGAGGTATGTGCTAGTCTTCATGTATGTTAGATCGAATTTTGATTTTTGGAATAGGATTCAAAAGACGTGGTCTCATACGATGCTTTTCTCCTACTTAAGTGTTTGTTAAAATTGATGTAATTTTAATTTTAACAATAATAGAGGTGTGAATAAATGATATTTTTTTAAGTTAAAAATGTGGATTTTAATGTGTAATGTCTTGATTTAATGATTATGTTAAGGAACTCATGCAAAACAGTAAAGTTGGGTTTTGCGGCCATGATAGCAATATACAAATGTTACGATTCACGACTACTTTAATTAAGATTAATAATTTAATCCACAAAGTTTACTTAAAATGTAACACATTAAATGTTTTAATGTAAATGTTAAAATGTAACACATTAAATGTTTTCCTTCCCGGCCGTCCAACTAGTTACTCTAAGTCCTCAGGACGAGTCGGACGGTCTGGGTCTTCAACATTAAATGTTTTATTCACCACATACTTCAAAATACTTCTTGATATATTCTTTTTGATATAGCTTCTATGTATAACGTGAGGAAAATTCTCGTCATAAAAAAATTAAATAACATGAAAAACGCAATTTCATACTTCAGGAAGCAATGTTTTTAAAATTCAAATTGAAATATTTCAAATATCTGTTGAAGCATTCTTCAAATAAATGTCGCACTTTAGAAACGTGGCAGTGTTACGCCCCACCAAGTCTCCACCATGTCGTCATTTCCGTATCTGCAGCTGATGTGTGTATACGAGTATTATACGTAGCGTGATAAAACCTAATTTAAGGGATGTATCTTTGTCCACAAGACAGATATGGACTTGATCTTTCTTTATGTAATATAATCAGGAAGCTGACGAAAACAAAACAAATAAATTTCAATTGGTGGTGATAAAGAACATTAAAAGTACATTTTTCACGAGCCAAGACTAAGGAATAAATTTTAAACAATAATAACTAATTGGGTGTTTTGTGGTGCAAGGTATATACTGTTCTTTTAAAACTTGAGTATATATTTCAGTGTAAAAACATAAAATTCAAATAAAATATAAAACATAAATAGATGGTGCTTGGCGATAAAGAAAAAATTGCAATGTCTGCTATGTAATTGCTGCTTAATCATGTGGATAAGTATTTCTACAAAAAGTATTGAAATTTCACAGACACCCCTTCATTGTAAAAAGCTACCCACCAAGTACAAAAAACCTAATCCTAATTTGAAAACATTATGAAATCTTAAAATTGATTTGTTCGGAGTTTCCGCCGAACCGTAACTGCACTTTCAAGTCAGAGAACATGGATCCCAACATTTGTAGTCGTATTCAACGTTTTAATCGTCTACGACTGAAAATAGTTACGTGTGATTACGTGGAGGGTAAGAATCTTTCAGCTGAGTACCGTTGATCTAAAAGTACAGCTATAGTTCTGCGAAATCTTGGCATAAACCATTTTGAGATTTCATAACTTTTTTTGGAAGGGCATTTTTTTTTTTGTGCTAGGTAGGGAGATTATTTTTTATAATAAATATGTGTTTTTGCAAGATAATGAATACACATGATAATTCGAAACTCCTCTATATATTTTTATTTTCTAATTCTGACTATTTTATTTTAGGCCCCATTTCACATTAATAAATTTCAAGGGAAATTTTATAGATTTTATTTCCATGAAATACTCATGTTTCCAAACTATCTTCTCCCACATTGTTTTGGTCTTCAACCCTTCAGGTATTGATTTTGGTCTCAGTTGGGATCAAACGCTTTCTATCGTCTATTGACAAAAGGAAACAAATAGAAAGTTCTTTGAGCGATATGTGCTTAATAAGATATATTATTTCTTATTATGGTTTGCCATTTTTAAATGAGAAGAACCGTAAAGGAAGCATTACTATATAATCTGGGGCATTTACAAACTATACGACGTAAAACTATTTCCTATAACGAATATTTAGTGTATTATGTAAATTTTATGTAAATAGAAAATGATCTACATGAAGTAATATATTTATATCAGTCATTTTACCATTGCTTCACGTGCACTCAATGGCTAGTGGTCACTACATGTACCAGCTAAGCACTTCATAAAAATTCTGAATATCAAAACACATTTAAAAATCTGAATATCAAAACACATTTAAAAAAATCTGAATATCAAAACACATTTAAAAATCTGAATATCAAAACACGTGCTTCACTTGTAATCAATGGCTAGTGGTCTCTACATGTGCCACCTAAGCACTTAATAAAAATTCTAAATATCAAAACACATTTAACATCACCTCTAAAAACGAGTGTCAATAGGTCAGAGAAACCGAATGCAACCCCGAGAGCTGAAATCTATGTGCACTAATCCAACTATGCTAAATCCAAATCTGAAATCCGTTTTTGAAATTATTCCATGGATCTGGAGAAATAACCTCTTCAAATTTTCCTATTTTTGTGTTTCTAATCTCAAGCCAAAGGCATTGAAATTGCAAGTCATGAGATTAAAAGGAAAACTGTATTCAGCTCATGGAGTTAGAGATGAGATCACCTTCATGACTCAGTTGAATAGGAAAATTTATATTTCAAATCCATCCGAATTTAAAAATTCAGAGCCATGGAGTTAAATAGACTTGCTTCCACCTTTATCTTCAAAGTCATGTTTTAATCAATGCAATTACTGTTTATAGGTATATTCGTTGAAGCTCAATTATGTGAGCCATGGAGTTAGAGGGAGTTAGTGCATGGTATGACCAGAAACTAAGAACTTGAAATAAAATGTCTGAGCCGATAGACTTGATAAATTCGTTAGTTAGAGGGTCTAAGGGAGCACAGAATAATTGCGGTAAGTTAGGGGGATAGTATATTACTAGCCGAATACCTGTTGGAAATCAACGGTTTCGTAATAAGCAAACCCCCGAATAATGTAAATTTTTGAATAATTCGAGTCTCACATTTAATCAGCACATCGAATATTTTGGTGTGCAGAAACTTTTAAAGAAGAAAATATTGGAAAACTTAAACTGCACACTTGTTCCTTTCGAACTATCTACCCATACACAAAATTAAAGTCTCTATCTCTTCCCGAATCATGATATTTCATCATTTCCCCATTCGACCGCCTTTCTGTGGAGCACAATCATAAATGCACTTTTTGGAAAAACTCTATTCGCCTTGGGTTTTTTATCAGATGATTGGCCACTATTCCAAATATCAAGCCTCTATCACATTTAAAAGGGAGCGTGTATAACTTTTTCGAAAAATCGAATATTTTGGTGTGTAGCAGCCCCTAAAGTAGCGAATATTGTAAAACTGAAATTCTACACATTCTTCCTTCCAAATTATCTATCCTTTCACCGAATTTGAAATCTCTATCTCATCCTGAAGCATGTTCTTTATCATTTCATATTTCGAACGTTTTTATCTGGAGCATCCCTTTAATCGAACATTTCTGAAAAACTCTATTCGTCTTGGGTGTTTTCTTTAAATGATTTGCCCATGTACCAAATTTCAAGCCTCTATCAAAATTTAAAGGACGAATTTCTTATTTATTCGGGAAATCGAACATTTGGGTTTGCGGCACCGCCTAAAGTATGAAATATTGGAAAACTGAAATCGCACACACTTTTCCTTTCGAACAATCTACCCGTACACCAAATTTGAAGTTCCTATCCTATCCTAAAGCATAGTTTTTCGACATTTCACTTTTCGCATGTTTTTCTCTGGAGCACCCCCTTAAGTATGCATTTTTGAAAAATGTCATTCTTCTTGGGTTTTTTATAAAATGAATCGCCCATATATCAAATATCAAGCCTGTACCACGTTCTAAAAGGGGTGTTTCTACTTCATTCCGAAAATCGAACATTTTTGTGTGCGACACCCCCTAAAGTAGAAAATATTGGAAAACTGAAATTGTACACTTTCTTCCTTCTAAACTTTCTACCGGGGCACCAAATTTCAAATCCCTATCTTATCCCTAAGCATGTTTTCTGAACAATTCACCTTCCGAATGTTTTTTCTGGAGCACCCCCTTAAACGAACGTTTTCGAAAGTTTACGTTTTTTAGTTTACCTTTAACGAACGTTTTTTAGTTTACCTTTGATCTAGAATACGAATCTAATAGGACCAAAACAAATATTCTGGCTCGAATGTAAATGCTGGATTATATGAAAAAGTGTGTATGATTTTTTTAATTATTCTTTCATATCGTCACCTCTAAATAATTTTTTCGAAATATTAATCTTTTTGTTGATCTGGAAACAGAGGTAAATCTAAATCAAGATTCTAGATAGAGTGAAAGTTCTCGATAATTAGGCAAAGGAGTTTTGAGTTTTTTTTATTATTGTTCCGTCAGCACTAATGCACATATTTTGAAATTTTCGATTTTTTCCTTGAATTCGTAGCTGAAACGGATCAAATAACACTACATTCAAGACGCTAGCTATAGTTAAAGTGCTCAATACTTTTTGCGCATCACCACCCTCACTCTCTCAGTTTAGTGGATTATATCCAGATATTTATATCCTTTATACACTTTTATTTTCTGGTTCTTACTATTTTATTTTAGCAGACATTACATATTAATAAATTTCAAGAGAAATTTTATAGACTTTACTTCCACGAAATGCTCATGTTTCTAAAACTATCTTCTCCCTCAGTGATTTGGGCTTCAACCCTTCAGCTATTGATTTTAGCCTCAGTTGGGATCAAACTCTTTCTGGCGTTTATTGACAGAAGAAAGCAAATAGAAAGTTCTTTGAGTGATATGAGCTTACTAGGACATTTTATTTTTTTAAATGAGAAATACCATAAAAGAAGCAGAACTATATACTCTTAGTGCAATTATAAGATGTACAACATTAAACTATTGCCTGCAACGAATATATAGTGTATTACATAACTATCATGTAAAGGGAGAATTCACATTAAATTCTCTGAATACTTTACATCCAACTGAGAAAGTTTTTTTATAACACTATCAACGTATTTGTTCATCAGCTTTTATCACACTTCTCTAACATTGCATTAATCGGTATCTTTTGATTTAAACCAAATAATTGGACATTACAGTCAGATCGATATTATGTTGCATTGTACATTAAAACTCAAACTGATAATAAGTTATAAAGTACTAACAGCATCCCCGTTCTTCGCACGGAGTATATAATATAAAGAAATTTAAAATTCACAATCATGTGCAAATTCCTATAGCATACTAAATTTCATTGTCAATAAAAATATTCTGTTAAAATATTTAATTTAATGCTCCTAAAAAGAAGTTTAAGAATTTCTGTTCTGGCTATACAAAATTATCTTCACGGACAGATCTGAAGAATAAAATAGCCTGGCCCCTTCTGTAAGCAGATTTACAAAAAATATGAAATTGAATCCATATATGCAAAATAAAAGCGTCAAAATTGTATCAGACCAGTACTAATTATATACGAGAATTTTAGAAAATATAACCTGCATTAGCAGATTGCATGTACAAATTGAAAATATCAACAAATCCGTAATCTTTAAACTGAAAGCAGTAATTGAATCCAATGTATGCCATAATGAAAGTGCTAAAATTATATGGGAAGATATACCCGTACTAATTATAATGCCGTAGATTATATGTACGTGTGTTAGTAGAAGATTACCCGTATTACAAGATGAGTCTCAAAAATATTCGCCAAAATAAAAGAGATGGTGTAATAAATTGAAAATACCACTAACACCCGTCATCTTCATACCAGAAGGCCGTAATTGATTCTACTATATGGCAATATATATCAAATATATACCAATATACCTGTACTTCTCGTAGATTTGAAGATATACCCGTTTTATTGTATGTTGTACTGGAAGATTACTCGTGCAACATACAATATATGAGTTTCAACAACTTTTACCATAAAAAAAAATAACATAATAACTTGAAAATATCAATAATCTCTGAATCAATAATCTCTGAATCAATAATCCCCGAAACTATCAATGATAATGTTTAAACCTGAAGACCGTAATTAAAATTACCCATTCAAAAATGCAATGCCAATGAAATTTATTTTATATACATATTTTTATTATTCAAACCGAAAAAGATATAATATTAAAAATTGTCTGTCGCATAAACACATTGGATTTAAATCCTTAAATAATTGCTAAGCCACATGATATCATTTGCTTCAAATAAATTGGTGGAAAAATATCTTCTGAATATATATGGAATTCTGAATATTCTGAATGTATATGGAAAATTTGGCGACATCTTCGTAAATTTAGCGACCTTTTAAAAATCGCCAAATTTATCATCAAGTTTGACTCTAGAACTGACAGTCCCATTTGGCGACAAATTGACGAAATATCATCACTACACTATCGTTTAATTAAACACAATAATTTTAATTTTTTAGCGCAATTTTATCAATTTCATGATATTTTTATGGCTTTACAAACATTTTTATCAATTTGGTGGCATTTTAAAAATTCGCTAAATGTGTTACTAAGTAGGAAGTTTGAACTGACAGACAAATGCTACCGAAACATCATTTCAGTACACTTTTATTAAAAAAACAAAATTACTTTCATTGATTTGGTGTAGTTTTTATCAATTTGGGGATATTTCTGTTAATTTAGTAACGTTTAAAATAAGTTACCAAGTTGGCGATATCCCGACAAATTCGTAAATCTGAATTTGCAGATTTGAAGAATAAAACATCTCGATCCCGTTAATATATTCTAAATAAAAATAAGAAATATGTATTAGAAAAGTGTATAACCGCTCTACACTTATTCTGTTTCAACAATAGGCTAAATTATTTTAATGGCTAAGTACAATATATAAGTTTGAAAATTCTTCGCCAAAATAAATGAAAGTGGTGTACGCAGTCCGTAATTAATATAATTATAAGAAAAAAACGTTAATCAAACCGGTAATTTATAAAATAAATTTTAAATATATTTTTTTATTATACAAATCAAAAAATAATAATAATAATTGACAAATACATTTGATTTAACTGCATTGCTGAGAAATATGATATAAGAAAGAAACTGCGTTATAAAAGGCTGATAATTAAATAACCATTTTTATTTTTTATTACTTGCATTGTTGAGTAAGAACCTGTGAAAAATAAACCATAGTGATTGACTCTCCATTTCAATTCATGTCTCATGCCTACGATTGTCAAAAGTGACTAATAAGCGCTATAAACTCCAACCGAACTTAGAGATATAAATTTCTTCAAATGAATTGGCGGAAAAAATATCGTCTACATAATACTATCTCTATGGAAGGTTTAAGTGTTCGGTTTTAATTAATATCTCAACAACCCCTGGTATTTGTAACTCGAAACATGGACTAAATTTTAAGTGGGGCTATTTCAAGTTTACCCACAAAATGTCATCAAAATTTCATCGGTTCAGCAGTTCTCCCGTGATTATGAGAGAAACAAACAGACAGATGAATTTCAATTTTATTTATATGGATTATGCAGCACATGTAAGAATCCCAACTAAAGGGATCCTTCTATACCTAAAGTGACTTAACTGTAATTCAAATCCAGCTGAAAAACAAACAATCAGCTCTAACTTCCAGCGCAATATACACAATCATAAAGGTAAAAATTAAATTACACATTTATTGGACAGAACTTCATGGCGTATTTCCTAATTAAATAACTGAAACATACTTAATGTAAGTAGGACATATTAGCGAACTACACAGAAGCTACATTTAAGTGCAAGTGGTAAAACTACTAGCAACCTCTCGTATCTCGTACTATATTAGCTCAAGCAAAACCCACTACAAAAATATTATATTACTATCAGGATTATTGATGAACGCAAAATCTGAAATGTGTGTTATTGAACTGAACAACCATCTACAGTCTTGGCAGCTGAAGTCTCTACCAGAACACTCTGCTAAAATATTAAACACACAAACACACATATAGGACTTACTCTAAAAACGTGGTCTGTCGAAAACATTGATAAGGAACGAGACAGTCCAGTGATTAATTTGCGGGTGTTACACCCGGACGACCCAAGTTCGATTTTCGCATCTTCCTAAAACTTTCGCCGTGTTCACGCGGAGTACGATCAAGTTAAACATGTAGGTCCGTAAGTTCTTCGCAAAGGTTGGGGGTAGGGGAAGAAGGGTGCGGTTCCTGCGTATGCCTTCCCCACTGGGATTTCCTGGCTAAATTGGGTGGCACTTCCCGATCGTCGAAACGGGTATCTTACATCATCGGGTAAGTCGGACGGTTTGGTTCGAAGAAGAAGAAAACATTGATTCTTCCCCTAATAGAATCCACGCGCTTGTCAATCCGACGCTGTCATTATGTAGGTAAAACGCAATTTGTGCAAAAGGATAAGGAGCGTTTGTTAATATAGAGCAATGTATACACTCATGTCCAAAAGATAAGCATATTGCTGTTTGTGCGAAAATTTCAGGAAATCTACATCGGAATGTAAGGAAACGCGGTATGTGGGTGTAATAGGGTTATATAAGAAAACAATGCAAAACAAGGATACTAACGATTTTATTATCCAAAGAAAAGGGTTGAAAGAAAAAGAGTCACAATACGAGTGTCAACCTTAGTGAAACAGAATGATTAAAACAATGTGATGCAGCAGTTTAATACGGTGTGTGGGAACCTCGGGTAGGCACGCATGCTGCAAAACGATTTTCCATACTTTCGATGAAGGTTTGGATGAGTTGTGTGATCAAAGAGTGCCTAACTTCACGGAGAATCAATCCCGGAACGGAGCTTGGTGTTTAGGGGAGGGTTGCAAGATGTCTCCCGAACATATCCCACACATGCACTGTTGGATTCAGATCAGGAGAGTTGGTAGGCCACTGCATGTGCTGGATATCTCCAGTTTGAAGGAATTCGTCGACCAAGGCCGCACGGTTAGGAGGCTCGTTATAATACATGAATATGAAATTAGTACCAACAGCACCTAGAAATAATCGAACGGTAGGATCAAGGACTTCGTCTTTATATCTTTGACAGGAAACCGACCCGGTGTCAAAGATGTGGAGGTCTGTGCGGCCGTCCATCATAATGCCTGCCCAAACCATGACTCCCCCAAACGGAAAACGGTGACTTTCTGTGATGTTGACGGTTTTCTGTGAACGGAAAACTTTCTGTGATGTTTCCCGGATGAAAACGCGTACCACGTTTTCTCCAGATCGTCGTACGACGAGAATCCGTTTGCAGGTTAAACCTGGAGTCGTCACTGAATATGATATTGCTCCACAGTTGCCCACTCCACTGCCGATGTTCCGAACTCCACTGTAAACGCGCGCGTTTCTGTGCAGACGTTAGGGGGATGCAAACTGCTGGTAGTCTAGCATAGAGATCAACGTGTCTGAGTCTTCTGTAAACAATTTGTCTCGAAACAAAGACTCCTGTGGCGGCTGTCAGGGCTGAACCCAGTTGTCGGCCAGAACGGTTTCTCTGGCGCCGCGCAGTTATCACCAAATATCGGTCTTGACGAGCGGTTGTTACCCTTGGCCGACCTGGTACTGGTCGTCGGGTAGCATCTCCTGTGGTTTGGAATATTTGCCACAGTCTGGCGATCACACACTGAAGCACATTCAGAATTCTGCACGCTTCGGTTTGGAATCGAACGGATTCCAGCATTCCAATAATTCGTCCTTTCAGAAACATATCCAGTTTGCATCTTTGTGACATCTTTCGTGCTTTTTAACACTTTACAACAAAGTTGAAAAGTGTTTATGACTTTGTTCATTCTGTCTGTCTGTCTGTCTGTCTGTCTGTCTGTCTGTCTGTCTGTCCGTTGGCACGATAACTGCCGTAAAAATGACTTAATCAAAATGAAATTTTTAGTATGTTGTTCAGACGGTCTATAGGACCTATGGGAATATAAATGAATAATATCACCCAATTAGTTTTGGATTGAACCCGGGTTGAAAAAATGGAATACATTGAGCCCTATGGGACCTAATTCTTCAAGTATTTTTTAAGCGGATTTCAAATTCACAAATTGCTTCGAAAATTTTAGGCAATATTCAAATTGTTCCATAAAATATATAAAAAAAAAAAATTCAGCGAAATATATTCAGAAGTTTTTTAAATAAAAATTAAAATAATAATAACACCTCTTATATGAAGCGATCACGTGTCCATGATATGAAACGATCACATGACCCACTTCAAAATGATATATGGCATCCATCTTGTGTCAAAATCGTGATTTTTAAAGTTCTTTTTAATTCATATTGAGTGTTCTATCCGTCCTAAAACTACTTTAATTTTGCCTAAATTCTGTGCATCTTCATACTGAAACAACGCAATGACAATATATTCCAGTTTAAATGCTCATCTAAATTTGATTATTTCTACTATTAAGCCTATTTTTCACCTATGTAAAATGTAAACAACAAAATACGTAGAATGAGTTGTATTAGAATCGCTGTAATTCTTTAACACAAAATCATTTAGTCCATGGAGTCTGCTTAGCTGATATGAATGAAATATTCACTGATTTTAGAAAGAGAAGGACAATATTTTTCGATGAAGTTTAGCGCATAGAGCTTACTTACTTATAGCTCAATGGTCTTAATTTTTAAATAAAATAAATTATTATAGTATTGTGATGAATGACATGAATGGGGGAATTATTTATGAATGAAATGTTGCTTTTATAGAGAGAGCCAGGCGTGTTATTTTTTTATGACGTCATTTGAATGAATTTCAGTTGTTTTCGATGAAGTTTTCAAATATAAAAAGTTATCGTAGTATTATGATAATTCTAGAATTATAACCGAGGAATGTATCACATTTTAGATATGTTTAAATCAGGCAATTTATTCTTTAATGCCGTCATTTGAATGAAGTTAATTTTTTTCGATGAAGGTTTAAGGTTTCAAATATAATAAATTAATGTAGTATTGTGATAAGTTTTAAAATATTTCCGAGGAATGTATTGCATTTTAGACATGTTTAAATAAAATTGCATTGAAGTTGGAATGTGTTTCATAATCAATGCTTTAAGCATGATTGATCTTTCTTGTTGATTGTTAACAACTCTCCGTAACATAGCAATTGCGAAATTCTGCCTCAACTGGCCATGCCGCTCGAGGCCATTTTGTACTCGTTCCGACGTGCGCCAGTGCTTTGCACATGTCGACGTCGACTGAACTGTTTTGCATATGCACAATGATTTACCTTTATCCAACGATTCTCCACAACTGATTGTGAACCATTGAATCCAAATGAACTCCGAATTTTTTGCATTTTACGAATTATGCTTAACTTTTGGACATTTGGACATTGGTCACTGAACCTGGACATCTGATAGGTGGTTAGTTTACAGTAAAATTGTAAAGTAATGCAAATGTGGAAAATCATAATAAATAAGTTACAATTGCATCATATATATTTGAGAATATTATACTTCACCTCCAATTAACAATCGCTTAAAATCAGTAATCAAACCCAGAACTAATCATCGGTATAGCACCAGTAAGACCATTTCAATTATGAAAGGAATTCCCTTGCAATCTTCGCAATTTCTTCAAACGACAATCACTTCAAAGAGTCATTGAGTTCAAATAAGCCACAGAAAAGAGATATACTAGTCAATACGCAAAATATTAACACTAAAATTCACACCGAGATATTCTAATGTAGTTACTAGTGGCCGATCCCACGGCCTTCTCATGCTCTGCAGCAAAGTGGATCGATCTAATGAAGTTCGCAGAATTTCAAAAAGACAGATATGAGAAGATGAAGAGATGCGAAGAAGGTGGACGGGTGAGGAGGTGTTCAGAAGCAGAGAGATAAAAAAATGACGGAACAAGCTTAGAAGCCTAATACCGTTCAAATAGTGAGAAAAATATCATTACTGAGAGTAAGACAACCAGTACTCATTCAACAATATCCTCAACTTTTAGTGACATGGCTGTTCCTAATAAGCTAAAACTCGTTCATTTAAAACATAATGCAAATGAGGAGCATGCTTTCTCATCTGCGGGGTTAGCAGTAATATCACGAACACATTTCAGTACCGAGTGCCGTAATCACCGAATGAAATTTAGTCAGGTGAACGGAAATGTCAGCGGCTACAAACTGTGATTCTACTTGTACAAACCATAATGCCGGATCTGATTCCGAAGACCTATGTGCCTTAAACGCTACCCTGCACAGATTTTACTGTCCTGGGGTGTTCCAAGCTGAACCTGACCACTTTTCTCAGTTAAGATTTCCCCCGGTATGTTTACCTTCAATAACTAACTCTACTGTTCTGTAATACAAATTTGAGAAATTTAATTCAATTATAAATGTATTACTGTACAGCTAAATTCAAAAACGTATCTGCAGTGACCGTGTATAATATTACAAATGTCTGAGGATAACCCAACATTCGAACACCTTTGAGCTGCCCAAAAATACACTGTAAAAACCAAGAAAACCTATATATCTTAAGCATGTGCAAAGCAAGTGAAAATTTTTTTATTTCCACTAAACCAACATTTCAGGGTAAAATACAGGATTCCCTGAATTAGAAGCACTATATACTGTGAAATATATCAAATACGTCAGCTAACCCAATTTTGTATTTTATACAAACATTTTAACTGGGCTGACATTTAAAATATACATATTCAAACTAAGCCTCAAATAATGTATATTGTAAACCTATGTATCCCATACCTCCAAATCCAATCCTGCCGCATCAAAATCTTAAAATGTGACATTTAATAAATTCTACACTAATAAAGCTCGTTGTTATCAAGCCGTAAGAAGTATCACAAACGCAACAAAATAAATTCAGGTAGGTGAACTACCTGAATTCATTTTGCTGCGTTTCTTGCCAGCGTTCAACAATTCGGATCCAACGTATAGTTAGCTACTTGCTGTCGATACGCCCTTTGAGTTTCAGCGTAGTGCACTCGCTTGCTTTTTCATGGTCAGTAATGACGTCCATCAGCATGCAAACTGTTTAACGCTGAACTGGTTCTTGTGCTTGAAGAGATCACACTATACGTTCCGGGTTACCACTTTATGGATGTGGTTCACTTGTATTGGTACTGTTTTAGATATACTAACTGGCTACTAGCTAGCTATTTTGCTGCGTATTCGATTAGTGCCATATGTCTCGTGGAATAGTTTCGACGGACAAGCAAACAGCTAATAATGTAACAGTGTATTAACAAGTAACTTCAACTGAAACATACTGAATTCACATTAAGGAAACGCATGCGTGGCTTTAAAAGCCCAGACTACCATAGCATATACAGCATGGCCGACGAGCAAATTAAATGCATTCATAACAAGCTAGTATTTTATAGGTACAACTTGCAGATCTGAACTCGAAGCTGAAGTCGTGGCGATTGCAAGGCATTAAATCCTTCGCAACAGACATGCGCATTAACTGCATTATTTGGTTAAATTGGTAAACTGCATAGTCATAGAAAAAAAGAAGGTATGCCATTTTTATTAAATAAACTAAATTTTATTCTCTAAAGTAGATGTTTGAAGTATTCAAATAAATGTCTACCAAACTTGCGATAAATACTTTTAATCTCAAAAATATATATGTATTTTGAAGTATTTATATTCGAAAAGAAATACAATATGTACTTATGAAATGTACGAAATTATTTCGAAAATTTTATATCTACCATGAAATTTCATAATTATCATCATCTCCTTACGTAATAAAAGAAATGACTGTTTGTCGTGTAGCAGAAAACCCAAGCGTCCTACAGCTATACTATTTAGTACATGGATACTTCAAGTCAATTCAGGTACGAAGACACTGAGAGCTTTTCATTAATTAGTGTTTCAGTTATTTTATGTTGAAACACAGTTTTGAACATGTTCAATCAAATTGGTTCATTAAGGATCGAAAATATTATGACAAAGTACCCATCTAGATACCCTGAGAAAAATCCGAGAACCCTCTATCTTAACAATTTCTGAACCGATTCAGTTGAACAATTCCTCCATATTAAGAAAAAATGAAAATACATCAAAATATGCGTATTTTTTTACAATTTTATATTTATATTGTTGCACTTGAAAATTGAAGATTCGCGCGATTCTAAATTTTGCCATAAATATAGAGCGATATTTTCGAATTCAAATAACAATTTTAATTATTATATTTCGTAATTTCCCGTTAAATTTTAATTGCGTCTATAACAGTGGAGATTTTCGATTTCAATCGCTATCGGGTAGAGCGAGCGTAAAACAAGTTTCGGCTTCCTGACGATATAACTAAACATAATTTTCCATGCTTTAATTTTCTTTGAAGATACTTTTTTTTTATCTCGGAACTATTTATAGATAGAGTCTAAATAATGCCATATATGGGTTCAGTATTAAATTCTAGGGCAGCGGGGGGTTGGTTCCACTTTCAGTTGAATCGATGTTGCCTCCGATTCAAAAATTTACATCTTCCTTGAAACACCTCTTTCTGGAAATCCGTTATAGAGCTTCGATAATGACTGATATGGATTCAGCGTGATGTTTTGGAGGATATATCAGAGTTACTAAGCATTTACGCTTTCAGTTCTTTTTACACTTCTGGTCCGAAAAAAAAATTTGAAACGTCTATTTCTCAAGATTGTCTATAAATAGAGCTTATAATGGCTGACATAAATTTCGAAGTAGGTCGGGGACTTCTCTGAATATTTTCGGTTCAAAATATGTCCTTGAAACATTTATTTCTCAGGATTGGCTTTATAGATAGAGTTTAGATATTGACTGTTATGAATTCAGCATTAAACTTTAGAGGAGGTATGAGGTCACTAAGAATTTTCATTTCTGGCGATAATGCTTCCGGTTTTCAATAAAATTCGTATGGCTGTACGAAATAAGCATGCAATTTCCTTCAAAAAGGAGTTGTGTGCACCATATTAAAGCTCCTTTATAATTATATTGGTGTATGGTGTTTTACTATTTTCTGATATATTGAAAACTACCATACCATTTGTATTTTATATATATTTATGTATTATTCTTAAAATAGTTAATAATATTTACGATCAAAAAATATTTTATAATGTACCACGTGATCATATTGTTCTTTTGCATCATCTGAATCTTACTTCGGGGGAACAAATTGTCTTAAAGAAAGTAGCAGTTTCGTTATAGCTGGAAAACAAGACTGTGAACGTGATTAGAATAGTTTTCTTGTCTTTTTCATCGCTTTTCAAATTGCTTCGAATGACTTATTCTTTACACGTTAGCTTATAAAAAACTTACCTTCATTATTATTCTTCTTTTTACTTTGAAAATGAAATACAGCAAAATTTTTGCCCGAAGACACAGTGGTTTCTATATTTGAGCTATACATAAAATAAATTTTCTACATAATGTACTCGAGACTTTTTATATACTAGCTGAAGAAGTAAATTAGAATGTTTCCTTGTGTATTCTATTCAATTGTTTTATAAATTTACAAACTTAATTTCATTTATACCAAATATGATAATAATTGAGATTTCTTTCTTGAATTCTGTCAATATTGCATTTGCAATGCCGTTATGCTACAAATTGTAATTTTGCTGTAGAGAAGCTGCTCTGAATATATTTTATCGATACTATCCTATATTATGCATTTAATTTTAAAATACATCCTTTTTTGAAAAAAAATATTTTGTTTTAAGTTTCAAATTTAAAAAATATAGATTTTTTATATGTTCTTACTTAAATTAAATTGCAATATTTAAATCTTTGAAGTTTAATTTAATATACTTCCTAACATTTATATTCCACCCAGTTATGTCACTTTGTATAATTGTCTTCAATGCTACGGCAAATTAACGACTGCTCCTATAATCTTATGATATATACCGTGAAATCACAAAAAAAACAATTTACAAGAAATATTCTTCAAGACATATTTTGAAACTCCCTTTTGTTAAATAAAAAATAAAATTATATTTTTTAAATAAAGAAATCACGTCCACGGTTAAACAGATTAAAAGCATTGCAATACAAAATTTTAGTTTCACTTCGGCAGAAAAAACACAAGATGAAAAGCCTTTAGCGCTTTCGGGCGTCAAACGCCATCATCAGTAGACATCAAAAAGAGCACAATTAGATGGGAAATTTATACAAAGTCAAGTGCGAACTAAGATTTGCATATTGCAGATAGCCAAGAGGCAAAAACATATACAATAAGAATTGTATAAATGTGTACATAAATAAACAGAGGTAACAGGAATATAAGAAAAATAAATAATTCAAAAGAAAATATACATAAAATGGAGAGAGCAATTTTAAATAGTTAGGTACTACATGGATAGTGGTCTACGATAACGACTTGGTTCAAAACCTTATTTTTTTTTGCTCTGTTCAATGCTTGATTCCATAAAAGTCATACCACTGTTACCTTACCATTTAAAGATGCTCTCTCCCATTTCTGTATATATTTTAATTATTTATACTCATATGTATACACATATTTATACAATTCTTATTGGATATGTTTTCGCCCCTTGACTAACTGTAATATGCAAATTATAGTTCGGATTTTACTTTGTATAAATTTTATATTCAGGGTCTTTCAAAAGTCCGTATGAATTTTAAAAAATCGTTAAAAATCGAAAAATTATCGCATTGAGGTTTGTACCATAAGTATTATCAGTACGGGGTATTTTTTTTTTGACGTTAAAAAATTTTGTAGTTTCAAAAATAACCTATACATGGCGCTTACCCGAATACATCTTCCAGAAGTATGCAAATGAGGCTGTTATAAAAGAATTATAGTGCTCTGTAGATTCTTAATTTGATTCATTAGTAAACTGTGCAAAGAAGTTTTTACGAGAATGTTAACTTTGATCGAGAAAGCCTAGTTAGTGAAGTTGTATTACGTTAGCGGCGAATCAGCATCAGATGCTTTTCGAAAATTTTGAATTAGGAAAAATCTAGAGAAAGGAAAAGGTCCTATCAATTGTTCAGGCTTACTTAGGCTTGTCACACGATTTGACACGTACAGTAAATTATTTTAATTGTCTTTACAATGCGTTCAGCGCCACCTATATGTGATTTTTTAAACTACAAAATTTTTTCATATAAAAAAAAAACCTCCATCCTAGCAATACTTATGGTACAAAACGTACCTCAATGCGATGATTTTTCGATTTTTAATGAATTTTTAAAGTTTATACGGACTTTTGAAAGACCCTGTATAATGGTGCTCTTCTTGATTTCTCCTATGAAGGGCGTTACATGTCCAAATTCTCTATAGGTTTTTCTGTTTTTTTTATGTTCTAAATGGCAAAATAGGAATTTTATATATAAATGCTTTTAATTTGTATTTGTAATTTGATATTTTAGACTTTTAGCATGTCAATCAAAATATCAGTTTGTATCTTCAACAAAATGTGTTTTAGCATGATCTGTGTCAAATGAAGACAAATTCACGCATCAGTATGGAAACATAAAATTATTGGGCGTATGTATATTTTATATATATTTTAAAATAATATATAATTAAATGAGTATTTATGTTAAAAAAAAGTATGAAATGACTCATATGGAAGGAAGTGTTGCCAATTAAGAATTTATTGATTGCAACATCGATGACGGTCTAAAGTAGTAAAAACAAGTTAATTCTTATAAAAAATATTATGATCTAGTGTGAAGTATCATGCATTAAATATTTAGTTGTAATGTCGTGAAAAACGTTATTTTCCCAAAATTTTCTATATATTCAAATGAAATTTGCTTTAATCAAAATATTAATTAAAAGTTCTGTTCCCCACCTCCAACTGATATCAGAACAACGTTAATAGCACGTTAGAAAGCAGCAAAATATGTCACGTTTTATTTCATTGGGTGCATTATAATGGAGAAAGTGATATCTCTGCGTAAAAGTGCATATTACCTAACATTTGAGGTGCATAATCCTTACTGTTAACATTTTTGGAAGGATGAAAGTATCGATGTAATAAGTAGAACGCAGGCTATTGGTTTAGTTTTTTATCACTGATTTACATAAATTCTTCTTCTCGGTTCGTGCAGGATCCTGCAGGCAGGAGAAGATCCACGTTAGTACCAATTGTGTGGTTATTAGCCATTCAATAGCATTTCTTATCTTCCATGCATCCTGTATCAAGAGACAACTGACAGAAGGAAGAATTAGGTATTGACGTTCATCATTTTTTTTTAAATGCATATAATTATTTTTCGTATGTTAAAACGTCGGCAATATTTATGTTACGATATTAAAGTTTTGAAGTACAATCCGACGTTTATTATTTCACACATTTCACTTTATATGTCACAGACTGGTCCTAAATAAAATTTCATTTCTTGGGGCAATCCTTTTATTAAACATAGTGTTTTTAAGTAAGTGTACAATTACTACTTTTGAATCAGCAACAATTGAAAACCGGGCCCTTCGATTGATGTTCACACCTACATTTGCGCATACGCATGAGCCGGATGGTCGGAGTCCTTCATTTCGCGTTTTCATGAGCGGTGTGCTGAATATACGCTCAATTGTGATTCTTTTTATTTTGTGGTTTGGAAATTTTATTTTTATCGCCAGAATAATTTTAATTCAAAACCGGCGATTTGGAAATTGAGTATGGTGTTATATGTTTCTGTATTATTTACCATACTTTATTTATAGCACAAGGCACATACTTTATTTATAGCATAGGGCACATACTTTATTTATAGCACAGGGTACATACTTTATTTATAGGTAATGGACGCTTATTTAGGGCCTGGACAACGCCGTATAATTCGTTCATTTCCAAATATTTAAAGTCCGGCCATTTTAGGAAGATATAGCCAAAATAAATGTGTCTAATCTTGCTGAGATTCTTGACATTAAAATTTAAATTCTGTCTGTCGGTAAATTTTAACGGAGAATGTTGCCTCTGCAAGTGACGGGTTTTGGTTTTGTGATTCGAGGGTGTCCTATCACGGCCGTTGTATCGCTGTACACGGATTGTATGCAAATTTCACTTTTATTTATACGATTAACATTTATTTATTTTGTTAGTCTATATGACTATCCTGCTTTAACTTCCGGGCAATTCTGGGTACATTTTCTAGTCCATAATAAATATGTATATGCATCCAATCTAAAAAATTATTTCACTTCGTAGATATTTAGAATCATGGCATATTGAGCTCAACCCAAACTCTCTAAAAACTGTGCTATCCTACCTGTTCTCTGAATTTGATATTTAGTACTTCAACATTTGAAAACGATGGTTTTGCACTATTTTCTCAATTTTTATCACTTATACACTTCTAGCATATGCTTTGTTATGTCGTAACACTTCATTGAATGGAAAATTAATTTCATTTTAACGTAAATGTTAACACGTCTTAAACAAGAATAGGACTTAGATCCCTTGATTTTCAAACACGTTTGCTTACAAGAGAGCCACACTGGACGTTACTTTAAAATGTGGAGACTTATACTCAAAACCCATTGATTCAACTTACTATATACTCGAAACTTTTAAAAACTCAAGACTTAGCATTGCTATTTTTTTAACTGTCCCATTTTTATCCCCAATTATATATTTTTCAATGTCACCGCTTTGTCTATCATATAACATATACTCATAAACAAGCATATTGCTTAAATAATCCTTTTACAATTTTTAAACAAGAAAGTTAAATTGCTTATCGATGCTTTAAATTAATTTTAATTATCTAGGGAAACATCTTGACATATATCAGACGGAATATACTTTTTATCCATCGATGCCTAAACATCATTTTTATAACTTCTGTTTTACATAGTTTACATTCTTTAATATGGCTGCGTATGTTTTGTATTTGCCATACGTTGATATAAAGAGAGTAATGTATGCACCGCTTTGTTTGCGCCACACAAATAAAATTGCAAATGTATGTAATTTAATGTCAAAACTAAATTTGATATGCAGTAAATCAACATAAATTTCTCGATAATATTCGAGAGATGCAAGTCACCGTTTTCAGAACTTTAACATTTTAGAACATTTTTTGCTAAATACGTTAAAAAAATACATTTGGTCATCGAATTCTTTAGATACCAGAAAAAATGAGATAATACTGTTCTCTTACTGACTTTCCGTTCAAGACAAAGAGAAATTAACCATTACTTTGTGTCTTATTGGAAGTAATTACCTACTTTAATGTCATTAATTACCGGGTTCAGTAGAATGAAAAATTATTTTCTTTTTAGTCATTAAATGCTCCTTTTTAGTGTTTTCTAAATTATTCGGTAATTAAAGCAATATATATTATCTATGCATTTTAAATTTATTAAAAATACTAATAGGGGATTATTAATTACGTTCTGTATATATTTTTTAAATGAAATAAATACCTAAGATATAACAGTTCATGTGTGTTTTTGGCATATTAAACAGATCTTAAATATTAAACGTTTTGCAATAAATATCATTATTTACGAAGGATTAAAATGAAACCCAGGTTTATATAATTTAAAATGAAATGATTTAAATGTCATTCCACTTAAAGAAAATCTTAAATATTTTGCATTAAACTTCATTACGTCAATAGCGATAAAAATAAAATTCAGATTTATGTGAATTTAAATGTAATGGCTTAAATGGAATTTCATTCAAAGAAATTCTGAATTGTTTTGCTTCATAAGGAGTAATATGTAAAAGATGATAATTACAAAGATGCAATTGAAATTATTCTCTTTAATTTTATTATTAAAGTGTTAATCAATATTAATGACTCATCAATAACTTTAACCTGCTACGATTTTGTGGCCAGGAAAAATAAAAATGAATTATGTGCAACTTTATGCACTGATATCGAAACTGGAATCATTTTTGCGTATCAAATACAGTTTAATACTATTTTATTCTTTAATTAAATATTATAAATATTTTCTAATTTTTTTTTCAAGATTCATATCTTAAGCAGATTGTTGCAAATAAAATTACAGGTTAATAACTATATCAAGAAAAATTAAGTATTTTATTCCACTTTTAACAATTAATTGCTTATTTGTGCTAACCGAAATTGAAAAGCGTAAAAAACATAAAATATTTTGAACTTAGGAGGAGTTGGGGATTGGTTAATTTTTGTAGCTGGGGTAAACTGTCTGGGAATTTTATGCTTCTAGAATGTTCATACTCACAGAAACTGCCTTTATGAATATTCCCAAAGTTAGAATTACGCTCCTATTGCAGGTAATAATAGCCATGGACCGGTTTTTTGAAAATTATGCGGCTGTCAACATTAAACAGCTAGCTGTACTACCCAGATGTGTAAAGTATCAGTTTATATGTCTGGAACATAGTCACCTTATTTAGGTCGTACCCCAAATAGGGAGGCCGTACTATCTTTCCACTAAACAATCAACTCTCGGATGGTCTTTTGGGTTTTCATATTTATCATGTGCATACGCAGTACACATACAGGCATAGTTTCAGGCAGTTTTGTGGATCGAAAAATAGCCTACCGAGGGTGATTCTAACGCCACGCCCATTGGATCCAGAATGGAACAGTTGAAATCAGTAACGGAAGAAAGAAAACTTGCTATGTGACACAATTTTTTGAACCTCTATTAGAGACGACAAATAAAATTACTACGAAGCAAACTCAAATTTCTCAAAAAAGTATTTGTTGCTGCAAGAGACTAAAACGATCAAGGTAATAGACATCGAATAATCGAGTTGAGAGGCTTTCCTAAAGATGTAATTGCATTCGCACTGCATATAATTGCATACATGAGCTGATTTCTTAATACAATAAATGTTTGAATATTTTTCTTTTTTATATATATGTATCAAATCAGGATAGGCAGAACACTCGACTACAAAACATCGTCGACGTACTTACGAACCGTCAGATTGTCCTGCAGCACAATTGGTGGGGATTGACTGTCGCTCGAGATGGCTTTCCAGACTGCCACAGCACGTGTGATGGCTATGTGCCGATTGGCAACAAATGCGGGATTGGAACACTGACCAGTCCTCCTCGTCACACATAGGCAGCAGTCATCAGCACTGAGGGAGAGAGGCGGGATTCGAAAATATAATGATACACTATGCTGCGATTATATAAATACATAATCGAAAATATAATAACAAAATATGATGTGTGATGCCTTTCTTTATAGACTCAAATTACTTATCTATTTCGTTCTTTTACAATTTAATAAATTACGTTTAATTACACAAAACGGACAAATATTAAAATTACAGTGATTTTTCAGTTTTAATTCAACTTACTTTTTCATTTTGGCGAATGAATGTATTTCCGAAGATGATGTGGAAAAAAATGCCGAATTAACTGCAATACCTCGATAACGGCTAGTCCTAGAGTAATGGGGTTGGTCTTTCTCTTTTCATCGTCTAAAATTACGTACAAAACAAACATTTAATTGATACATTTGCGCATATAGTCTTTTATTTTAGATTTTGACGATTTTTGCGGGCCATTTCACACAAAAAAGGCAGAGTTTTTGTTTTAATTATACAAAATTTAATCAGCACCAGGATCACCTAAACGTGACTTATTTACAAAATTTTGTGAAATTCGGTCCATTAGTGTTTTAGTTAGAGTGGATACATACATTACACAGATAGACATCCACATACGTCACATTAAAATAGTTTTTAAAGATTCTAGAGTGCTTGAAATGTATAGATTCTAAAGTGCTTGAAATGTGAAAACTCGAGATGCTATTTTCGACACGATTCCAGCACATTCCCTATACATTACCATATACTGTAAGGACTGGTGCTGATTATATGTTGGTACAATTTTCGAAAAAATAATCTGCCTTATGCGAAATGGCCCACAAAAATCGTCAAAATTCAAATTAAAAACTACGTATGCTCAAATGTATCCATTAAATGCTTCTTTTATACGTATTTTCTACGATGAACAGAATAAAATCAACTCCATTACTCTAGGACTAACCGTTCTCGAGAAATATTTTTTCACATTTTTACTTACCTGCCTTTGACAATACATCCAGTTTCCAATAAAAACGAAAATTAAATTAGGAGGCTAAGTCAGTGTAATTTCAAATAATTACGCGTGTTATATTATGCAATTAAACTCAATTTAGTGAATTATTAAAGAAATAAATAAAAAATTAATTTGGGTCTGTAGAGCAAATGATATGCTGTCCACTTTAGAGTTTTCTTGCTGTTTTTCGCAGAATATGTTTTGTACTGCTTATGTTCCTCAACAACTGTGTTGTTGCTACTGAGCACAGCTACTGAGCACAGCTACTGAGCACAGTATTTCAAATTAGTATGTATGAGCATATTTTACCAAAATATGAATTTATTAAACGTGGGATTTCACGGCTTCAAAATCTTTATAGAGGATAAATAATTATCTTTGCTCTTGAATTTCGAGTCCGGTATGAAATATTTATTTATTTTATTTTGTTCCTACTCTCCTACAGTTCATTATATATGTAAAGGAAAGTTATTGTGATTGGGTAAAAAGTTCTGACAATCTGATTTTGTAGGAATTACATGTATTTATCGGCGCATAAACATGTTCTTTATTCGAGAATAGACGTGTAAGAGAAAATATGAGATCAAGAACGTGCACGGGTATGTGTGTGCATGGAAGCATTTTATCTTTGTATCTCCTCAAATCTCTCTGAACACATAATTTCTACAATAAATTGAGCTATTCTTATTTTAAGTTGTTGCTCTCTTTTTCAGCTATTCTTACTTTAAGCTGTTGCCCTCTTATTGAACTATTTTTATATTATTAAGTAAAATTTTATAAGATCGATTGGAAAGATAGACTCCCGCGATACGAACTAGATTTTCAGAGAGATCGAATCGGTTGAAAATCATAATTTTTCAACCAATTACTTATTTTCTAGAATTACATGAAAATGAAGAAATATAGATATGTTCAAGATATTACAAAATTTGTCTCTCTATGTATAAATTTGTTATTTATAGTGTACTGGAAGCATACTCGTTCTTCGTACGGAGTATATAATATAAAGAAACTTAAAATTCACAATCATGTGCAAATTCCTATAGTATACTAAATAACATGTTTAATCAAAATATTTTGTTAAAATATTTAATACAATGCTCCTAAAAAGAAATTCAAGAATTACTGCTCTCGCTATATAAAATTAGCTTCATGGGCAAATCTGAAGAATAAAACATCCTGGCCCCTTTTGTAAACAAATTCACAGAAAAGAAAAGGAATTGAATCAATATATGCAAAATGAATTTTCTTTATATTATATTCTCGTTCTTCGTACGGAGTATATAATATAAAGAAACTTAAAATTCTAAATCATGTGCAAATTCCTATAGTATACTAAATAACATATTTAATCAAAATATTTTGTTAAAATATTTAATACAATGTTCCTAAAAAGAAATTCAAGAATTACTGCTCTCGGTATATAAAATTATCTCCACGGGCAGATCTGAAGAATAAAACATCCTGGCACCTTTTGTAAACGAATTCACAGACAAGAAAAGGAATTGAATCAAAATATGTAAAATGAAGCATTAAAATTGTATGGGACCAGTGCTAATTATATACGTGAATATTAGAAGATATAACCTGTATTAATACATTACATGTATAAATTGAAAATATCAATAAATCCGTAATTAACTCAAATATATGCCAATATAAAAGCACTAAATATATATATATATATATATATATATATATATATATATATATATATATATATATATATATATATATATATATATATATATATATACATATATATTTACATATATATATATATATATATATATATACATATATATATATACATATATATATTACTATGACAGATTGTTTCTTGAAAATGAATTCATTTGTGCACACAAAACCATTTTTCCATATGGACTCAATCAAATATTTAATCATCATAATATAGTTAAAAAGTCCTTTAATTCTCCTAATGAAGACCATAATATTTATAATTCCTTCAACAATCATAAATGTAAATCAAAAAGAACTAAAAGAGCAAGTAAATATAATAAAAAATTGCCATCATTATCTGAGCTAAAAAATGCCATCCTTCAGCAACATGCAAATTTTAAAATTACTTTTGATTGGAAACAATGTAAAAACTGGATTTTCGCAATTAAAAAACAGCAATTAAATATGGTATATAACCTTTTTCTAAGTACTGCATTTGATAACGTTCATTTTAAACATTTATTCTATGATTTGCTCATTACCAGAAGTAAAAATCTTAATAGTTATTTATATGTCACAGACTTAAACTTTAATGACGAATCAAAACAAAATACTAAAATAAATGAATATTGTACCTTGAATTTTACTAATTCTGTATTAAATAATCTGAAGATAAATAATTTTTTAAAATCGGTTTCCAATTACTTTCCAGTCAAACATGTAAATCCTAAAATTGCTTATAAATATGATAAACCGCTAGGACGTTATATTTTCAACTATAATCAAATTGCCAAATCAGTAGATATTAAAAAAACTATGAATTGGATAAAGAGTCATATTGCCACTGTCATTTAGAAAAATACAAAGACTTCGTAGATAAACACCATGGGCATGTTATAACGGGACTTCTAAATATTATTAATTATGATGCACTAAGATCACTGATGTTACTGGGTACTAAGTACCGTATACCTACTAAATTTAAACATAAATTAATATGTAAAGGTTTATTTCTTGACTTAAATAAATTTATCTATGTATTCTGAATGTTGTATTCTGTATTATGTTGTATTCTGAATTATGTTGTATTCTGAATTATGTTGTATTCTGAATTGCTTGTCCAGTCTCCAGCTTAGACTCACTGGACAGGTTTGGGAGTATTTCCGTGAACGTTCGTACTGCCTCCCTGGTAGAATTTCGACTTGTTCATTCCGGTGCTTCTAGATTAAGCTGTTGATGTTGATCGTGTATACACGTAGTAGGAGAAGAAGGGTTCATGCGGGGCCGGCGGGATTAGTTCTGCTCTTTATCGGGCCTATGCCTGCGGCGCTGCTGTAGCTCGTGACGTCATAAAGTACATCCCACAATTTGCAACTTACATCACGTGTTTGAAAGTATGATCGTGTAAATATTGACGAAGATACAGATATCCCCGAAAGGGGTTTTCTTTTAAGTGTATTTTTAAAATCTAGAACATGATTAGAAGTGATTTAGAACTAGATTCATGGATGTCAAGATTTTAGGTAGCGTATTTTTTTTCAAATCCAAGGTCAAATTCGTCCGTTGAACGAGTATTTTTGCTACGTAAGAAGCTGCTGGAAATCGGGTATAAATAAACATACCTTAATGGAATAAGTAGAATGCAAATACATGTTTTTTTATTTATGCATTAGCATAATGAAATTTTTCTTAGTAAGGTTTGTTGTTGTCAATATTAACAATTGTTCGATTTATATATGTAAAGTGTAGAGTTAGAAATTTTTGCGGATTGTTGTTGCACCCCCCTAAAATTTTTGGTACCCCCCCCCCCCCCAAAAAAAAAAAAAATTCATGGATTATACACCCTCAAATTTTTTGGTGTAAGTAATTAAAAATGTGCAGAAAATTTCATGTAAATAAAATTTTTACGTTATCTTGTTCTTTTTGTGTACGTGTTTTGATTTTTTATTAGTGAGTCAAAAAGGAATCATTGATCTGCAATTTGTAAATGGTCTATGGGCAATTGTCATATTGTCGTAGCAAAAGACAAGATTAAAATTGAGAATTTGCTACAGTACTATCAATTAATGAATAATGTAACTTTATTCTTTTAATCATCTGACCTCGAAAGAGACTGGAAATCGATGGTTTTATTTATTTTATGCACATTACAAAAAAAAAAAAAAAAACTCTGAATTTCATAATTTTTTTTTGGAAAAACTGAAATTTATATTGGCTACGAAAACTTTTCGTGGATTATTTAGCTTATTATTGTTTCATTAAAATGCAGATGACAACACTCAGCAACCTTAAAGTGTTAAAAGTAGAATTTTCAAAACTTCACATCACAGGTGAAAATTGTCTGTCAATAAGTAACGTCTAAAATTATTTTCGTTGAAAAAAAAAACAGGTAAGATTTAAGCTATTAAAATAAGTTTGGTAAAATAGTTTGTCATTGTAATACAGTATTACATTTGATATTTAACCGATTTATTCAATTTATTAAATTATTTCTGTTGTAAAAAAGCGTATCACCCGAAAGCGATTTTTTAGTTTTTTAAAAATTATTACTATTTGAGACTACTGCCTTTTCCTGTCATTCACGCTAATCTCTACATTTCATTTTACCAAACCAGGGATTTCCATTTAAACTGAAAGTGCACAATAACAAAAAATAAATATGTATGTATATTTCACAACCCTGCTATCAATTATATATGTAACTTCCGAAATAGTCGCTCATAATGTGCGTGATCACTTATTGACGCTTAAAATATAAATCTAATGTCTGTATTATTATGTATGTATATTATTATTATGTATGTATGCATATTATTAAGTATATATATATTATTAAGTATGTATTATCATTAAGTATATATATATATTATTACGTATGTATGTATATTACTATTAAATAAGTATTCATATTATATTAATTAATAGTATTCAATAATTATTAATAGTATATTAATTATTAAAATATTATTATTACGTATGTATGTATATTAGGATATATGTTATGTAAATCTGACAGTTAAAACTTTTGAAAGACCTTATTACAAAAATGTTTTAGGATAACTATGTAATTAAAAATTTAATTAACTCTGCCCAAAAGCATTATTATATATATATATATATATAAGAGGTCATAATGTGTTTCTGTGCATTAGGTTATTTAAGAACAAAAGCCAGATTTCTCAAGTAAATGAATTTTATGAAAAAATAAAATTCAAAAGGTTGAAACCTGGCATTGAATCTTTTAGAAGAAAAGAAAAAAAAAACCTCGTAACTACGGAAATATTCAGTATTTGTTTACTTTACAATCTTATTTATATTCCTTCTTTATATATATAATTTGTTTTCGTTATATTTATTCAATTAAAACATTTTTACTTCAACCAACTTCTATCACTCTAAAATATCGACTCCATAATCGACGCTGATTAAGAACTAGAGCAAAGTGTAAACGCCGTGGATGGGATGTAAGTTGTGACGTCACGAAACCTGCATCTAGGCCCGATAAGAAGAAGAAACCCCGCCGGCCCCGGTTCATGCCGCATGGTAATACAATTTTCTTAATGTATCCTTTTTTCATTTTTTCATTTTTTGATGCCTGTAGTCTGAGTTTAAGCATTTATAGTAATGTACTATTGCTTAATCTGAAACAGGCATTTGTTTCGGTTAATTAGAATTAAATACTCAGACCTGAAGATGAATTTTATTCTAATTAATCATCGAATTTGGGAAGGTTCTGTTCTTTTCTCTTGTCGGCATTATGGCCGTGGATTTGCTTCTGTGGTGATGTTAATATTACTTGAATTGTATTTTTATTTTATTTATTTATTTATTTATTTATTTTTTTTTACATAATTCTTATTATTACATTTCAAATATTTATCCATATACTTGTCTGCTGCATTATGCGCGTATTGTATATTGGTTTCTTATTTTCTGTCTAGTTGTTTACGAGTTTCTGTGGTAACATTCATTTTTAATTAGTTAGAACTGAATTATACTAAAGTTAACTGCATTTGCGCTGAATTGGTGTCAAATTTTAACTTCATTTTTAACTTCATTTTTATCTCATTATCCCTTATCTTATCATTTTAAAATGTCTGGTAATTGTAATTCCTAGGTAATAATTCTATTCTTAGCCATTGTTTTTGTGATCGATCTTAGTTTTCATATATTGAATATCTTATCATAGATATAGATTTCTATCCGGATAATTTGGAATTAATACCTAATGAAACTTCTATTAGTAATAATATTTATTATTTGGATTTAAATCTAATGATAGAACCTGCTCATGGGATAGTTACTAAATTATATGATAAAAAAGATTTTTTTTAAATTTAATATTAATAAATTATTACCTTTTAATTCCTGCAACTCGATTCAATTGTTTAGAAATATTATACTTAATCAACTTTTTAGAATTTATAGATTATCAGATAAAAAATTTCATGCTTTGCACATTAATAACCTCAAAATTACCAGTAAAATGTATCAATATCCTGCATATTTAGTAAATAGTATAGTTAATAAGTTTCGATTAGCCTAAAATTCTCATATTCTCCCCTTATTATCTTATTTTAGCCGTACTTCTTCATTCTCTTGAAATTATATTTTCATCTTTTTATCTTGAAGCTTTAACTGTTAAATAACTCATTTTATTTCATTTTATTGCTTTTGCGCAGTACAGTTTTTATTACTCTCTTTGGCAACAGCAAATCGCATCTTTTCATTTTGGCATATGGCAACATTGGTCCAGTCATATTTTGCTCGTCATGGTTGCGCTGAAGAGGTGTGTTTTGAGGTATTTATGTTTCCTTTATTGTTCCAATCGATATGCTTGTCGTCCATATAACACAAGTTTATAAATAAAATCTATCTTGTGTTTCAGAAACAAGCATTTTTGTGTTCATTTCGAAGGGATATATGGACCCGAAGAGAATTTTTTCGAAATGAACTTATCGTAAGCCTAAATCTCCTCCATGTGCAAGCTTTTTTGCTTGATTTTTTTGTTTTCTTATTTGCATTCCTCATTTTTGAAATTTGTTGATTGTCTTTGTCTTTATGACTTGCATTATGCTTTATTATTTCATCTTTTTGTCTTAATTTCTTTTATTTCTTTGTATTTTGTAGAAAATTTTGGAATAGTGTATCATGAGTCACTACATACATTCTAACTTTGGATTTAATAATTTATATTTATATTTATATATATATATATATATATATATATATATATATATATGTCCCCGTACTACTTATATTGTCGCAGATTAGAAAATATGTCTGTGTGTTAGTAGAAGATTACCCGTATTACAATATGAATCTCAAAAATCATTGCCAAAATAAAATAGACGAAGTAATAAATTGAAAATATCAATAATCCCCGCATTCTTTATACCAGAATGCCGTAATTGATTCAAATATATGCCAATATATATCAAAATATATGCCTATATACCTGTACTATTTATATTCTCGTAGATTAGAAGATATACCCGTGCATTTGTAGAATATTACTCGTACAACGTACTATATATGAGTATGTCTTAATTTATTTTATTTCTTTGTATTTTGTAGAAAATTTTGGAATAGTGTATCATGAGTCACTACATACATTCTAACTTTGGATTTAATAATTTATATTTTTATATATATATATATTTATATATATTTATATATATATATATATATATATATATATATATATATATATATATATATATATATATATATATATATATATATATATATATATATATATATATATATGTCCCCGTACTACTTATATTGTCGCAGATTAGAAAATATGTCTGTGTGTTAGTAGAAGATTACCCGTATTACAATATGAATCTCAAAAATCATTGTCAAAATAAAATAGACGAAGTAATAAATTGAAAATATCAATAATCCCCGCATTCTTTATACCAGAATGCCGTAATTGATTCAAATATATGCCAATATATATCAAAATATATGCCTATATACCTGTACTACTTATATTCTCGTAGATTAGAAGATATACCCGTGCATTTGTAGAATATTACTCGTACAACGTACTATATATGAGTATGTCTTAATTTATTTTATTTCTTTGTATTTTGTAGAAAATTTTGGAATAGTGTATCATGAGTCACTACATACATTCTAACATTGGATTTAATAATTTATATTTATATATATATATATATATATATATATATATATATATATATATATATATATATATATATATATATATATATATATGTATATATATATATATATATATATATATATATATATATATATATATATATATATATGTCCCCGTACTACTTATATTGTCGCAGATTAGAAAATATGTCTGTGTGTTAGTAGAAGATTACCCGTATTACAATATGAATCTCAAAAATCATTGCCAAAATAAAATAGACGAAGTAATAAATTGAAAATATCAATAATCCCCGCATTCTTTATACCAGAATGTCGTAATTGATTCAAATATATGCCAATATATATAAAAATATATGCCTATATACCTGTACTACTTATATTCTCGTAGATTAGAACATATACCCGTGCATTTGTAGAATATTACTCGTACAACGTACTATATATGAGTTTCAACAATTTTTGTCATAATAAAACAATGGCATATTAACTTGAATATATCAATAATCTGTGAATCAACAGTCCCCGAAAATATCGATAAAAATAATGTTTAAACCTGAAGACCGCAATTGACATTATCCAGTCAAAAATGCAATGTCAATGAAATTTATTTTATATACATATCTTTATTATTCAAATCAGAAAAGATTTAATAAAAATCGTATGCAGCATAACACGTTAGATTTACATCCGTTGCTAAACGACATGATATCATTTGCTTCAAATGAATTGATGGAAATCTTATCGTCTGAATGATTCCATGAAAGGTTTGGCGACATTTTCGTCAATTTAACGACAATTTGAAAAATCGCCAAATTTATCGGCAAGTTGGACTGTAGAACTGACAGTCTCATTTTGCGACAAATTGACAGAACATCATCACAATACTATCCTCTAACAAAACACAATTCATTTCATTTATTAAACACAATTTTATCAATTTCATGATATTTTTACGGATTTATAAACATTTTTTCAATTTGGTGACATTTTAAAAATTCGCTAAATGTGTTACTAACAAAGTAGGATGAATGGATTGGCAGACAAATGCAACCTAAACATAGTTTCATTACTCTCTGTTAAAAAAACAAATTTAATTTTATTGATTTGCGTCGTTTTTATCAATTTGGCGGCATTTCTGCCAATTTGGCAACGTTTAAGAAAAGTTGCCAAGTTAGCGATATGCCGCAAAATTCTTAGCTCCGAATTTGCATATCTGAAGAATAAAACATCCTCATTCCTTTTATATATACTAAATGAAACACTAAAATTTTATTAGAAAATATACCCGTTCTACTCTTTTTCTGTTTCAACAATAGGCTAAATGAATTTATTGGTTAAACACAATATATGAGTTTATTAGCTAAACATAATATAAAAGCTTGAAAACTCTTTGCCCAAATAAATGAAAGTGTTGTACGCAGTCCTCAATTAATATACTTAAAAGAAAAATCAAACCGTTCATTTACAAAATATATATTTACATCCATTTATTTATTATTCAAATAAAAAAAGAATAATAAATATTAACAACCACATTTAATTTAATTGCGTTGCTGAACAACATCATATAAGATAGAATCTTCCTCATAAAAGGCGAAATTAAATAACCATTTTGATTTCTTTTTAGTTTTCATTGTTGAGTAAATGCTTGTAAAAAATAAACCATGTGGAGAGATTTCCCATTTAAATTCCTGTTTCAAACAATTCATGCTTTCAGATAGTGACTAATTAGCGCAGAATCCTCCACCAAACTCAGAAATGAAGTTTTAATTCAGTTGGACTTTTTAAACAAACGAGTTTTATCCTTTCCGTTTGGATACACCACTGAATTAAGAAAGTAGAATTCCTCGGGAAAAGTTCAGTTTTTTATTAATATCTCGACAACTCCTAGTCTTAAAATCCCGAAACTTGGGCAAAATTTATGGGGGGCTATTTTAAGGCTATCGACAAAATTTCATTAAATTCAATTTTGCCGTTCCTTCGTGATGATGAAACAAACGAAAGTTTCGTTTTTTACGAATATCTCGAGAAACTGATCGTAGAAACTCAATGCATAGACTAAATGTTAAGTGTGACTATTTCTAGGCAACCCACAAAATTTCATCAAATTCGGTTCAGACGTTCTCCCGTGATGATGGGACAAACAGACAGACAGATTTTTAATTTTATTTATATAGACTAGCAGCATACCCGTTCTTCGTACGGAATATATAATATAAAGAAATTTATAATTCGCAATCTTGTGCAAATTCTGTTAAAATATTAAATTTATTGCTCCTAAAGAGAAGTTTAAGAATATATGTTCTCACTATGCAAAATTATATTCACGGACAGGTCTGAGATGAATAAACATCCTGGCCCATTTTGTAAGCAAATTTACAAAAAAAAAGGAATTGAATCAATATATCCAACCCCGTACTACTTATATTGTCGCAGATTAGAAAATATGCCAGTGTGTTAATAGAAGATTACCCGTATTACAATATGAGTCTCAAATATATTTGCCAAAAAAAAGAGAGATGACCTAATAAATTGAGCATATCAATAATTCCCGTAATCTTTATACCAGAAGGTCGTAATTGATTCCAATATATGCCAATATATATCAAAATATATGCCAATATACCTGTACTACTTATATTCTCGTAGATTAGAAGATATATCCGTGAATTTGTAGAAGATTACTCGAACAACGTACTATATATGAGTTTCAACAATTTTCGTCATAAATAAACAATGGCATAATAACATGAAAATATCAATAATCTCTGAATCAACAGTCCTCAAAAATATCAATGATAATAATGTTTAAACCTGAAGACCGTAATTGATATTATCCAGTCAAAAATGCAATGTCAATGAAATTTATTGTATATACATATCTTTATTATTCAAATCGAAAAAGATTTAATAAAAATCGTATGGCACATAACACATTGGATCCGCTGCTAAGCGACATGATATCATTTGCTTCAAATAAATGGATGGAAATCATATCGTCTGAATAATGCTATCTCCATGGAAGGTTTGGCGGCATTTTCGACAATTTAGCGATAACTTAAAAAATCGCCAAATTTATCGCCAAGTAGGGCTGTAGAACTGATAGTCCCATTTTGCGACGAATTGGCGAAACATCATCACAATACTATCCCCTAACAAAACACAATTAATTCCATTTATTAAGCGCAATTTTATCAATTCCATGATATTTTTATGGATTTACAAATATTTTTATCAATTTGGTGATATTAAAAAAATTCGTTAAATGTGTTACTAAGTAGCATGGATGGACTGACCGACAAATGCTACAGAAACATCATTTCAGTATTCTATTCTAAAAAAACAATTTTAATTTCATTGATTTGGGTCATTTTTATCAATTTGGAGACATTTCCACTAATTTAGTAAAGTTTAAGAACAGTTACCAAGTTATTTAGAGATATTCCGCTAAATTCGTAGCTCTGAATTTGCAGATCTGAGGAATAAAATATCCTGATCCCGTTTGTATATATTAAATGAAAACACTAAAATTGTATTAGAAGATACATACACCCGTTTTACTCTTTTTCTGCTTCAACAATCGGCTAAATGAATTTATTGGGTAAACACAATATATAAGTTTATTAGCTAAACACAATATATGAGCTTGACACCTCTTTGCTAAAATAAATGAAAGTGATGTACGCAGTCCGCAATTAATATAATTAAAAGAACAATCAAATCCTTCATTTATTAAATATATTTTTACATCCATTTATTTATTATTCAAATAGAAGAAAAAATAATAAATATTAACAACACATTTAATTTCATTCCTTTGCCGAGCAACATGATATAAGATAGAATCTTCCTCATGAAATGCGAAAATTAATAGCCATTTTGATTTCTTTATACTTTTCATCGTTGAGTGAAAGCTTGTTGTTGTTGTTGAGACCCAGACCGTCCGACCTACCAGAAAGGTGTAAGGTAACTGTTTGGACGGCCGGGAAGTGCCACCCAATTTAGACCGGAACCCAGTGGGGGGAGTGAAAGCTTGTGAAAGATGAATCATGGAGGTAGATTTTTCCATTTAAATTTATGTTTCAAACAATTCATGTCTTCCTACAGTGAATAATTAATGCAAAAAACCCTGCACCAAACTCGGAAATAAAATTTTATTTCATTTTGACGTTTTAAACAAACGATTATTATCCTTTCCGTTTGGATAAACCACAGAGTTGGAGAGTAGATCTCCTAGGAAAAAAAGTTCCATTTTTCATTAATATCTCGACAACCCCTGGTCTTAGAAACTCGAAACTTGGACTAAATTTATGGGGGCTATTTCAAGGCTATTCATAAAATTTCATTAAATTCGGTTCAGCCGTTTTTCCCGTGATGATGACTCAAACGAAAATTTCGTTTTTTACTAATATCTCGAGCACCACTGGTCGTATAAACTCAAAACACAGACTAAATTTTAAGTAGGGCTATTTCTAGGCTACCCACAAAATTTCATCAAATTCGGTTCAGCCGTTCGCCCGTGATGATGGAACACACAGAAAGACGGACAGACAGACAGATTTTAAATTTTATTTATATAGATTACATAATTACATAAGTTATAGAACGTTATGTATCATTTATAGGACGCACGTATTTAATCTAAAACTACACTGCTCACAACTGAAATCGCAACACCATAAAGTTGTAGGTGTAGCTTTATGTAAATCTGGCAATGGAAACAGCAAATTGAGATTTGCACATGATCACAGTTCCGTTACGCATAGTGAAGTAACACCTTACCGAGCTGCATAAAATCGTTTGGTCAAGGAGGAGGGATATCACAGCTAAATTGTAGCGTCAATGGTTTGAGGTTATAAAAATCATTACAATATGCCAAGAGTACGCCGACGTACTGCGTACGTTCAGTTGTCGTCAACGGAGCGGCAACAAATCATTGTTTTACGCGAGGGTAGATCGTTGAACTATTGGGTCGTGATGTGATCACAGTTCAGCGGCGTGTGTTACGGTTCGTAAGAGATAACGAAACGATACGAAGATCAGGTAGTGTAGATTCCAGATGTACACACCATGAGAAGATCGTATGCTTCAGAGAAGCACTTGGCGGGAGCCGTTTACCACAGTAACCGTGTTACAACGACACTTATCCCACGCTACAAGTTACGTGGTTTCGACGCAAACAATTCGAAACCGTTTGCATGACGCATGACTCTGAGGTAGACGATCTTTTCGACACCTACCCTTTCAACGTTTTCACCGGTGACGTCGCCTTCAGTGGTATGAAATGAGACGCAATTGGTCGACAGAATGGCGAAACATTCTGTTCTCGGAAGAATCAGGATTCTATTTTGGTATGCCAGATGACTGTATTCGAGTATGACGGCGTTTTCAACAACGCCACTGGGAGAGTTTTCTACCAGTCGCCACATAGCCCCCTAAGTGGTACCACGGTTTGGGGTGTTATAACATTTGGTGGACGAATACCTTTCGTCCACGTTTCTGGCAGTATCACGTCACAACGATGCGTCTCTGACATTGTGAGAGCTGTAGTACAGCCATATCTGTCAATCAGACGTGGACTGCTTTTTTGAAGGATAATGCCAGGCTACATACTGCACGGGTAACTATGAATAGTCTACAAGAATTTGATATCCTGATTTGGCTAGCATATTCTCCAGATTTGTCGCCAATTGAGCATATCTGGGACATCATGGGTCGCCGATTAAGAGAACTCCCAATTCCAGCAAACCATGTTCAGTTATAAGTTCAACTGCATGCTGTGTGGAATGCCATCCCTCAGCACACCATTTACCACCTCATTGATGGGATGCCTTGTCGTATTTAATCCTGCATAGCCGCTCGCGGTGGACCTATTGCATGTTTATCTAATGTAAATAAAGTTCCATTCTTTCATTTTCCAGATATCATTTTATGATCATTTGCACATTTCCATGTTACAAACTCTGTAAATTTCATAAGGCTACATCAATTTCTTCATGGCGTTGCGATTTCAGCTGTGAGCAGTGTATAGCACACCAATTAGAAAATTATATATGCTCACATTAAATCAGTGGATATAATATAATCAAATTTAACCATAAATGCACAATTTAACTAGCAGATTTGCTTACAGTCAATCCAGAGTAGTTCTAGATGGAACTTATATATTTCACTTTACCAATATTAAAAGCCGCGTTCTTTTATAAAAATTAACAAACTCCTATGTAATTTTGTATACTTTCGTATAATATTTCCATCAGTGTCAATAATACGCCTATGGGTTTTCAGCCTATTTTATTATTTAATCCTATTGCATCATAAGAATATTAAGAATGTACTTCTATTATAAGGATAAATGTTTTATTATTTTCACACAAAAATATTTTTTAGTTTGTGGCAAATGTCATATTATATAAGCATTCAGATTTTTGTATGATTTTAACCGCTGATACCCATAATTAATTAGAAAAATTCATTCTTAAATTAAAATATGTGTCTGAAAAATATGATCTTCTAAAACTCTTAAGATTATGAGTAAAAATTAAAATATTAATATTTTGTATATCTTTAGAAAATAAGCAGGTACTTTAATATGACAGAATAATCCAACTAAATATATTGAATGCAGTATCATAAGCAGCTTATAAATAGATAGAACTATTCTGAAAAATAATAATGAATCAACTATAATAATAGGTATTGGCAGAAAAATATTTTCTTTTTACTTATTTATTTAGTAATCCTTTATTTTAGCAAAGCAAAAGATCCTAATCTCCTTAAAATGACTGCTAAATGACTGGATATTGAAAAGTCATTTATCATCTGCAAATGATTAGTCCCTTGTCGTTATTCAACCACAAAACAGATTTTCTGTTTTATCATTAGGGATGAATCAAGCGATATTTTTGGGGTATAACAAATGGGTCTTGTGTAAAAAAAGTTAATACACTTTTCTATAACGCTTCGATTGAGTCATTCAATGGTCATTGTTAATTTTCTATCCTCTAACGCATGTTTCATGTTAATCTGTATTCTCTATAAATTTATATAACAATATAAAAAATACAATGACGCGAATATTTCATAATTCAAATAAATGTTCTATATATATACACTATGTTGCAAAAATTATATGAACAGCAATAAGAAATGAAGCTACAGTCGCGAAACACGGCATATATATATAGCTTGAGGAAATATGAAATGAATAGAATCCGTGAACAAAAAACTTTTCAGAAACGGGCTAAACGTTCATGAGAGGTACTATTCAGATCATCAACATCCTTTAGTCAAACGAAGAGGCACTGGCGTCACAAATCGAAACTTCAAAATCCTCTATAGATTATACCAGAGTGGAACAAAGCCCAAAGTTTAATAAGATGGTACTCATTTAATAAACCATAGTAATTTTCCCAGGGGTCTAGGTAGTCCAGGGGGTTCACCAAACTTAAAGCTGTCCCGCAAATGAAGCAAGGGCAAAACCAGTCAGATATAGATTATAACGATGATCAAATTTCACCATAATATAATAATTAGAATTTTTTCAATTTTTAACAGTTGGAATCCACAATAGTAGCTATAAGGTAGCACACAAATATTTGGAATTATACGGAGGGAGGACTATTTGGAGAACAACCTCATAAGACCTTAAATCAGGGGAGTAGAAGATAGTTGCCCTTTTAAGTACGCATCAAGTTAAATGCATTATAACATAAACACATATTTTTAAAACTTCCATATCTTCACTCTACTACCATAAAAAATAATAACAGTACTCACTGTATAAAAACTGCAAACATAGGTCCTTCTTTCAACGCTAATTTGAACTATCATACACTCTTTACAACACATAAAATGTCCATTTCTAAATGAGCTCACTAAAACACACATCTAGCAGCTGAACGCCATGTTGAGATGAGCAGGGTACCTTAATATAAGGTTGGGTCATCAGTCCGGTAACCAATCAAAATGTTGCCACTTGATGTCGATTAGCATTTCGTCATTCGTAACGCCACGGACAAGGAGAGTTATTAACAAAACACAATGAGTTTTCCTATTATTATAATTAAACATTGTTTGTTAATTTTGAAGGGGCAAGATTCTAGTTCTGTTCACAGAGTCCGAGAACAAAATGCGCGCCTTTTCTGTTTTACGTGACATATGCGCAGAACCAGAATAAAAAAAATGATGTCAGTCATGTCTGGAATGAATCCCCGTGGGAGAGAGAGATCTGAAAGGAGATCTAAGGTTCTTTAATATAGGGTTGGACACTCAGCCCGACAACCAATAAAAAGTTGTCAGCTTGACGTAATGGCAATTAGGTTTCGTCATTCTTGGTGACATGATCCAGAGAAAACTTTGGCAGGAATTGTCAAAACACAAAAAGCTTTAGCATTATTACAGTTAAAAATTGTTTATTAATTTTGAAGTGACAATATCCTGACGTAAACAACTTGCGTAAAGGTTTTAAATTGTGCTGTGGACACTGGATCCAGTGACGTCCAAGGAAATTTAGTGACTTCGTCATAGTAAGATGCAATTGCAGTTAATAAGTTTTGTTCTTGTTAGCAGCCCGAGAACAAATTGCACGCGTTCTTAATCCCTATGCCCTCATATGCACAGAGCAAAGTAGAAATAATAAAGCCAGTTATACCCTAAAGACGCACCTCCTGAGGAGATCAGCTGTCGCACGAGATGGCGGAGTAAGATGTAAGTCACAGTTAACAAGTTCGGTCCCTCTAGAGAGCCCGAGGACAAAATGCGCGCGTTCTTAATTCCCAAGTTGTGATATGCGCAGAGCCAAATAGAAATAATGAAGTCAGTTATGCCTGGGATAAGAATCCCCTGTACTAGCCAGTCCTTCTCTACACACGTATATGGCTGTCATCAGCACTAAGAAAAAAGTGGGATTCATGGCTAAATACAATATCACTTCATTCGTACACTGCCCAGTCTGACAGAACTCGGTCCCAATCTAGTTGTCTGCTTATGTTGACAGGTCAGGGGTAGGCGCCTTAATACACCTCGACACGTAATATTACCTTCTATCGGTTGGCTTCGAACGGCATCCCGTAATACAGGATGCATGAAGGATGGCAAAAGCCCTCGATTAGCTGATGGCGACACCATTATTGAGGACGTGGCTCTTATCCTGTATACACGATTCTCTGGTGCAGTTGTTTGTCTGGGCCGTTCTGAGCTTCTACGAGGGTTACATGACCTTCTCTGATCCACTATTGCCAACACTGAGCAATTACCATATCGCTTTGACAAAAGATGACGACTGATAAATCTGTTGGAGTAGCCAGATTCCTTTAGATCTATGATGCAACCTCTCTCCAAACCTAAAAATTGTTCGTATCGCCATCTAATACGTCTCAAAGCGCTATCTCTGTGCTCAACTTGCAGTATTAATGCAGAAAATCCAATTGCAATTGCCCGTGATTGAGGACACCGGTCGTTTTAATTACTGATGATGCGTCATTCTCATGGTCATTGCATGAGCCTTGTAACATCACTGGCGCTGACAGTCTGACCATCTGCATTCCTCATAAAATGACATTTGCATGCCGATTTTCGCGGCTCTATCTCAGTTTTTTTATATGTGCATATATATATTTCTTGCAACAGAGTGTATAATACAAGTTACTAATTGTCGGTATTAACCACATCAAACATATTCTTACAGGGATAATAATCTTCCAACGTGAAACGTAAATATCTATTAATAACTTATTTAATAACTTTCGTTTATTGATATATTAAAGAGGTGTATATTAATAAAGACCAAACACTCTTAAAGTGTTTATATGATACCCAATTAGGATAGTAAAAATAAAACAGCGCTTAGATTTTCAAAAAAACACTTACCCTTTGGGGGTGTAATAAATGGCAATAGTGAGCTTCCTTTACTTTTAAATCGCGACACGCTGTCAAGATATTTTAAGGAAGATAAATGAAATAATAAAATGTACGTAATAAAAACATAACTCCGGAAGAAGGGATAATTTGATTATCTTAATGCTCTGAAAATTTAATTAAGTTCTAAATTATAATTTTAATGAGTTCATTGCGCCTTTAAATATATTGATTACAAAGATATTTTCGCTTAAACAATTTTAAGGCAAGTTTTTTGTGATATCCCTATGTTTTCACTATGCAGTCAAGTGATTTTATATATGTTTGCTTAATGTTTTTATCAAGCGCATATTTCCGTAAAATCCCGCATGTAAAGTAGACCAGATTTGAGTTTAAAACAACAATCTGCTGGAACCGGTTTAAAACCGGTTTGGAACCAGTTTGGAACCAGGCCGCACTCCGAGGATCCGTGATCGGTTTCCGTTTCTGCTCAGAGTATTTCCGTGTTAACGCTGAGTATTAGCGCGGCAAATCTGTGGGTCCGAAAGTCCTTTCGAGAGGTTGGTGGAAGAATATTGAAGTTACGACCCTTGTAGATGCCGCCCAACATTAGTTCCGGTCTAAAGTGGGTGGCACTGTCCCGACTGTCCAAACAGATATCTTACACCTTCGGGTACGTCGGGCGGTTTGGGTCGAACGAAATAAAGATGACTTAGTTGATGTGTGTGGCAGTTTTATTAACCATATAAATTTATCTGAGTTTGTACGTCAGCTTTGGAGCCTGTCGGATTGAGTACACTTCTCGAAAAGATCCAATGCTTATTGTTTGTAGCTGTGCTTCTGCTATGTTTTCTATAGGATGCAAAAGCCCAAAATGCCAAAACCACTTAATGTTTATTAGCAAACTTATTTTGATCTCAAAACAACAATCAGTTGGTATTCAACCTTGGACTCCAGGATCATGACATGACTTTCCACAGCTATACCACTTAAGCCATGTACTTAGTTCTCATCCATTCCATTGAACTTATCCACCTTCGAAACGCTTGGCACTAAATTTGGCAACAAATGTGGAGACTTATGATACATTTGACGACTTTTCGGAAACGGTGGCCAAATTGATCAATATTCCCATATAGTTAAAATTTGGAAAATGTCGCCCAAGTTGCTATTCAATATCTCGGCAAATGAAATTGACATACGACATTGCAATAACTGACTTAATATCTTCTTTTCATAATTATTTTTCCAAATATTAAGCAAACAACGGAATGTTATCCTATAAAGAAAATTTTTTATAATTAACATGTATACGTTTGGCATCTGCTCTTGAGTTTAGATTTTACTAATACACGTTTCCTTCCATTGTAATTCACTGAGAATTATAATTCGCTGCATTTAGCATTAAATCGTATTACGTTTTCTATTTATATATATATTAAATACAAAACATTATCTTCCGATTAAATTCAACGAAAAACGTTTCAACTTTGTAGGAAGAATTTAAGGTATTTCTGTTCAAAATATATTAAGAAAACCCGTCAGAATAGGTGATTGGCGTCCCTATCTTTTGGTTTGAAGCTGCAATTGAAGCTTATGCTTTTCTTTTCGATTCTGTCAATGTAAATCCTAATAACACGATTTTTTAAAGATAAAAATCTTAGTTGAATATAAATCTAAAATTTCAGATTTGGGTATAAGAATGTATTATATATTTCCAAAGACTGTTCAAAGCAAAAGGGAATTCATGAATATGGCAGAATTTATGTTAAACAAAATCATTTTACTTTAGCGCGCAATTTCGCTTGCATAGATATTATGAGAAATACACTATGTTGCAACAAAATGCCAAATTTAGGCAAATTTAACTTAAGGCTAATAATTATCAGTTTTGACCACATGGTCCTCTTGGAGTCATTGTAGGTGTTCACTTGTATATGCAATGTTTAATGTGTTTTAATATTATCAAATAGATACGTTAATAAAAATTTGTGGCCAAAAAATATTCTAGTAATTTCTAAACACATCGCAGAGTATTGCCTGTATTAATTAGCACCAATATCCTTCCTTCTCTGCGCTGAGTGTATACGAAACTGTGCCAGTAATTATATCCTATATGTTTAAATTTACCTTGTCACGCATTCGAGTTATAGTTGAAGTACTGGATTACTAAGTAAAGTTCCTTTTGTTTTTATTATTCCTTTGCATATTACCTTCCAATAATTCGAATTTTCTAAATATTTGATTTTTCTATTGACTCAGAATATGAGACGGATTGAATGAGAACAAAACCAAGATTCTGACTAGAATAAAAGCACTCGACCATTGATCCAAGTGGTTTCGTATTCCTTTGTATCGTCAGACCTTATTCAAACTTTCATAATGTGAGACTAGAAATAGATCTCACACTAAGTGCTGTGTTATTAGTGAGACAGCTTTATGCCAGTAAATTTATTGTGTCTGAAACGTCAAACTATACCCCCAGTCTCGATGACGCCTGTGTTTACGACACGTAAACTCAAAATGTCAGAGAAACTCATAAATTTAGGGGTCTGGAGGCAGAGGGGTCGAACGAACTCTTACAATAATGTAAAAAACGACATTGTATAAAAGAATAGCCAATTTAGATGAAGCTTGTAGCGTTACCCCCAAGGCCGCAAATGAAAGCAAAGTGGGAGTGACAGTCCGGAGGTAAATAGAGCCACAACGTGTGACATAAGAACAAGAACGATAGACTTGGAAAAAAATGTAAGAGATTAACAGCTCGAATTCAAGGAGCACGAAACTTAGAAAGATATGTCGACTACGAGAATAACACAAGTACGAGTGTGTTAAGCCAGCAGTACAATATGATCATCGAATTAGGTGTGGTGAATAAGTATTTTGAGTCTATTCCAGTAATATGATCGGTGAAGTACCTGGTGGTGACAAAATACACGACAGATATGAAGGTATGGGTTCCTCAAATATTGACAGGTTATCAATATACTTTAGGCATTTTAATACTGGCCTCACATGCTATCTTCCTAAATAAGCAGAGTGATTATTGTAATTGAGTATTTAAGTATGCTATGTGTTAATAAATGTTTTATTGTTAAAGTTAAAATGGTGCAGTCAGATTACTATTATAATAATTAATTATTCTTTTACAGAACTCGTGAGAAAGTTAAATAATTGGAAGGTTCTATATAGCGACACAACAAAGCAATGTACAATAAAAATAAGTCCACTATGTACGATGTTACGACCATGTATATTAAGTTTAACCTAACAAAAGTATTAAATAATAATAAGCAGTCTTTAAGTTCTTTTTCGCGCACCACACATAATATTAGATTTTTCCGTTAACTCGCAACCCGAGTTTATCGAATAAGATCAGAATCAAGATTCTAGTTAGATTGAAGGCACTCGATAATTGAGTCAAGTGGTTTCGTACTTTTTAACACTTTACAAGTGGTTTCGTACTTTTTAACACTTTACAAGAGGTTTCGTACTTTTTAACACTTTACAACTAAGTTGAAAAGTGTTTATGACTTTGTTCATTCTGTCTGTCTGTCTGTCCATTAGCACTATAACTGCCGTAAAAATGACTTTATCAAAATGAAATTTTAGTATGTTTTTCAGACGGTCTGTGGGACGTTTGGGAATATAAATAAATAATATCACCCAATTAGTTTTTTATTGAACCCAGGTTGAAAAAATGAAATACATTGAACCCTATGGAACTTAATTTTTCAAACATTTTTTAAATAAATTTAAAATTCACAAATTGCTTCGAAATTTTTAGAAAATATTCACATTATCCCATAAAATATATATAAAAAATTTCAGTAAAATATATTAAGTAGTTTTTTAATTAAAAATTATTTAATATAGGAAAAAAACACATTAAATTAAATTCTGACTTTTGGGATATCCTCCAGAAAGAAAAAAGAGATTATATAATAATTATATAATAATATTATTATATAATAAAAATCTTTCCAAGAGTTTAATCGTTTTGTATATGAGAGAGGCTTCACATTTAAAAATAAATTTGGTAGATGACAATTTTTCAATTTTTTTTTCTAATTTTCTATAACTCTTCATGATATACTTATTTGATGGCATTTTTAGTGCACTTTCCTACGTCCTAGAGAGTTAAAATTTGGTACACAGCTTAAATTTATTGAACATTTTATTCTACAAAAATTTGGTGGATCTTTAAATATAGATCCTACATTTTTTTCGAAATGGCCTGCAAATAATCCCCGTTCACTTCTATAAATCAATGTATGTTGTAATACTATTAAAAATTCTGATGTGGGCAGCACATGTCTTTCCCTGCAGACTCATATTCACTTTCCCTATATTTCTTCAATAATAATTTGAGTTTTTCTGCACAAAATAACAGCCATAAGTATTTTAAATGACATTTAATTTGTACGTTAAACTTGAATTTGGTTTTCATTTGATAGCTGGACTTATTGTCAAAGGTGGCGTAGCGAAAACGCGAGAAAACTACAATATCTCAAGAAGGTCTAGTCTTAGAGTAATGGGGTTAGTCTTATTCTTTTTGTTGTCAAAAATCACGTATAAAATAGAGTTTAATTGATATAATTGAGCACACTTAGTCCTTTATTTTTATATTTAACGATTTTTGCAGGCCAGTTCGCAAAAATAGCCCGTTCCTTTTTCCTGAATCGTACTAGAATAACCTACAAATGATTTATGTACCTAATTTTATTAAATTTGGTATATAAATCACTTGTAGGTCATTGAAATATTATACACCAAATTTTGTTAAATTTGTTCCATTAGTTTTTAGCTAGTGTGGATAAAGGCAATTTCTTCTGGCCATTTCGCAAACAAGGCAGATTCTTTTCTTACGAATCATACTATAATCTAATGAACATCACGATTTCCCACAAAAAACATACCTACAAAATTTTATGAAATTTAGGTCATTAGTTTTTCAATTAGAGTGAATGTAATATCCTCACAGACACACAGAAACATACACAGATACACACTTACACACGCAAACGTCTTCCTAAAAATAGTTTGTTCGTGTTCTAGGAGTCCCAAAACGTGTAGATCCTTCGAAAATTCGAGTTCCGATCTTCTTCACGATTCCAATACTTTGAATACGTACACACACGCATACACACATATATATTATCTGCGTATCTGTGTATTATCAGTGTATCTAAATTCCTTGCCTATGAAATTACTATAGTTGTGATTTTAAATGTTCCCTAAACTTTTATTATTTCTTCTACGAAGCCTAATTTTAACTTATGCAATTTTAACACTTTACAACATAGTTGAAAATTGTTTATGACTTTGTTAATTCTGTCTGTCTGTGTGTCTGTCAGTTAGCACGATAACTGCCGTAAAAATGACTTTAACAAAATGATATTTTAGTATTTTGTTCAGACGGTCTGTGGGGCCTATGGGAATATAAATGAATAATATCACCCAATTAGTGTTGGATTGAACCCGGGTTGGAGAAATGAAATGCATTGAACCCTATGGAACATAATTTTTCAAACATTTCTTAAGCGGATTTAAAATTCTCAAATTGCTTCGAAAGTTTTAGAAAATAGTCAAAGTATCCGATAAAATATATGATAAAAAAATTCAGCAAAATATATTTAGTAGTTTTTTAAATAAAAATTAAAATAATAATTACACCTTTTATATGAAGAGATCATGTGACCATTATATGAAGAAATCACGTGACCCCATCAAAATAAAATATGGCATCCATCTTGTGTCAAAATCGTGATTTTTAAAGATCTTTTTAATTCATATTTAGTGTTGTATCTTCCCTAAAACAGCTTCATTGTTGTTTAAATTCTGTGCATCTACATACAGAAACAACACAATTACAATATATTAAAGTGTAAATGATCATCCAAATTTGATTATTTCTACTACGAAACCTAATTTTCACTTATTAAGAATGTAAATACCAAAAGATGTAGAATGGATTGTATAAGATATGCTGCATTTCTTTAACGCAAAATTATTTAGCTCATGGAGTCTGTAATATATACCTGATATGAATGAAATATTCATTTATTTTACATAAAGAAGCAGATAATTTGTTCGATGAAGTTTTCGTGAGGTTTCGGATCGAATGAGACCAAAATATAAGATTATAGTAGTTAGAGTGAAATTACACGATAATTGAACAAAGTGGTCTCGTCTTTTGTGATTATTCCTTTGCATCGTCATCCCCTATTCGTATTTTCATAATATTAGATTTTTTTGTTAACTTGCAACCGGAGACGGATCGAAGGAAACCAAAACCAAAAGTTTGGCTCAAGTGGACGAGCCTGATTTTCTTTTAAAGTTTGATCGGATTTTTTAATTATTCCTTTGCATCGTCACCCTTACTTCGAATTTTTAACATATTACAATTTTTACTTAGTCTGTAAGCTGTGATGAATCAAATGACATCAATACAAAGTTTAGAGCTTATAGCAAAGTTTATGGTAAAGTTAACTTCAAAAGAAACTGAATAGAAGCGTGAATTGGACTCAATTTAAAGATTAATTAATTTATAACTATGATCGATAATTTCAAACATAATTTTAATTTATGCATTTAAAATAATCATGTATAAGACTAAAAATATAAATGTTCAGATATTTGTTCCAGAAAGAAGTATATGCGAATACAAAATGAAAATATTACCATAACCATTATTCCACACATATAATATAACGAACCACTCTTAGCAAAATGAAAGGGTTTTGGATATTATTGAAGCGTGTTACTTCTAATTATCAGGCTCACGTGATCTCATTACGTATGCGTTAATAATATTCAAGATGAGTTGTATTTGACAAATTGCTTACTCTTGATAACATTACAACCATGAAATTAAGTGTGCGTAATGCGAAACGCTAATAAATCGCAGAAAACCAAGCTGAGAAAGCTATTTGTTTCAGATCAAATTGTTTGGCATAACATTGAAACATGATTATGTTGTAAATACCGATGTATTAAATATACGATTTGGCTTTTCTGTAATTCATTTACGCGGTTAGACAGAGATACGCTAAAAGTGACGGCTCATATTCATTAGTAAAATACATTGACATAAATTATAATTTATATGGAAATTTTCACTTTTATATGATATTTTAAAAATTAAATTGGAAATAAATATTAGCAAAAAAAAATTACGGTTATTTAATATGTGAAATTTTGATTAAAAACTAGGATTGGACATAAATCTTATATAATTATTGCACTGGGAAGAGTATAATATATCCCCGGTAATCCATATCCATGTCTCAAGAGAAATGTGACAATATATATATATATATATATATATATATATATATATATATATATATATATATATATATATATATATATATATATATATATATATATATATATATATATGTATATATATATATATATATATATTATATATATATATATATACATATATACATATATATATACATATATATATATGAATGAAAGTAGAAAAGAACGGGAGTGACCATATGAATTACATAAGAATGGTAGGGGTGGATTGCGACACCCCTTTCCCGCTTAAAGCAGCTTTTACAACCCGGGTAACGCTCACGGAACCAACATAATTCCATGGTCAGCCTCCCAAATGTGCGAAAACAAAAGCACCAGAACAGACTCAGAACCAAAGAAGTAAACGAATCCATGAAGAAGAAACATCCGCTAGTCCAACCCGATGGAACGTCTCTTTATATAAGTAAAGTTGCTCATGCGCAGAGAAATATCAGGATAATAGTTACGCAGTCATGAATATAAATCTCTATATCAACAATCAGATTACAAATTTTCTTTAAAAAACGATTTGTAATAATGTTGTACAAAATTGACTGGATAATTTCTTTTTATAGCTTCATCTGCAAATTTTTTACATTTGCAAATGCAGTCTTTCCTAAAAGTATTATAATTTTGGTTTCTTCTAAAATGTCCAATTATTATATTTCTGAAGACATACTTTGCAAGGTTTGAATTCCAATCGATAATATGATTTACCTTGATCCTGTATGAATCTCTTTTGTCGTGTAACTCTGTGTATATTCCATATTTCTTGTGTTTTTTGATAGCTAAATCCAAGAATTTTACCGATCCGTCCTCACACGCTGGATTTTCAATAAGGTCCAATTCGCTTGGGTAGAATGAAAAGTCAAAACATGGGGTGTTTTCATAGCCCCCAATTATCACATCATCGACATAACGGAAGTAGGGCATTTCCGATAGGATATGAGTGCCTCTTTCGTATTTAGATAGATATATATCTGCTAGTATTGACGAGCAACTCCCTCCCATAGGTATGCCCTTGATTTGTTTGTAAAAATTGCTTCCGTCGTGTAGTATGTTTTCCTTCAATACCAATTCCACCAAGTCCATGTATCTTCTATAAGTTATATATTGCTTTAGATCGTATTCTTCATGTAGATCTTTCAGAATCAATTGTAAATTATCCAAATCAATATTGTTAAAAAGATCTCGAAAGTCGTAACTCTTAAAGTTGATATCGTTATGACAAAACTTTAGTCGGTATATCAATTCCTGTCCGTTTTTTATCATAATAGAGTTATGTCTTTTAATATCATGCATAACTATTATGAGTAAATCCAAAAGTTTTTTGTTTGCTATTTCCAAATATGAACCACATCCCACCGTCACAGTTCGAAACTTGACAGGTATTTTGTGTAATTTGGGGATCAGGACCAAATATGGATATTTTATTGTTTTAATATCAATCCCTATTCTTTTGTAAAGTGCCTCTATTCTTTTAGTCAGTATCAATGCGTTACTGGGTATTAAAGCATACATTTCACTGTCCCTGTAACTTTGGTTTAGAGTATCCACGTAGAACTTTTTACAAGTGAAGGCATAATTTGATACTATTTTATCGGTATATGTTAATACATATTCTTCTTTAATTTGCTTGAACGAGGATGGAACTTTAATTTCTCTATTGTTTTTGCAGTGCTGCGGGTAGTAGTGACAAAACGCTTTGTAAAATTTATATTTCCACTCATTAAATGCTTGTATTGGTAAACTATGTTTTACCGCCAATCTATAAATGAAGATGTCGAGATCATTATAAAATTCTTCGTATACATTTTTAAATTCTTGTATACGGTACTTTGTACCGAGTTGAAGCAGGTTTTTAAGTCTTTTGTCTTTGATAAAATCTAGATTTCCGGAGATTATATGCTTATGATGAGTGTCACTATGAATATTCTCATGACAATTACAAGAATCTACATTATTTGATGCAACATCTTGACAAATTTTGTTATAATTGAAAAATTTCCTTCCGTTGGTTTTGACGAATCTATAATTGATCATGATTTTTATATTGGACAAAGGAAGACATACGTTAATATGATTTAAAATAGAATGGAATGGAATGTTCTCATACAGTTTGTTCTTGAAAGTTGTAATAAAAAATTCTTTAGATTGTTTTATAATTTCACTTTTTGTAAGTGTTAAATTAAAAATTCTGGCTCTGAGTTTGATTAAATCCAATAGGATATCAATATTAGTACATGCTTCTTTATTTTGGCAATTGCTTTCTTTTAAGTTGAAATGTATTATGTAATTCCATATTTTCTGTAGATATTTAAGCTTGATACTAAAGGCCAAGTTCTTAATCCATCCAATTTTCATCGTGTTTTCAGTTTTTAAAAATTTCAATATTTTTTCTTCTGTTTTAATATAATTATTGTGTTGTTTTTTACTTCCTCTTTGCCATCGGTGGGATTTTTTATTTATAAGATTTTCAGATAGAGGGTATGAAGAACTATTTCTGCATCTTTCTGTATTAAAGTTTTCGTTAAATATTAATGTATTAAGGCCATATGGATAAGCCGTATTGAATTGTTTAATATGGTTGCTCTCCCACCATAATCTTTCCGATTTATTTGGTACTATATCAATTATAGTTACCATGATGTTGGTGAACCCATGGGCTTGAAAATGTCTCAGTTCCAAATTAGCTGTGGGCATTTCCTGTTGTACCTTTCCTACCTGGCTTCGGTGCAGATTTATTCGAATGTTTAAAGGATTCTGCGTTTGGCCTATATAAAATGTCCATTACACATTCAACACCTATGGAAGCCTTTTGTATCTGGAAATCTAAAATCTTATCCCATGTTCAACTTAAGCTATCACATTCGAATATTCCACAGTCGAATTTCCAATTATCAAAATTAAAGAAAAGTATTACACATATGCAGAAATTCCTAGTTTTTACGTATGTAGACAAAGCTTCATCAAACTATGCTATTTTCTGCAAATTTTTCTACATTAAAACATTGTTATCCAATTTAAATCAAATTAATACCTTCAAATTGCAAAAAACAACCATACATGATTTAAAACGCAAACTTATTTCCAAGTATAAACAATTTTTTGATACCCATCAAAATTTAAACATTCCATATTTAGTAATCATACCAAAATTTCACAAGGACCCAGTAAAATTTAGAACAGTTACCAGTGGACACAACTCTTATGCATCAAAAGCTAATAAAAAACTTCTCAAAGTCTTGAACATTCTTTTTCATGCTATTTCCCGAGAGCCACATTGCATTATCCGAAATAGCTATGAACTTATTCAAAAACTGAAATCCTTTTCTGCCATTGACTCTTTCCAAACATTAGATTTTAAAGATCTTTTTAATAACATCGACATTAAAGATTTATTCTCTGTCATTAAACAACTCTTCGATCAATTCAAATTAAATACTCTTACTAAATATGACTCGTCCACCTTTAATAATTTATTGCATTTTGTGCTTTTTCACAACTATCTTGTACATGGCAATGCTGTATATCTCCAAACGATTGGAGTACCGCAAGGATCCACTAGTAGCTCCATGCTCGCCAATATCTATCTCTACTTCTACGAAAGAAAATCCACTCTGTTCACTCGTAACATTTCTATTTTTCGATACATTGATGATGTTTTTCTTTGTTTTCATACTGCACACGTTTCTTTACCCACATTTAATATATATCCATCCAATCTTGAATTAATACCGAATGAATCCCACCCTTCCAAATCTGTAAATTATCTTGACATCACCATTGATATACATTGTAACTCTTTCACTACTACTATTTATGATAAGAGACATCAATTTAAATTTAATGTAAAATTCTTCCCACATTTCTCTTCTTGCCTTAGCAACCAAGTTTTTAGAAATCTAATCACTAGCTATTTGCTCCGCATTAAACGCCTGGATAGTAATAAGTGTACACTATCACACATTAATAGTCTCAAAAATCTTTGCTATATGTACAACTTCCCCCCCTTATTTGTAGATCGCAGTATAAGTACAGTATTCTAAAGTCGTGGAAGCACCATAAAATAAACACCGCCCCGGCGGGCGAACATAAAAATGTAAAAATATTAAAAAACAGTAATTTCGATTACACTAAAAACGAAAAATTTTTTTAAAAAAACCGCCTCGGCGGGTAAATAAAAAAGTTTAAAACACCCATAAAACCGTTAAGGCGGATATCTAAAAAACTAATAAAACAAAAAACAGACTACGGCTCCAAAAAACAGTGTTATCCATTCTTTCAAAGTTTTCGATAATCGTGGTCACATCTCGGTCAGTTTCTAAACTCTTGGCTTTATCTCTCCGAAACTATGTACTGCTACTTCCACTTCTTCTGGTCTGGATTATTCCCACGTGGTATTCAGCGAGGTAAGCGTACAGATTGTAGCATGTGGGGGAATCATTTGAAGATTATTCACGGTGACGACCTTTCGACATGTGAGTTGCTCTTTTTTGCAAATTCGTATATTTGTGCGCTATATTTTTCATGTTCATGTCTATGTGGTATTTTATATTTCATGTTTATGTGGTATTTTATGTTATATAATTGAATTTATCCTATTTGGTTTTTTTCTGTTATTCCGTTGTTGGGCACAGATTGCATAATATTTTAACCACGTGTTTTTATGCAATCATAGAAACAACGGATTTTAGTATATCTGTCTAGAATGTGCCCCTGAAGACGTTTCTGGCAGATATACTATTTTTTAATATATTTTCCTTGTCCTGGCCTCTCCGTGCTCTGCTTTTTCGGCCCTTCCTCGTTGCTTTTTGCTTTTCACACACGCTTTTATTTTGCTCGCGGTTAGATACTGTGGTTACTGATTCACACTCTTGCACTTTAGTTTTTGTTATTTTAATATATATATATATATATATACGTATATATATATATATGTATATATATATATATATATATATATATATACGTATATATATATATATATATATATATATATATATATGTATATATATATATATATATATACGTATATATATATATATATATATATATACGTATATATATATATATATATATATATATATATATATATATATATATGAGACTCAGAACCCGGAGTGCAATTTGATTTGGACTCGAAAGTCAGGTATGGGCCTGAACGACAAGTGTAAATTCAGTATTCCCCTACTACTGTTTTGAAAAAGTTGGGGAGAAATTTATCGGCAACTCGTAGCCAGTCAAACAGGTCCCAAAATGCAATTTTGGAAAAGTTGTCCTGACACTCTATTAATTTAAAATAATAAAGGCCGACGTTTGTCTATTTGTGTTGTCTATAGCCAATAAGCAATGTGTAGTTCGGGTATGAAATTTCGTAAACATATACTTTTCAGGACTTAAGATGAAGCGCTTTGGCGGGATTATTTTAAAACTTAAATCAATTTTTAGTTGCTTTATATTTTGGCATAGTTTAGCATGATTTTGAGCTAAATCGGTTCCATAGAAACTAAAATTATTATCACAGAATTTACATCTTATCACCATTAGAAAAATAGAAAATTGTTCTTTTAAAGAAATACTGAACGAAATTCATGCCATCAATAAACGAATTTTCGTGATTTTTTAAATATATATAATATTCGTGTGTTGAAGATCTAAACTACCTTCTTCGATCTTAAATAATAATGGAGAATGTTTATTCGTGTGTCCGTTTATGTGTCTGTGTGGGCTGTAGCTGAAAATCTGAACATAGTATGATCATAAAATTTGGTATACAAATTCATTAGCATTAGGAACGATGTACCTCGTTAGATTTTTAGTCCTTTTTAGATTTTACGGTAATGTTTCATATCGATCTATAAAGAGTAATTGAGTTATTTACTATTTTCCCACATTTATTCTATTTTTCCACATTGTATACTATATTCTGGAAAAACAAACTGGAGAGTATTATTTATCTATTTCGGTATTTCATTTCTTACGTTCCATGATAATGCATATTCAAGGCATTAGAAAACATTAGCATCGTGTATGAAAATATTATAGATAATTAAGTTTTGTTTAATTGCAGTTGAAAAAATTTTGTCTTGTCTCACTTGCTCAAAACATTTATTTTATGCTTTAATACAGTTTTGAAAAATACATATCTTAAATAATTTTAAGATTCAGAATTTGAAACAAAACATATAAAATTTAAAATAAAGAAATTAATTTTGTTTATTTTAAGAATCTTATATCAGTTCTATAACGGAATAAGGCTATCAACTTATTACTTTTCACTTAACGTTGGCTATTTTCATTTGAATGATTTTGTTTTTCATGTTTAATCTGCATTTGTGTGATTTTACTTTGTTGTGATTTATCTGCCGCATGTGATATTAGAAAGCTGCACTATACAGATATATAATTTTCGAAATGTAGATATACAAGAGCCCGTTGTTAAAGAGTGTCAAAAATAGTAAAATCTGTTATCGATAAATCAATAGTAATCGTAGATATAATCTTTGATAAAGGAAACATAGTTCATCCCAAATATAGAATAAATAAAAATTCCAGAAAATATAATTGTGTCTTTCAGATATTGAAAACAAACAGCGTGTGAATGTATTGTTATTTATTCTATTTATTCTTTTCAAAAACGACCTAGTAGATTTTTAGAGTAAATTAATATAATTGAAATTGCGATGAATATTCTATTAATTGATACCGATATGAATACATTATTAATAATTTATTTTTCAATAAACTGTCTATATTTTAAATTATGATGTCTTCTAGAATTTTTGGAAGCAAATCTATTCAAGATCTTCCGTTTAAAACAAATTCATAAAAATCGGTGGTGTAGATTATTTTAGAACTCACTAAAGACAGAAACATAGTCGAAATTATATATAGATGTCCTTTGTAGAACATGCACAAGCAGAATACAACAATCGTATATTTAATTTACAGATTTTTTTCTGGGATTTTGTATACATTTTTAATATCATTGCATGTTTAAAAAATTTAAGTTCCTGAAATATAATGTGGAAAACTGAAATACACACACATATTTTGAACATCTGTAAAAATTAACTACGGGCTACTTTTATCAACATTACAGCAGCTGTAAAGGTAAAATGACTGGTGATCTGTACAAGCATCAAAAAAAGGGAATTTATAAAAAGAAAATATTTTTATGTACCTGATGCAGATTTGCGAAGCAATGAACATAATTATATCGGCAGTTATACGCATTTAAAATATCTGCCTATCTGTCAAAGTTAAGACTAATTACATCTTAACTTTATTTGCTAAATGAAAGTCGAAAATTAATACATTTAACTTTATTCTAAATTGGTTTATAACCTGATGTGTGTTAGAATTTTGACTACTATACCATTACCCGCTAGAAAATCAATAAAAAATCTTCAGTACTCCACATCACAGTATATTTAATTAAATTTCCCTAATTACCGTGAAGTGTACGCGATAAATGATTCGTAAACGGATTCACAAATAATTTTTTTTTAACACTTTACAACATAGTTGAAAAGTGTTTATGACTTTGTTTATTCTGTCTGTTAGTCTGCCTCTCTGTCCGTTCGCACTATAACTGCCGTAAAAATGACTTTATTAAAATGAAATTGTAGTATGTTGTTGAGACGGTCAGTGAGACATATGAGAATGTAATTAAACAAAATCACCCAATTAGTTTTAGATTGAACCCGGGTTGAAAAATGAAATACAATGAATCTTATGGGACCTAATTTTTAAAACATTTTTAAACGAAATTTAAAATTCACAAATTACTTCGAAAATTTTGGGAAATATTCAAATTATCCCATAAAATATATAAAAAGAATTCAACAAAATATGTTCGGTAGTTTTTAAAATAAAAATTAAAATAATAATTGCACCTATATTAATGAAGAGATCACGTGATACACTTCAAAATAAAATATGGCATCCGCATTGTGTCAAAATGCTTCGTAATTTTAAAAGTTCTTTTCAATTTATATCGCGTTTTAAGTGTCGCATCCGTTCTAAAACCGTTTTATTTTTTTTTCTGTGTATCAATATACTGTTCCAATGCAATTAAAATATTTTGGAGTTTAAATGATCATCAAACTTTTATTATTTCTACAACGAAGCTAATTTTTACTTATGGATAATATAAACACATCAAGCTGTAAAATGGGTTGTATTAGAATTGCTGATTTTTTTAACGCAAAAATTATTTAGCTCTTTCGGTTGCAATATAGCTGATATGAATGATACATTCATTGATTTTACATAAAGAAGCAGACGAATTTATATTATTGCTATTTTAGATGAAGTTATAAGCATGGAGTTAGAAAGTACTTTTACCTCCATGGTTTTAAGTTTGTAAGTTAAAAAAATATTGTGGTATTGTGATAATTTTAAAAATATCGCCGCTGAATGAAAGAATTGGAAAGACGTTTATAAATGAAATATTCACTGACTTTATATAGAGAGCCAGGCGGTTTATATTTCGATGACATTATTTGAATAAAGTTCATTTGTTTTCGATGCAGTTTTCAAATATAATAAATTATTGTAGTATTGTGATAATTTTAAATATATCGCCGCTGAATGTATTGCATTTTAGAGATGTTTTAATAAAATTGCATTGAAGTTGGAAAGTGTTTCATAGTCAATGCTTTATTCATGATTGATCTTTCTTGTTTGAATTTGATATTATTTTTCTCCTATTATCTGCAGGTAATCAGGGACGAATTGAACCAGCTAGAGACCATGTAAATACCTGGTTGCCCTTTTTTATATGAGAATACCTCTGAAGATAAGTTTGATTATAAATAACTCTTTATTTGTTATCCAAAACAAGATGCGAAATAATCTATCGTTTATCCTTAGATTTCGACGTAAAAGTACACTTTAGAGCTTAATTCAATACTTTTAAATGTCAGATTGTAATTTGTTATATACCCGGAATAGGAATACGGTCAATACCAATTTTTCTAGGAAAGTTTCGCAAAGAAACACATTGATCTCAGTTTACAAAAATTCTTTCTGACTAGGTGGTGGGGGTTTCTACGCAAAACAAATGATCTAAATTGAAAACGTCAGCTTTTTGCAGTAAAAGATAAGGAGTGTATTCTTATTCAATTGTATGTGCACAGATGACTGGGCTTCGGGTGGTATTCGATATATGAGAGAGCAACAGTTCGAGCCATAGAGGCCGGAATAAATATTTAACATTTCAATGACTACAGATTTTTATGATCTGTAAGCTTAAAAACTGATATTTCTTCAATGAGATTACAAAGATACTAAAGATAAAACAGAAGCTAAATTAAAATATGTTCACAATCATTACAATCATCTAACTTTATGGACGCTTTTACACATCGCAAGGCTCTATTAGGGACTCTCAAAAAAATTTTTGCGAATTTTTTACATGTAACCGTCATCAACACTTCATTTAAATGTTCAGAATATGCTAGTTCCTCTTCAGTTTAATAAATTTTGTTTACGTTTAAGTGGGGGCTTATATTGTTATATTGTATTACCCAAACACTGCAGAGGACCACATGCCAAACTGGGAAGTTGCCCATATCCCACGCCATTCGAGAAGGCTTGCTTTAAACGAAACTTAAATTGAATTTAGATATAGAAAAAGAAACAGAGATTTGCTCACACCATTTTGACGAAGGAATAAAAATGGAGAGAAAATTCTATGCCCAATAAGAAAATTCCTAGTCACAAAACTCGGCCGTCTGCTCTTCAGAGAGGAACTATGATTTTCACGGTCTTCTGTAGCCCCCCGAATCATGATTTGTTGTCCCGAGTACATCAACAAGAGTCGGTGGGCCAGTTTTGATATTGTTACAGCGCATTATTACCAAATAGCATCTTACTATATTGGCAGCAAAAATCATAATGTGAGATTTTTCATATTATTGTACAGGATCTAACTTATACACGGGACACAATGTCGTGACCCTTAGTTCCCATATTTAGGTTACACTTAATTGTGTAATTTTTTAAATTACTAATAAAATCATCAATTTTTAAGAAAATTCCCTCAAATGTATTCAATTTACAATTTTTATTGTAATTTTAAGTAATAATTTCTGAGACTGTAATTATCTGCATCCAGAATACAGCGTCATCATTGCATTTTCTATTTACTTTATATCTATCTTGCAACTGTGGGTGAAAATTCACCCATGATGCATGCGAAAGAATTTTAATGTTTATCTTGTATATGCTTTCATTTTAATTGGAACAAATTGTAGAACACTTTGTTAAAATAAGGGGGAAATTAAATGGTTAAACATGTTTTTTATTTATATACATGGCAGTGTATTAAATGACAGTAACGATAATTAGAAATAATAAAAGTGGGAGACCAGAAATAGATCTCACATTTGATAAGACACTTTTATGTATAAATTTATGGTGGCCAAAACGGCGAACACTGCTTGTAGTCTGGCTGGCACCGATTTTTATCACCCCGTGAACCTAAAAGTCAGAAGACCATACATTTATGGGGCCATACCAGAGGGGCTGAGCTGGGCCTTACGAGATGTGGAATGGTTCCATTTGATAAAGGAGTAACCAATAAAAAAAGAAGATTGTTACGTCAAGCTCAATGCGCCAAATGAAAGAAAAAAGAGGAGTTACCCCCCCCCAACGAGGGAACCACATCCTGTGACCCGGGAATCAAGAAGAAATTATAAAGATTTAACTTAAGATGGGCGTGAGCAGATTTGTGCAACTTGTGCACATATAGCTTGTACAACATGACTTAAAGAATTGTGCAAATGTTCCAAAAATACTGACTAGATCTATATAATGTGTGAGTGCAATCAGAGTACGAAAAGGAGCCACAAACCAAAGAGTTATGGCTGTGCAAATAACTGATGCAAGCATTTGATATATGATCAAAGTCCAAGACAGATTTGAAGGTATGTGCTCATTAACAATCACAGGTCATAGACACATGATAGTAATTTTAATAGTACTGGTCACATATGTCCCCTCCGCCGCAATAATTAATGAGAATAATTGTTGTTAAGCATATAATTAATAATATGAATAATTGGTGTAACTAAATAATTTAGATTTGATGTTGTTAATAAATGTTTTATTGTTAAAGTTTAAATGGTGCAGTCAATGAGTATTATAATAATTAATTATTCCTTTACAGAACTCACACGAAAGGTAAATAATGGGAGGGTTTTATATAGCGGCACAACTGGCAATGTACGATTAAGTAATAAGTCCACTAATATGAGAATTTACGGCCATGTCAATCTTAATGAATTTAATATTTAAAAAGTTTAACTTTAGATTCCTTTCCCACAAAAAGTGTGGGTGAATGTTCACCCACACTTTTAATAGTTCTAACGTTTGAAAAATATGAATAGAAAGATAAGGTTAAACATAAATACACTAGTTATAGTACTCATATTTAAAAAGCTTTGTATGAGGGTCCCGCAACTCCAACAGGAAATATTTTCAAATAGAAATCGTACCAGGATTTAAAGAAGGGAACTATTAAATGCAATACATTTTTTGAAAAGCTGACTCGCCTGCTGCACGAGTATACGCTTAAATCACAAAACACCAGCAAGCATATACTCGCCCTAAACAAGCACCTAATCCCACCTTAGATCGCTGCTCGGATACGCAGTACATCTTTGTCCCAGCGCTGGGAACATAAATATTTTCGATTTTAGAAAATTTACCTGGCATTAACCAGAAGTTAAAGCAGATATTAATGAAATTATTAATCTAAAAAAGTTAACAAAAAATGCATTCATCTAAAATAAAATCATACAATCATTTGCATACAATCAGTTTGAATCGAACAGATTTACCGCAAACGTCCAAAGACAAAAATGCTTCCGTGGATCTCTTTCTTTAAAAGAGAGAGAACTCCCCTCTCACTCTCCTAAACAAAATGAGTTCGGTCTATTATCCCGTACGTTTCGACCTCCGGTGGAGTCCGATGTCTGACAAATTCGTTTGAAAAACCAAAGACATGCCTTGGATAAAAATGTATAGTTAATCAAAGAATGGGTTTATGAAATTGCGTTTTCTGAAGTATTCTGTGATATTTTAAAAGGCTACTGAAAAAATAATTCTTAGATGGCACATAAACATTAATATACCGTAATATAAAAATCAGAGTTATAAAACACACGAAAAGTATATATTATGTAAATAGTCAGTAACATTTTTCTGCTCATTGTATGGACTCCATGTAACGTGTGTTTGAAAGATAATTCTTTGATCTTCCCGATGATGTCAAGATGAAAACTCTGTGGTAATATCTCAATATCTCAGGACGTTAAGAAATGGATTTGCGTATATATCGACATAAATCGAGGTAAAATATAATTTAAAACAAAAACTAATTCGAAATTAAAGTAAAAACTATTTTAAAATTTCAAAAATTAGTCTAAATATTTTTAATATTTTCAGATAATTTTGACTTACAAACTTAAAAAATGTTATGTCTAACCAATTTTTGTAGAGCAGATTATTTTTCCATGGACTCTACTGGACAAAATACTAGATAAGGCCCATTAATAATGGGTAAGTCACACTCAACACGTGTGTTAAATAAATTAAATTAATCTTAAACCTGCAACGAGCAAAATGAAGAGCACAAAAATGTGAAGTCTCCATTGACTTAAACGTTGTGAATCATGAGTGGCTTAAAGAAAAGAGAAGAATTATCATTTGATGAAGAGTTGACACTTATAGAGGTCTTTTGAACGATTTAACTGTCATATATAAGTGCTTAGGAGCGTCTTAAATATATCCGTCTTAAGACTTCGGCGAAAAGTTGGCAGTAAATGCCTGTGAAATGTAAAAATATAATTTATTACCTTCCCTTTGTAGATTTAGAAGCTAATGAGCCATGAAAATGTTATTATGCGCATCAACAGATAAGTACATCATTTTCTCTAGGACCTTCAAGAACCAATCACTAAATCTTTCATGAGAAAAACTTCAAAGAAATAAGATAAAGTTTAGTATTAGATATTAAAATGAGAGAGTTATTTTAAATTTAGAATGTAGCTAAATACTCCTTTTTGGAAAAGATTAATTGTCAATGAATGTTTTTAAAATGACTATTAATACATTTCTAATTTTAATCTATAAACAGTACACATTATAACACATTTCAAGATATTTATATAATGTATTTATTCTACTTTAGCATACATTATTTTGCATATATTGTATTGTTTTAGCATACATTATTTTGCATATATTGTATTGTTACAGCATATATTATTGATTATGTATTGGTATAGGTAACTTTTGAAAACCGCATTATGATACTCTTACGGATAAAGCTTAACGTACCTAATATCAGGCATTAGCTATTGGGATTATACTAGAAAATACATTATGCAGGGTGTATTGGAACAAATACACAGCTATTAAAGAAGAACGATTAGTGAAAGTACGTTATTAAACACAAGCTTCAAAGAAAATTTTCTTTCCTCTCAGAGTATTGATTGTAAATGAAAGTAATTATTTGCTAATTCTCGTGAATAAATTATTCTATTCGTTACTTTAGTCATCAGATTCTTTATTCTTTTATAGCTGTTAAAGTATGTTCGTTTGTTTAGTAACAAGAGAAACATATAACATTTTTAAATATTTCCTAAATTTGCATTTATACAGATTCTCTTAATGTTTTCATACATGTTTTGTACCCCAAAAATACAAAAGTAAACTGATAATATATATCAAGAATAAGTTTTTTAGCCACATTTCTTTTGAATTTCTGTTGAATGTGCATGGCCCAAAGGAGTCTCGATGTATTTTTTATGCAAATTCTTTTATTTATATTTTTCTTAAAATTGTGTTATGTCATAAGGTAGAATTGTCCTTATCAAAATTACCAATATAGGACATACCTATGATGCCGTCGCTAGGGGAGGAGCATGTAAGCTCCAGGTCCTCAAGCTGGAGAGACGAACACACAAAATATAAATAAATACACTTGACTTAATTGATCAATTTATTTTAATATTTTAAGTTATATAGATATCCATTGTACCTTGAGTAATGATACTATTATTAAATCTATTATTATAAGACATATAACACTGACAACATTTCATTAATACATATTTACACACATAATAAAATTGACATATATTTTTAAAACAGTTTTCTTTAAACAATCGATACTCAAAATAGTTCTTTTAGTTCAATATCTAAGAACTAGTTAATATAATCTATTCTTACGAACTGATTGTTCATTATTTGAATAATCGATAAAAGTGTGTGCCTTCCGTGCTAATTAGTGACAAATTGAAAGTTGCTTTACCTCTAGTACTCTTTGTGTTAAGTACGTATTCGCGCAATCTCGATGATGTACGAAACTGTTGCACATCTCATAACTGCAACAAGCTTCCATTTTATCGCTCACGTTCGATATACCTTTTTTCACAAAAACCAAGAAACATGATGTTAACTCGTTCAAAAATTTGAAGTCGACTGAACTTTTTGGAATACGGTTTTGGGGCGCTTTTTTCTTTCCCCCATTGATTCCCTTCCACATCTACCATTCGTTGTTGATGCAGACGAGGATGACCACTGTTTATGTATGCATGTGCTATCATTGGCTCCCTCTGCAGCATTTAGATAGTTCATTATTTTGGTTGGCATCCGTAATTGAAATTACAAAATGTCGTCCACGCCGTACGACATGTTACTTTACCTATGTAAAATATATTGAGTTAAGAAATCTATCTAATCGGACTCAGCATACGTTACTAACGAAAAAATGAGAATAAACACTAACATGTGCACTAACGGTTTCTTAAATAGCACTTATTTTCAAAGAAACCTTCACACTCTAAGAAAGCAATCCAAATGACTAAACATATGATATAAGTTTATGTAACTCTGTGAGTATATGATTCATCTCGTATTCAAACGTTTCAAATGGAATATATTATAATTTCTGCTTCTCTTTTCTAGTCCTATATCTGTAGTACAAACAACTTTAGGCTCAATAATCTTCTAGAAGTCCGTGCAAGATATCTTATTTGCATGTTGTCTCGAAATAGATCTTACGATATGTATTTGTTCAGCAGAATTTACATTTGCAAATTCCACGACTTGGAAGCAAGCATTTATATTTTCTGAAACAGTTTAGAATGAAAATAACTCTGCTCTAAATATTTCATTTTACTTATTTTTATTTTTATTTTTACGATATGTTTTCTGAGGAGATTTGTATCATTACTTGTTTTTCATGCAGATCTAATCTTTGCTTTTAAAGTAAAATATTTGCTACATGATCTTAATGGGCATCTAACTTTAGGCAAATGTTGTTTCCCAGACAATTTTTATTTATAAATACGTGAAAATTAATCTTTGATGTTTACATTTATTTCAAAAGCCTTTTTAAAACACCTTAGTGTTTTCAGTGAGTTCCTTGTTTGTCGATTTGTATAAATAAGGATAGCCTTTTATATGACAAATCGTATTTATTTGAAAAATAGCTGTATATTTGATGTAAACTGCAAAAAATATTATTAAACTAGCCGCCTTTGGCGACCAGCCTGTTCGCTACCCTTGAAAATTCTGACCGTGGCAAACTCGTTGGCGCGACCTACCAGAAAGGTGTAAGGTAACTGCTTGGAAGGCCAGGAAGTGCCACACAATTTAGACCGGAACCCAATGGGGGAGGCATCCAAAGAGACCGTACCCTCCTTCCCCTACCACAAACCTCTCGGAAGGACTTGCAGTCCCACACGTTTAACGTGATCGTACTCCGCGTGAACACGGCTGCAGTTTTGGCAATGGCGGGAATCGAACCAAGGGCCTACCGAGTGAAATTCCCGCGCGCTAACCACTGGGCTACCGTGCCATCCGCGACAATCTCCATAACTTTATTTTTATTCGGCAATTTTGGGAATCGAACCCGGGCCTACCAAGTGCAAATCCCGCGCACTAACCACTGGGGTACTTCACCCTCCGCGATATTCTTCATAACTTATTTTTTATTCACCCAATTTAGACCGGAACCAAGTGGGAGAAGCATCCACAGGGACCGTACCCTTCTTCCCCTACCACCAACCTCTCGGAAGGACTTACAGACCCACATGTTTAACGTGATCGTACTCCGCGTAAACACGGCGGCAATTTTGGGAATCGAACCCGGGCCTACCGAGTGCAATTTCCGCGCGCTAACCATTGGGCTACTTTGCCCTACGCGACAATCTCCATAACTTTCTTTTTATTCATCCAATTTAGACCGTACCCTCCTTCCCCTACCACCAACTTCTCGGAAGGACTCACGGACCCACATGTTTAACGTGCTCGTACTCCGCGTAAACACGGCGGCAATTTTGGGAATCGAACCCGGGCCTGGTAACTGGTTGGACGGTCAGGATGTGCCACGCAATTTAGACCGGAACCCAGTGGGGGAGGCATCCACAGGGAACGTACCCTCCTTCCCCTACCACCAACCTCTCGGAAAAACATACGGACCCATATGTTTAAGGTGATCGTACTCCATGTCAGTGGCGGAAATCGAACCCGGGCCTACCGCGTGCAATTCCCGCGCGCTAACCACTGGGCTACTTCGCCCTCCGCGACAATCTCCATAACTTTCTTTTTATTCACCCAATTTAGACCGTACCCTCCTTCCCCTACCACCAACCTCTCGGAAGGACTCACGAACCCACATGTTTAACGTGATCGTACTCTGCGTGAACGTGGCGTAAGTTTTGGCAGTGGCGGGAATCGAACCCGGGCCTACTGAGTGCAATTCCCGCGCGCTAACCACTGGGCTGCCGCGCCCTCCGCGACAATCTCCATAACTTTCTACATATTCACCCAATTTAGACGGGAACCCAGTGGGGGAGGCATCCACAGGGGCCGTATCCTCCTTCCCCTACCACCAACCTCTCGGAAGGACTTACGGACCCACATATTTAACGTGATCGTATTCCACGTAAACACGGCGGCAGTTTTGGCAGTGGCGGGAATCGAACCCGGGCCTACCGCTAACTTCCCGCGCGCTAATTTGCAATTTAAAATGACCATATGCTTAATTCCATCATCCTCATTCCATTGTTTCATTGTTCTATCATTTAAAATATCCATAAAATTAAAATATCCATTTAAAATATCCAAAAGTTAAAATATACATTTAAAAAATCCAGATCGTCCCATCATTTAAAATATAAATATAATAATTTATATAGAGCAAAGGCGCTCTATTCAGAACCGTGACGTCACCTCCACCTTGACGTCCCCACCCACCACCTTCCCTGCTTCAGCGGGGGAGAAACGAACGGAACGCCGAGAAATTTAAAATCATGGCGTCTTTAAATTGCCATCCTGAAGGCAATTTTGATTATTTCTGGACCACATTAGACTTGTAAGAATGCCAGATATTTCAGCTTTCTAAAAATGTAAATTATTAGTCGAAATTATGAGTACTTTTCACGATGCGAGAATTTAAAAACCAAAAATTGATTTTTTGAGCCAAAAGTGAGTTTTGTTTTAAAATCTTTAAAAAATATTAGAAATCGAAATTCAGATTTGAAATTGATATATTTTTACTCGAAATTCTCTGCTCTTTCCGATGGTGTAATTTGTTTTTTTCTACGATGTCTGGATCGTGGAGAAAAAAGGGCAAAAAACTGTCGAAATCGCATAAAACATTAAATAAATAAAAAAATAATTAAAATTTTAAAAATCGGTTTTCACGTGTCCCCTTCCCTCCCCCCCGGGTCTCCGATTGCCAAATTTCGTAGCTCTCCGACGCGCGGTCGCGAAACGTATAGTGTATAAGACAGACACACAGACATTGCCTTTTATTATATAGATGTAACGTTTTCTTTTTGAAACCATATTTAGCTGAACAAACGCACATAAAAAGGTGAATATTTTTAGATATCTATTTTGTAACATCTTGCAGCAAATTAAAGATTCGCATTTATATATTATACCAATATTTGAGAAAATTGTAAAAAATATCTGATATTTTTAATAAAAATCTTTATTAATATTTAATGGAATTAATGCAGCGAAGATTTTTAATAGCCAATAACACCAAAATTGCATGGATATTATCTAAAAGAAATTATAGAGACAATCTTATACCAATAAAATCTGTTTAAAAGAGTAATACAAAATGTTATTTCCTATTTTAGTGGATTTATGTGCCACTAATATCAAAATTTCATAGATATTGCCTAAAATAAATTATATAGAAAAAATTGTACATCAATGACATTTTTTAAAAGTGCCATGCAAAATATTAATTGCTATTTTTATGGATTTATATGCAAAGCTCACAATCATATCTTTCATTTGGTTACATAGATATTGTCTTTTATCCTATGTGATGCATTAATGATCACCATTTTATGCATTTTCTTGTTACAGCTAATGTTAAATCTATATAAATAAAATTGAAAATCTGTCTGTCTGTCTGTTTGTTCCGTCATCGCGGGAGAACGGCTGAACCGAATTTGATGAAATTTTATGGATATATTTTAAATAGCCCTCCATAGATTTAGCCCAAGTTTCATATATATAAAACCAGAAATTGTCGAGATATTACTGAAAAACGAAGATTTTTCCTAGGAGTTCTACTCTCTAACTCCGAGGTTTATCCAAACGAAAAGCTTGAAAATCGTTTGAAAGTGAATTAAAACCTTATCTCTGAGTTTGATGGCATATTTTTTGCGCTAATTAGTCACTTTCTGAAAACACGAATTGTTTGAAACATGATTTAAATGGGAAATCTATCTCCATGGTTTATGTCTGTATATGTAATCTTTTACTGAACAATGAAAAGTATAAAGAAATAAAAATGTTATTTAATTTCGCAGTTTATGAGAAAGATTCTATCTTATATCATGTTGCTCAGAAACGCAATTAAATTAAATCTGTGTGTTAATTTTAATTATTATTATTTTGATTTGAATAATAAATAAATGGATATAAAAATATATTTTAGAAAAGAACGATTTGGTTTTTCTTATAGCATTTTTGACTGGATAATATCAATTACGGTCTTCAGGTTTAAACGTTATTATTATTGATATTTTCGGGGATTATTGATTCTGGGATTATTGATATTTTCAAATTTTTATGCAATTGTTTTATTAAGACAAAAATTGTTTAAACTCATATATTGTTCGTTATATGAGTAATCTTCTACAAATACAAGGGTATATCTTCTAATTTACGAGAATATAGGGGAGTACAGGTATATTGGCATATGTTTTGATATATATTGGCATATATTGGAATCAATTACAACCTTCTGGTATAAAGAGTGCGGGGATTATTGATATGTTGAATTTATTACGTCGTCTCTTTTATTTTGCCAAAGATTTTTGAGACTCATATTGTAATACGGGTAATCGTCTGCTAACACACTGGCATATTTTCTAATCTGCGACAATATAAGTAGTACGGGGTTGCATATATTGATTCAATTCCTTTTTTTTCTTTTGTAAATTTGCTTACAAAAGGGGCCAGGATGTTTTATTCTTCAGATCTGCCCGTGAAGATAATTTTGCATAGTGAGAACATATATTAATAAACTTCTCTTTAGGAGCAATAAATTTAATATTTTAACAGAATTTGCACATGATTGCTAATTATAAGTTTCTTTATATTATATACTCCGTACGAAAAACGGGTATGCTGCTAGTGTATTATACGAAAGGAAAAACAACTATGCAAAACAGGAATAAAAATGTGGAAAATTCTAGTTCAATTATGCTTGTACTATAGATTATATAGTATGTGGAAGTTCAAACCAACATACACTCACCTGCTAAAGAGTTAGTTGGGTATCGCATAGTTCTAAGTCAAAATACGAATACATTTCGCAAAACATTGCGAATACATAACGAAAAGGTGAAAACTTAATCAAAGTTACTAAAGTGCATCATTAAAATATTATGCTGATTTATGCACGTTAACACTTCTTCAAATTATTCTTCTGTCATATTAGGTGTAAAATAATATCTGAAAGTAAAGTATTGCAATGTCCCTCTCTCTTGAATTTTAGAATTTTTATGACTCCATCATAGTGAAGCGTTCTATTTTGTATTTTAAATGAATTTTACACAGGAATAAGTATGGGTTTAGCACAAAAATACAATAAATTGCATATTTAATTTCTTTTTTAATCATGCTAAATTATCAGAGAGACATAAATAAAGTAATTATGGCCTATCATGAAAAACGCCAAATAATCATGCATATGAACGAAACAAGATATTTTAACGCACTTAATGAAATAACAAATGTTCTAAAAATAAATGGTGGATTAAGCAAGTTCAAATAGACATCAATTTTCGAACTTCTATCATATATTTTTACAATACTAGCAGCATACCCGTTCTTCGTACTGAGCATATAATATAAAGAAACTTATAATTCGCAGTCATGTGCAAATTCTGTTAAAATATTAAATTTATTGCTCCGAAAGAGAAGTTTAAAAGTATCTGTTCTCACTATGAAAAATTATCATCACGGGCAGATCTGAAGAATAAAACATGCTGGCCCCTTTTGTAAGCAAATGTACAAAAAAAGGAATTGAATCAATATATGCAAAATGAAAGCATTAAAATTGTATACGACCCGTACTACTTATATACGCGAATATTAGAAGATATAACCTTTATTAGTACAATCGAAGATTACCCGTATTACAATATGAGTCTCAAAAATATTTGTCAAAATAAAAGAGATGACGTAATGAATTGAAAATATCAATAATACACGTAATCTTTATACCAGAAGGTCGTAATTGATTCCAATATATGCCAATATATATCAAAATATATGCCAATATACCTGTACAACATTTATTCTCGTAGATTGAAGATATATCCGTGCATTTGTAGAAGATTACTAGTACAACGTGCTATATATGAGTTTCAACAATTTTCGTCATAAATAAACAAAGACACAATAACTTTGAAATATCGATAATCCCTTAATGAACAGTTCCCGAAGAAATCAATGATAATAATGTTTAAACTTGAAGACCGTAATTTATACTATCCAGTCAAAAATGCAATGTCATTAAAATTTATTTTATATACATATCTTTATTATTCAAATCGGAAAAGATTTAATAAAAATCGTATGGCACATATCACATCGGATCCGTTGCTAAACGACATGATATCATTTGCTTCAAATAAATTGATGGAAATCATATCGTCTGAATAATACTATCTGCATGGAAGGTTTGGCGACATTTTCGTCAATTTAGCGGTAACTTAAAAAATCGCCAAATTTGTCGCCAAGTGAGACTGTGGAACTGATAATCCCATTTTGCGACAAATTGGCGAAATATCATCACAATATTATCCCCTGGGCGCGGTAGCCCATTGGTTAGCGCGCTGGAGTTGCACTCGGTAGGCCCGGGTTCGATTCCAGCCACTGCCAAAACTGCCGCCGTGTTCATGCGGAGTACGATCACGTTAAACATGTGGGTCCGAAAGTCCTTCCGAGAGGTTGGTGGTAGGGGAAGGAGGGTACGGTCCCTGTGGATGCTTCCCCCACTGGGTTCCGGTCTAAATTGGGTGGCACTTCCCGACCGTCCAAACAGTTACCTTACACCTTTCTGGTAGGTCGGACGGTCTGGGTTTCAACAATCAACAACAATATTATCCCCTAACAAAACACAATTAATTTCATTTATTAAGCGCAATTTTATCAATTCCATGATATTTTTATGGATTTACAAACATTTTTATCAATTTGTTGATATTAAAAAAATTCGTTAAATGTGTTACTAAGTAGGATGGAAGGACTGACCGGCAAATGCTACCGAAACATCATTTCAGTACTCTATTCTAAAAAAAACAAATTTAATTTCATTGATTTACGTCATTTTTATTAATTTGGAGACCATTCCGATAATTTGGTAAAGTTTAAGAAAAGTTACCAAGTTAGCGATATTCCGCCAAATTCGTAGCCCTGAATTTGCATATCTGAGGAATAAAATATCCTGATCCCGTTTGTATATACTAAATGAAAACACTAAAATTTTATAAGATACAACCGTTCTACTCTTTTTCTGTTTCAACAATCGGCTAAAAGAATTTATTGGATAAACACAATATATGAGTTTATTAGCTAAACAGAATATATGAACTTGAAGCCTCTTTGCTAAAATAAATGAAAGTGATGTACACAGTCCGCAATTTATATAATTAAAATAACAATCAAACCGTTCATTTATAAAATGTTTTTTTACATCCATTTATTTATTATTCAAATAGAAAAAATATTAATTAATATTAACAACACATTTAATTTCATTCCGTTGCCGAGCAACATGATATAAAATAGAATCTCCCTCATAAAATGCGAAATTAAATAGCCATTTTGATTTCTTTATACTTTTCGTCGTTGAGTAAAAGCTTGTGAAAGATAACCCATGGAGGTAGATTTTTCCATTTAAATTCATGTTTTAAACAATTCATGTTTTCCGATAGTGACTAATTAATGCAAAAGTCCTGTACCAAACTCGGAAATAAAGTTTTATTTCATTTTGACGTTTTAAACAAACGATTTTCATCCTTTCCGTTTGGATAAACCACGAAGTTGGAGAGTAGAACTCTTAGGAAATAGTTTCGTTTTTCATTAATATCTCCACAACCCCTGGTCTCAGAAACTCGAAATTTGGACAAAATTTATGGGGGGCTATTTCAAGGCTATCCCCAAAATTTAATTAAATTCGGGTCAGTCGTTTTCCCGTGATGAACGAAAATTACGTTTTTTACTAATATCTCGAGAACCACTGCTTGTAGAAACTCAAAATACAGACAAAATTTTAAAAGGGGCTATTTTTAGGCTACTCACAAAATTTCATCAAATTCGGTTAAGACGTTATCCCGTGATGATACGACAAACAGACAGACAGATTTCCAATTTTATATATATAGATTATCAGAATATCCTTTCTTCGTATGGAATATATAATAACTAGGAATATCAATCATGCATAAAGCATTGATTATGAAAAACTTTCCAACTACAATGCCATTTTATTTAAACATCTCTAAAATGCGATACATTCAGCGGTAATACTTTTAAAATTATCAAAATACTACAATAATTTATTATATTTGAAAACTTCATCTCCATAAGTGAAAATTAAGCTTCGATGCAGAAATAACCAAAAATTTATGATCATTTAAACTCAAATATATTGTAATTGCGTTGTTTCAGAATATAGATGCACAGAAATTGAGCAAAAATAAAGCTGTTTTAGGACGGATAAAGCACTAAATATAAATTAAAAGAACTTTAAATATGACGATTTTGACACAAGATGGATGCCATATTTTATTTTGAAGTGGGTCACGGGATTTCTTCATATAATGGTCACATGATCCCTTCATAAAATGAGTGTAATTATGATTTTAATTTTTAATTAAAAAACTACTGAATATATTTTTTTGATATTTTTTTATATAGTTTATGTGATAATTTAAATATTTTCTAAAACTTTCGAAGCAATTTGTGAATTTTAAATTTGCTTAAAAATATTTGAAGAATTAGGTATATACTATTTTAGGTTTATACTATATTAGGTTTGAAAAATTAGGTTTGAAAAATTAGACATATCATTTATACTGCCATAGATCCCACAGACCGTCTGAACAACATAAAAAAATTTCATTTTGTTAAAGTCATTTTTTCGGCTAATTTTTCAAACATTTTTTGAGCGGATTTAAAATTCACAAATTGCTTCGAAAATTTTAGGTAATATTCAAATTGTTCCATAAAATATATAAAAAAAAATCAGCGAAATATATTCAGTATTTTTTTAAATAAAAATTGAAATAATAATAACACCTCTTATATGAAGCGATCACGTGACTATGATATGAAAAGATCACGTGACCCACTTCAAAATGATATATTGCATCCATCTTGTCTCAAAATTGTGATTTTTAAAGTTCTTTTTAATTCATATTGAGTGTTGTATCATTAACAGAAAAACATGAGAGAAACGAGAATAAAACGTGAGAAAAACTTTATGAAACACTTTCCAACTTCAATGCAATTTTATTTTAAAAAGTCTAAAATGCAATACATTCCTCCGTAATATTTTAAAACTTATCACATTACTACATTAATTTATTATATTTGAAAACCTTCATTGAAAATTTTTGAAACCTTCATTGAAAAAATGAACTTCATTCAAATGACGGCATTGAAATATAAATTGCCTGGTTTAAATATCTCTAAAATGCGATACATTCCACGGTAATATTTTTAAAACTATCATAATAGTACGATAATTTATTATATTTGAAAACTTCATCGAAAACAACTGAAGTTAATTCAAATGACGTCATAGAAAAAATAACACGCCTATATCTCTCTATAATAACAGCATTTCATTCATAATTTTCTCCCATTCATTTCATTCATCACCATACTATAAAAATTTATTTTATTTAAAAATTAATAACATGGAGCTACAAGTAATTAAACTCTATGCTTAAAACTTCATCGAAAGAAATCGTCCTTCCCTTTATAAAATCAATTAATATTTCATTCATAGCAGCCATGCAGATTCCATGGGCTAAATTATTTTGTGTTAAAGAAATACAGCAATTCTAATACATCTCATTCTACATATTTTGCTGTTTACATTTTACATAGGTGAAAAATAGGCTTAGTTGTAAAAATAATCAAATTTAGATGAGCATTTAAACTCAAATATATTGTTATTGCGTTGTTTCAGTAAGTAGATGCACAGAATTTAAACAAAAATAAAGTAGTTTTAGGACGGATACAACACTCAATATGAATTAAAAAGAACTTTAAAAAATCACGATTTTGAAAAAAGATGGATGACATATATCATTTCGAAGTGGGTCATGTGATCTTTTAATTTCATGGTCACGTGATCGTTTCATATAAGAGGTGTAATTATTATTTTAATTTTTATATAAAAAACTACTGAATACATTTCGCTGAAATTTTTTTTATATATTTTATGGAACAATTTGAATATTATCTAAAATTTTCGAAGCAATTTGTGAATTTTAAATACACTTAAAAATGTTTGAAAAATTAGGTCCCTTAGGGCTCAATGTATTTCATTTTTTCAACCCGGGTTCAGTCCAAAACTAATTGGGTGATATTAGTCATTTATATTTCCATAGGTCCTATAGACCGTCTGAACAACATACTAAAATTTCATTTTGATTAAGTCATTTTTACGGCAATTATCGTGCTAACGAACAGACAGACAGACAGACATACAGACAGAATGAGCAAAGTCATAAACACTTTTCAACTCTATTGTAAGGTGTTAAAAAGAGATATAATATATAATAAATATCTTTCCAAGAGTTTAATTATTTTGTATATGAGAGAGGCTTCACATTTTAAAATAAATTTGGTAGATAACAATTTCTCAAATTGTTTTTAAATTTTATATATCTCTTCATGATATACTTATTTGATTTCATTTTTAATGCACTTTCCTACGTCCTAGAGAGTTAAAATTTGGTACACAGCTTAAATTTGTTAAACATTTTATTCTACATAAATTTGGTGGATCTTTAAATATAGATCCTACATTTTTTCGAAATGGCCTGCAAATAATCCCCATTCACTTCTATAAATCAATGTTGTAATATTGTTAAAAATTCTGACGTGGGCAGCACATGTCTTTCCCTGCAGACTCATATTCACGTTCTCTTTATTTCTTCAATAATAATTTGAGTTTATCTTCACAAAATAACAGCTATAATTATTTTAAATGACATTGAATGTGCACGTTAAACTTAAATATGGTTCTCATTTGATAGCTGGACTTATTGTCAATGGTGGCGTAGCGTAAATGCGAAAAAACTAGAATATCTCAAGAACGGCTAGTCCTAGAGTAATGGGGTTTGTCTTATTCTTTTTGTTGTCAAAAATCACGTATAAAGTAGGAATTTAATTGATATAATTGAGGACACGTAGTCTTTTATTTTTATAGTTAACGATTTTTGCGGGCTATTTCGCAAAAATAGCCCGTTCCCTTTTCCTGAATCGTACTAGAATAACCTACAAATGATTTATATACCAAATTTTGTTAAATTTGGTATACACTTGTAGGTTATTGAAATATTATACACTAAATTTTGTTATATTTGTTCCATTAGTTTCTAGCTAGAGTGGATAAAGGCAATTTCTGCCGGCCATTTCGCAAAGGAGGCAGGTTTTTTTTACGAATCGTACTGTATTCTAATGAACATCAGGGTTTCCCACAGAAAACATACAAAATTTCCTCACAGACACGCAGAAACACACACAGATACACCCTTACACACACATACGTCTTCCTTAAAATAGTTTTTTCGTATTCTAGAAGTCCCAAAACGTGCAGATCCTTCGAAAATTCGAGTTCCGATCTTCGGCACGATTCCAATACTTTGAATACATACACACACACACACCCATATATTATCTGTGTAACTGTGTATTATCTGTGTATCTAAATTCTGTGCCTATGCAATTACAATAGTTGTGATTTTTAATGATCCCTAAACTTTTATTATTATTTTTTCAATGAAGCCTAATTTTAACTTATGCAGAAGGCAAATATCTCAAGCGATTGTAAGGTGAGTTACATAAGAATTGCTGAATTTTTTTCACTTAAAATTATTTAGCTCCGGAGTCTAGAATACAAGTTATATGCATGAAATATTCATTGATTTTTCATAGATAATCTGATGATTTACATTTCGATACAGCTTTAAATATTTAAGCATAATAAATTACTGTAGTACTGTGATAATGTAAGAGATATCACCACTGAATGTATCACATTTTAGAGATTTTTGAATGAAATTGCATTTCAGTTGGAAAGTGTTTCATAATCAATGCTTATGCATGATTGGTCTTTCTTGTTCACCTATGTAAAATGTAAACAGCAAAATATGTAGAATGAGTTGTATTTGAATTGCTGTATTTCACAACATTGCTGTAACACAAAATCATTTAGTTCGTGGAGTCTGCATAGCTGATATGAATGAAATATTCACTGATTTTACAAACAGAAGGACGATTTTTTTCGATGAAGTTTTAAGCATTGAGTTTAATTTCTTGTAGCTCCATGGTTTTAATTTTTAAATAAAATAAATTATTATAGTATTATGATGAATGGCATGAATGGGAAATTATTTATGAATGAGATGCTGCTTTTATATAGAGAGCCAGTCGTATTATTTTTTCTATGACTTCATTTGAATGAATTTCATTTGTTTTCGATGAAGTTTTCAAAAATAATAAATTATCGTAGTATTATGATAATTCTAAAGTTATTACCGAGGAATGCATCACATTTTAGAGATATTTAAACCAGGCAATTTATACTTTAATGCCGTCATTTGAATGAAGTTCATTTTTTTCGATGAAGGTTTAAGTTTTCAAATATAATAAATTAATGTAGTATTGTGATAAGTTTTAAAATATTACCGAGGAATGCATTTCATTTTAGACATGTTTAAATAAAATTGCATTGAAGTTGGAAAGTGTCTCATAATCAATGCTTTAAGCATGAGTGATCTTTCTTGTAATATTTAATTTTATTCTTCTAAACCGAAGTATGAGAATCTATGTTCTTGCTATACAAAATCATCTGTACAAGCATATCTCAAGAGTAAAACATATTAATTTGGATCTTTATATGCCGAAATGAAAACAATACGAAATTTGATCAATATGTGCCAAAATGAAAGGCCTGAAATGGTATTAACAAATATACTTATACCACATTTATTCTGGTTCATCTATCGGCGAAGCACAATATTTGTTGGAAAATTATTTGCCAAAATAAAACAGATGACGTACAAGATTAAAATATTAATAATTCCCGTTACCTTTGAACCCGAAATCCGTAATTCATACAATCCGATCAAAAATGTAATTCCGATAAAAATGTATTTTTAGATATATTTTTTATTCATTTAAATCAGAAAAGATTTAATAAAATATCGTCAGCTGTATAAACTCATTGGGTTTAATTCCGTTGATTAGTAACATGATATAATTTTTTTTGTCAAATGAATTTGCAGAAAAAGTATCGTCTGCCTATTGCTATTGCTATGGGAGGTTATTTAGAACACTTTACAATATAGTTGAAAAGTGTTTATGACTTTATTCATTCTGTCTGTCTGTCCATTAGCACGATAACTGCCGTAAAAATGACTTTATCAAAATGAAATTTTAGTATGTTGTTCAGACGGTCTGTGGGACCTATAGGAATATAAGTGAATAATATCACCCAATTAGTTTTGGATTGAACCCGGGTTGAAAAAATGAAATGCATTAAACCCTACGGTACCTAATTTTTAAACATTTTTTAAGCGAATTTAAAATTCACATATTGCTTCGAAAGTTTTAGGAAATAGTCAAATTACGCCATAAAATATATAAAAAAAATGTCAGCACAATATATTCGGTAGTTCTTTAAATAAAAATTAAAATAATAACTACACATTTTAGATGAAGAGATCACGTGACCATTATATGAAGAGATCACGTGACCATTATATGAAGAGATCACGTAACCCACTTCAAAATAACATATGGCATCCATCTTGTGTCATAATCGTGATTTTTACAGTTATTTATAATTCATATTTAGTGTTGTGTCCGTCCTAAAACCGCTTTATTTTTGCTTAAATTCTGTGCATCTACATACTGAAACAACGCAATTACAATATATTTGAGTTTAAATGATCATCCAACTTCGATTATTTCTACAACGAAGCCTGATTTTCACATTATGGAGAATGTAAATACCAAGAGATGTAGAATGAGTTGTATAAGAATCGATGCATTTCTTTAACGCAGAATTATTTAGCTCATGGAGTCTGTAATATAGCTGATATGAATGAAATATTCAGTGATTTTACACAGAAGCAGACGAGGCCAACGGCCGTACCGTGCTGAAAACACCGGTTCTCGTTAGATCACCGAAGTCAAGCAGCATCGGGCGCGGTTAGTACTTGGTGGGTGACCACCTCGGAACACCGCGTGCTGTTGGCCATCTCGGGTGCGGTATCCCCGTGGTTTGCGCGCTAGATTTGCACGCTACCACAAATGCCGCCGTGTTCAGGCGGAGTACGATCACGTTAAACATGTGGGTCCGTAAGTCCTTCCGAGAGGTTGGTGGTAGGGGAAGGAGGGTGCGGTCCCTGTGGATGCCTCCCCCAATGGGTTCCGGTCTAAATTGGGTGGCACTTCCCGGCCGTCCATACAGTTACCTTACACCTTTCTGGTAGGTCGGACGGTCTGGGTCTCAACAACAACAACAGAAGCAGACGATTTTTTCGATGATGTTTTAAGCAGAGTTTAATTACATGTACCTTCATGGTCTTAAGTTTTTAAATAAAATAAATTATTATATTGTGATGAATGAAATGAATGGAAAAAAAGTTTATGAATGAACTGCTGCTTTTATAGTGAGAGTCAGGCGTGTTATATTTCGATGACGTCATTTGAGTAAATTTCATTTGTTTTCGATGACGTTGTCTAATATAATAAATTATTGTAATTTTGAAAATATTACCGAGGAATGTATCGCATTTTAGAGATGTTTAAACCAGGCAATTTATATTTCAATGCCGTCATCTGAATGAAGTTCATTTTTTTTCGATGAAGTTTTAAGTTTTCAAATATAATAAATTAATGTAGTACTGTGATAATTTTAAGAATATTACCGGGTAATGTATCGCAGTTTAGAGATGTTTATATAAAATTACATTGACGTTGGAAAGTGTTTCATTATCAATGCTTTATGCATGATTGATCTTTCTTATTATTATTATCTTGACAACCGCTAGTCCTAGAAACTCAAAACATGCACTAACTTTTAAATGGGTTTACCTCACGGCTACACCCAAAATTTTTTGTAATTCGGTGTAGCCGTTCTCCCATGATGATGAGACAAATGCGCTCACAGACAGTTTTTAATTTTATTTATATAAACTGGCAACATTTTCGTCATTCGTAAGGAATATATAATATAAAGAAAATTTAAATTCATAATTATGTGCAAAATTGTATAGTATTCTAGATGATATGGTTATTAAAAACATTCTATTAAATATTTAATAACGTATTTATGTCGGAACAGAGAGGATTTCTCAGAATTGTATCTTGTTCAATGAAGCGGGTAACTTAGTGCTATTTATGGCTTAATGTGCGACTTTGGAATAGTTGTTACAAAAATTAACTCAACTCTTACAGAGACTGGACATTTTTTGCGCAATCAAGAAAAATTATTTAGAATTTCAGTAAATGGAATATTCATTAAGCGCTTTTCTATTATGCAGGGTCATCTATATTTTAATTGAAAATTTAATGTGCTCAAAAACAATCGGATAGAAAGAACGTACAGAAATAAAATACATTCTTACTGACGGTAAGTAATAATGTAGTGTCCAAAATGACAAAAGAATAAAATGATAATGCAAATTGCATAGAGGAATTCTTCATACGTGACATACTACACGCCAAAGCAAGTACGTAGTGTGTAAATGGAAGGGAGACACGGATATGTCCCGATGTGCCAGACAATTGACATTAGAATGCAATCATTGTAAAGAACAGTGCCTATACGCACGTTGGTATTTATGTGGATTATGATATAACTGTATATATGTATCCAATAATAAAAACACCTGTGGAGGTTATCTGAAATATGCATTACATTTTTGGAATATATAACTCTTTTTCATAGCGATATCGATGTAGAAAAGGAATATGGGTGAGTGTTCCTTAAAGAATCGCATTCTTTAATCCATTTTCCTGATATTATATAATTTAAATTTAAATATAAATAGAAAAAAGAGATGCACACTTCAATACTTTAAGCAACTTATTGGCAGGTGAAACATATAGAATTTTGGAACTTCATTAATTTGTGTATGACTCAATTTCTTTTGCATAACATGTGCATAACACTCGCAACTAAGGATACACTAAAAAGTCACATTTTTATGGCAGCATTCTTATTACCTCCGTTTTCGTAGCCCATCTGATATAATGTACTGAGAATTGTACATTAAGATACCAGGTGGCTTATCTGATTCATATTAATTGTAATTTGACTAGCTGTTGACCTTCTGTTAGATTGGATAAATATACCAAATCCTCGCACAGCTCGAGTATACAAAAGCCAATGACCACCACACGCCCTGCTCTCAGACTCGGTTATATATATGATTGTCTACTTTCTGTAAATTTTAATTACTGCTTTCGCCAAATAATTTACAAGTTAATATGTTTTTCTTATACTTCACCATTATTTAGAGAGCTCACGATTAGTAGTGAAATTTCATAAAATAATTTAGGGAGACAGAAAGCCGGGGTCCAAAATTATCAAATTAAGTTCCATGCTATATATTTTAGCAAGGTTACAAATTAAATAAAATGTACATTAAATTGCAGATAATCCAAATTTTTCGGTAATTCATTCCAAAATTTGCCGGATTATCGGACGTCGAACTAAAATGGGGTATGTAAAAAAATTATTTAAAAAAAAAATTTGACAAAAATGTGATATTAGTGTATAACTTTGCAAAAATATCGAAACCCCTAGAATATCAAAACCCTTATAGATTTAACGATTTTCTTAATCAAATGTCCTATTCCCAAGATGCCGCACACAATAAGCACTCTATTTGCGGAACGAAATTATTAAGATAAACGTATCCTTTCTTGTGGTTTAGAAAGGTATATCAAAGAAAAATAAATTTTCTTTTGGTTCTCTTTTGAGAAATTTCTCCTGACGTGAGTAGACAGAAAGAGAGATTCATCTCTCCCGAAATTCACATTCGGCGCTTAGTGAAACAAGAAAGGCGTTGTCATTGAGCTTGGTGCCAGACGGAGAAAAACTCCTTCCTTTATTCACACAGAAAATATTTTATATGTTCATTTTGGTTAATATATATATAATTTAAAAAGTTACTTGATCATAAATTCTTTAAGTAGACACTGTCTAAGTTGACTCCCTAGACACTTTGCCACTGTTGGCGATCATTATATGTTCAAAGTCAGTATAATTGTATCGGTTATACATTATATCTTGAACGATGCACTTTGTTAATCTTTGCATGTCTTTACTTTTGCCTTCCTATGCATAATAGGTAATCTAATAATATTTGCTGTGGAACCATTTAGTACAAACTGCTAGTGGTCATAATAATTTGGCAACTCCAATGTAATTATTTACTTATTTTAATTGATAAAGGGAGATGTGTGGGACTGAATATCTTTATATTTCACTATATTATACACCAAATTAACGCGTTACTGCTGAATACAAAGATGCTATTTCCAAAAAATTATACTATTCTTGAATATATAAACATTGGTCATATGCAACCGCAAGTTTTCACTTAGTCAAAACTACGTTATTTTAATTTCCAAAGCAACCCAGTAGAAACAGCTAAGTTATACTAGTACTTAGCTGTTTCTGCTAGTGAGCACTGCTAGTACTTACTACTAAGTACTACGAGTACTAATTGTTTTATGCGTTTTGCATTAGGTATTTTATTAAATTATGTACATTCTTTGAGTTCGATTTAAATATCTGCAATTTGTATATAAATTATAATTTTCTCGCCTAGGCGGTGAAGTAGATAGCGTCTTTGGCTGCTGTCTGGTGGGCTCAGGTTCGAATCCCGAGTAAGGCATGGATGTTTATCGAGGATAAAGTCAGTCTTCCGCGTTCTGGGTCCTCGGTTAAATGTGAAGCTGCATCCCCGCCGACCTTCGTCAGTGATGCTTGGTTGTAATAAATTTTGGTCTCTTGTCGTGTGTCTTTCTTCGTTCTGTCCTGCTTCCTGCGTCACTCGTCCTGTATCGACTCCGTCGAAAAGAGGAGGTCATAAAAAACAACACAACTTTTTATAATTTTAAATATACACAAAAAAAATAATTGTATTAAAACTTCTATATAAATAACATATTTTCATTTAATTATAATTCCACTTTTTCACTATGCGTAACATAAATCATTATTCGTAACATATGTTCTAGTTTAAAACCTTTTGGTGTCCTTCATAAAAAAGCAGCATTTTCCCCAAAATTTCAGCTATTATGCATATTTTCTGTTAATTACCCGTTGATGTACGTATTTCAGAGTACAGTATGGCGCTTATCTCTATCATTCTTAATGTGTCGAAATGTGCTAAAGTGTAAGAACCATTTTTTTTATAAAATACAAAGCCGTTCCGCCATTGCCACATGGTGCGTTATGATAGGCGCGTCTAATAAACCATTCTGACACATTTACAAATCTCTAGAAAACCTTTATCAAATCAGTCAGCACTTTGAAGTGAGGATGAATATGCCACTGGGGTGCAGTTAAGAAGGATTTTACAAATCTGCCGCAAGAGATATAAAGAGGCATAAAAGAACCACGGGGATGGGGAATTGAACAAAGCACAGTTGTTAAAGTAAATAATCACGATTTATTTTCATATGATGTATAATTACCCCCTTCTTCCTTTGCAATAAATCAATAAACTAAATCAAACTAACTCATTTTGTTTTATTTAAAATTTATGTTGTAATGATACTGTTTTTGTATACTTATGTTGTATTTACTGTTACCTTAACTCTGCGACTCATGTACAATCAACGCTGCAAAATAACTATTATGAAACTTATTTTTGTAACAGTCTGTTATTTTGGAACCTTGGGAAGGACAGTGGCACATGAAATATCTCGCGAACAAATTATTTTACAATTTTGACAATTTCAAATACTCACTTTCAACCAGTGATAGTGGAATGTGTATTTGAGCATTATTCACCATCGACAAATGTAGTGTAGTGTCTCTTAAGATAGCAGTAGCGTGCCTTCTATAATTGGGTCATACAAATAAGACATCCATTTACCATTCTAGCTGCGAAACTGGTTCAAGGATCAAGTATTATTGATAACGTTTTTGTTGATACTATATTAATAATACTATATTGATAACGGCATTGCTTATTATATGATTAAATCGATCGGGGACTAATCGATTGGATGCTTCTTTAATAATCTATCTAGATGATATTCGAATGGCCGCTTCTTCCGGATATCTAGAAGTTCATGGCATCTAGAACGAGTTATCCTGCAATCACAGGTTCTTTACGGGAGATTTGCTCGCGTTACTAAGTCCATTCTGTTGGGTGGTCCGGAAACTAATTTCGGGTTTTCAACAAGTCAGTAGAGCACAGCAGTGAATTTTAACGTTATTTGAAACAATTTTTGAGAGTGCATTATGACAAGTGATATATCAGCGTGCGTTTGGAATAAAACTTATCAAACTCGAGGAAAGTTTGCGTAAGCATTTCATGTTAAAGTGTAGAAAATAAAAATCAACATTTTCGTCACATTTTACATTTTTATTTCCGCAAAAAGAGCTGCAGCTGCACACAAAGAGATTTATGCTGCGTATGGTGATGATGCACTAACAGAACGTATCTGCCAGAATTGGTCTGGAAAAATTCTTTCTGCTGATTTTTTAGTTCAAAATACAGCACTTGCTGGTATACCAACTGAGATTGATGATGACAAATCTAAAGCACTGATTGAAACTGATCGTCTCGTAACTATACGTGAGCTTAGTGAGAGTCTAAATTCATAAAAATCAACCATTAATGAAAAAGTTTAATTACGACATGAAGCTTACTGTTTGGATCTCACATGGACTTAAAAGAATTCATTTAACACAAAGTATCAGCATACGTGATTTGCTCTTGAAGCTTAACCAAAATGATCCATTTTTGAAATGATTGATAACTGGTGATAAAAAACGGATTTGGATCGTTTACAGTAATATTGGAGGCAAAAGATCGTGGTTGAAGCCTCATGAGCCAGCTCAAACAACATCAGAAGCTGATATGTATCAAAGGAAGAAAAGGGTCATCCGAAAAAAACGAAAATAGTTTCCGGACAACCCAATATTTTACAAAATAATAATTGAATAATTGTCGGCGCTTGATAAATCCTCATAGTTTTGCTCAGTATAAAGCAAATACGTAAATATAATTCTTTCGAGGAATGACCTCTTTTAAAATTTCCCTACTAAATATAATAGCATTTTATGGACCTTGCTAAAATGTTGTTCCAGGAGCTCTTTCTAATATTTAAATTTACATGACAGGAAACTGTTGATGTAGCTTACATCATATTTTGAAGAAGTACTATTTACCCTAGTTAAAATTCCATCTATGAATCATAAAGGGGAAATGCATTATTCAGAATATTGTAGATTTATGACAAAATGAGCTCTAGTTTGTGAATAAATATTTAATGGTTTCGCAATGGTTATAAACTTATTCATTATAAAACTGTAATATAAGATCTAGGCCACAAAATTTCGGTAAATATATATATTCGGTAAATATGTATATTCTAGAAAACTTCGGTAAATATGGTTTCAGTTTCTGAAGTGGTTAACAAACTTTTATCTCATACCACTATAAACTCTTTGTTTACAATCTTCTTAAGTTCAGACTTTCTGAATAAAGGAGCGAATATCAAATGAACTAATTGAGTGAAAATATAATTTCATATAAATGTGAATGTTGAAATACCTTCATTTTAATTGCGAAATGAGAATAATTAATACTTCCTTTATAGACAAATACTTTGTTGAAATAGAAAGGCGCGTAGTTTTTCATTTAATAAATTTAGTGGAAACATCTTATCATTATTTATTGTTAAAAAAATCATTTGCACTTTATAAAAAATGTTTTTGATTAATATACAATTTTCTTGAATAAACACAAGTTTCAAAAATATAAAATATAGACTAAGATAATTTAAATATAAAAAATGTAAAACGTATTTTGCTTATGATATTTTCATTCGCTTAATTTCTAGGTTTATGTTTTCAATAACATTTATGCCGAATTGTTTTGCAAATGCACTTATTTCATTTTAAAAATTAATATTTATTTTTATTTTGTTAATGAATTTAGATTTCATGTTTTATATTTTAAAATCATGCACATCTCATTTTTAAGTAAAAAAAAATAGTTAATTTATTATGTAGTAGTGTTTACGTCTGTCAAAGACAGAGAAACTAACCTTTTAAAGGATCAGGTTACAGCATTATTTAATAAGTTTTATTTTGTTTAAGAAGGTATGGTACTTTGCGTTGAAAATAGCTGCCTAAATTGAAAATTGCCCTAGTTATGTTCTACCCCTTGGTTGAGTTTCAGATTTTTGTGTCCTCGGTAGGTGGGTATTCTGAAGGGTTCTAAGAGCCTTTACCTCTTCTCCTATTCAGTCTCCGAGTGAAAAATAGCAAACCCGTCTCCGATAAGTTCAGTCCAGTGGCCGACCCTATAAGTGTACAAAGGTTCAGCCTGCTAAGCCATTTTAGGGCTGCTTGAGGGTTTAAAAAGACTTTACAAACCTATAATCTCCGCAATGGAAGGGATAGAAATCTGACTACGTTAGTTTCTGCCCCATAGCGAAACTATAGCGTGCAAAGATTACGTCTTCTATTTCACCAGTGAGGCTTCAGGAGGATTTGAAACGGTTTTTCGAAAAAGTCTAGTTTTTCCGGCCTCAGTGGGTAAATCGAAAATCCGGCTTTTGTCCGACGATCGATACTTCTTCTTCTTCTTCTTCGCCCCAGACTGTGCAACCCGCCAACTAGGCACAAGGCATCTTAATGCACAGCCGGGAAAATAAAAAGTCTCAGATATCTAGATACGAAAATAAATTCGAAGTCAAATAAATAGCAGTAAGCATAATTCGCCAGTTAAATCTGAGACACTAAAAAAATTAACAAACAGGTCATCATTGAAATTACCAATAGCAATAATTAAACGACTAAAAATATGAATAAAATAACCAATTGTATATATACATATATATGAAAAATATGTACATATAAAAATACAATCAAAAGGGGTAATATACAAAATATACTTCAATTGATATTTATATTATGCCACATATACCACATAAATAACCATTCAAAGTTATTACCATTTAGAAATTCCCATTCAAAAATTATTAAAAAACATAGTATACACAAAATCACAATATACACATTTCAACTAATACATTAAACTTAATCGTTTTAAAAACACAAACTGTCGGATATACAAATAATGATAAAAACCTATTAAATCAACTTTATAAAATGGACAATACTATTAAATTGTTGCAGCCCATCATTAGTTGCCAGATCTGCAATCCGGAAGCAAGCTCTAATTCTCGCCATAGACGACGGTTTGGCTAATACCCTAAATAACCACTCCGCCTGATGCTCATTCGGTACAATAAGACGGTCGATACTATATGTGGGCAACGAGTTAGCATTTTAGGTCAGCAGAAAGGCTTCTATGGGTTTAAGAAATACTTTCGAAACCCCCATTTTCCCGACCCCGTTGGAGTAATCTAAAATCCTTATCAAACTTCTAGTTTACGTGGGTCCTTCTGGAGGATCTGGGAAGTCAAGAGCTTTATACATGTTAGGCAAGTTATGTAGCAATGTATCAGAATAATGTAGAAATCGAGAATGCATACCTCCATTTACTTTAGCCAAGATTTTTCTGAATTCAGCACCATGTAACACGAAATTATATATCTTTTAGAAAATTAGGAAGACTTTTTCAAAATCGAGGAAACTTTTAAGTAATTTAAAGTATTAAATAAACTTAAATTATTTATCTCCATCACCATTAATCCCTTTGTCATAAGGTAAAATTGTCCTTATCAAAAATTACCAGTATAGGACTTACCTATGATGCCGTCGCTAGGGGAGGAGCATGTAGCCCCAGGTTCTCAAGCTGCGGAGACGAACACAAAAAACATAAAGAAATACACTTGCTTAATTGCTCAATTTATTTTAATATTTTACTTAATAGATATCCATTGTAATCTTGAGTAATTATACTATAATTAAATCAATTATTAAAAGACACATAATACTGACAATATTACATTAATATATATATTTACACACTTAATAACTTTGACTTAAATTTCTTAAAAACAGTTTCCTTTAAACAATCGATAAAGAATAGTTCTTATAGTTCAATATTTACGAACTCGTTCATATGATCTACTCATACGAACTGGTAGTTAATTATTTTAATAATCGTTAAAGGTGTGCCTTCCGTGCTAATAGTGACAATTGAAAGTTGGTTACCTTTACTCTTTGTGTTACGTGCATATTCGTGCTATTTCAATGATGCAGGAAAACCGTTGCACATCTAACTGCACTCGCTACCATTTTATTGCTCACATTCTATAGACACTTTTCACAAACCCAAGAAACATGATGCTGACTCGTTCGAAAGTTTTAAGTCGACTGGAGTTTTTTTGAATACGGCATTGGGGCGCTTTTTCTTTCCCCCATTTATTCCCTACCACATCTACCATTCGCTGTTGCTGCAGACGGGGATGACCACTGTTTATATATGCATTTGTTGTCATTGGCTCCTTCTGCAGCATTTATATAGTTCATTTTTTAGGTTGGCATTTGTAATTGGGGTGGAAACATGTAATACAAATATTGTGTTACACCCTTCTCAGAAAATATTTTAATTTTAGTACTCCGGAAGTCATTTTTAAGTAATAGGGCACTCAATTGATAGAAATTTTAGAAATTAGACGTGAATAACCACATAACTATGCGAAAAACACATATTTGAATCATAATAATGTAAGCAATTTTCAATGAAAATAATTCCTTTTATGTAAGGAATATATCACAATAAATACGCATGTCTTAAAATTTTCCGACTATAAATTTATTTAATCAAGTATAATATGGGTTTATGGAATTCGTAAAAGTCGAGTCATATTTTAGAAAGTCAATTCATATGTATCTGAAGAAATATTTTTTTGTTTCAGCTGCATTATTTTGTTATAAGACATCCTAGACACTTTGTTATTATTTAATATGTTTGTTTTCTTCTTGCTTGTATGCTTGTACATATGGAAAGGTTCTTGCTATCCTACCCGGGATTTGACTCATGGATCTTCGTACTGGCCAGCCGAAGCTTTACAGGAGTTATTGGGAAGGAATTGTAAGCACATATACTCGAAGTGGACTCTGCATTTTCCATCCTCTAATGTCATATTGACATGTAACTGACAATCTCAATGACCACCTCCTGCTATTTTTACCAGGTTAGCTTCCAGCTGCTTTTTTTATCCACCAAGTTAGCTTCCTGTGTAGTCGTTGACCCCTGAATTGAAATCGACGCTCAATATATCCAGTCCACTAAATCCGTGCTAGTCGAGTTAGGATCACTTTCAGAGTTCAAACTAACATCTTTGCACTAACCTACAGAGTTGATTTGTTTGGGCGCCATTATAAATTAAGAACCTAGCTCTCTCAATGAAGAATAGAAACACGGATTTTTGAACTGGCCAGCCGATGTTCTACAATTGAGTTATTGGGAAGGAATTGTAAGCACATATACTCGAAGTGGACTCTGCATTTTCCATCCTCTAATGTCATATTGACATGTAACTGACAATCTCAATGACCACCTCCTGCTATTTTTACCAGGTTAGCTTCCAGCTGCTTTTTTTATCCACCAAGTTAGCTTCCTGTGTAGTCGTTGACCCCTGAATTGAAATCGACGCTCAATATATCCAGTCCACTAAATCCGTGCTAGTCGAGTTAGGATCACTTTCAGAGTTCAAACTAACATCTTTGCACTAACCTACAGAGTTGATTTGTTTGGGCGCCATTATAAATTAAGAACCTAGCTCTCTCAATGAAGAATAGAAACACGGATTTTTGAACTGGCCAGCCGATGTTCTACAATTGAGTTATTGGGAAGGAATTGTAAGCACATATACTCGAAGTGGACTCTGCATTTTCCATCCTCTAATGTCATATTGACATGTAACTGACAATCTCAATGACCACCTCCTGCTATTTTTACCAGGTTAGCTTCCAGCTGCTTTTTTTATCCACCAAGTTAGCTTCCTGTGTAGTCGTTGACCCCTGAATTGAAATCGACGCTCAATATATCCAGTCCACTAAATCCGTGCTAGTCGAGTTAGGATCACTTTCAGAGTTCAAACTAACATCTTTGCACTAACCTACAGAGTTGATTTGTTTGGGCGCCATTATAAATTAAGAACCTAGCTCTCTCAATGAAGAATAGAAACACGGATTTTTGAACTGGCCAGCCGATGTTCTACAATTGAGTTATTGGGAAGGAATTGTAAGCACATATACTCGAAGTGGACTCTGCATTTTCCATCCTCTAATGTCATATTGACATGTAACTGACAATCTCAATGACCACCTCCTGCTATTTTTACTAGGTTAGCTTCCAGCTGCTTTTTTTATCCACCAAGTTAGCTTCCTGTGTAGTCGTTGACCCCTGAATTGAAATCGATGCTCAATATATCCAGTCCACTAAATCCGTGCTAGTCGAGTTAGGATCACTTTCAGAGTTCAAACTAACATCTTTGCACTAACCTACAGAGTTGATTTGTTTGGGCGCCATTATAAATTAAGAACCTAGCTCTCTCAATGAAGAATAGAAACACGGATTTTTGAACTGGCCAGCCGATGTTCTACAATTGAGTTATTGGGAAGGAATTGTAAGCACATATACTCGAAGTGGACTCTGCATTTTCCATCCTCTAATGTCATATTGACATGTAACTGACAATCTCAATGACCACCTCCTGCTATTTTTACCAGGTTAGATTCCAGCTGCTTTTTTTATCCACCAAGTTAGCTTCCTGTGTAGTCGTTGACCCCTGAATTGAAATCGACGCTCAATATATCCAGTCCACTAAATCCGTGCTAGTCGAGTTAGGATCACTTTCAGAGTTCAAATTAACATCTTTGCACTAACCTACAGAGTTGATTTGTTTGGGCGCCATTATAAATTAAGAACCTAGCTCTCTCAATGAAGAATAGAAACACGGATTTTTGAACTGGCCAGCCGATGTTCTACAATTGAGTTATTGGGAAGGAATTGTAAGCACATATACTCGAAGTGGACTCTGCATTTTCCATCCTCTAATGCCATATTGACATATAACTGACAATCTGAATGACTTTTATGGGCCTTTATATGGTGCCTTTATATGGTGGGAAGTGGTGGGAACACTTTATTTTCAACGGAACTATTAAACATTTTTAATCGCTTTTGCACACCCATTCCCATTTTCATTTCTTATAATCATCAAGATTTTCGGAAAAACTCGATCATCAGTGAACTCCCCACCTTTCCAAAATTCAATACTAAATCCATATCAGCCGTCATCTAAGATCGAGCTGCAGCCAATCTTGAGAAAGATGAATTGCAAAGAAAATGTAATTTTTTTAATCGAAAGTTTCATTTCTAGAGCAGAAAGTGAAACTCTTTAACGAGTCCCTTCGAATGCAATACTGAATCCATATCAGTCATTGTCTAAGCTTTAACTATAGGCGATTCTGAATAAAAGCAACAAGTTTCACCCAAAAAAATCTACGGTTGAAAATACCCATGCTATATGGAAATTTGCGTCGAGTGCTTAACATTTAGAATGCAGTGTGGATGGAAAGTTGAATTGACAGCAATGTTTTTTGCACTGCCTACATTTTCTACATTTATAGAATCATATTACATTAATTCCACCTCCGCATTTATTCACCCTAAAATTTCCCCCTCTCTCTCTGTGTGCCTTAAACTAACAAGTTTAAAACACAGAGAGAGAGCGAGAGAGAGAGTCACACACTCCGTTAAACTCACAAGTTTATTTTCAAACCCATATAAGAATTAAGCAGAAATTGTCATTTCAGAAAGATGGAGTGACATTCTGCAAGCATTAAAATCAATTCTGAACAGCCAAATTAAATGCATTCTTCAATATTAACTGATGCGAGATATTCATTCCAGTACAGATATAAATGATTGTGTTAATGCGGATGAAATATTTCTTTGTGTTGGATAATGCATTTCTCCGTTTAAATAGTCCCATTTTGTTTCAAAGTTGACATTTACAGACGTTCTCTGCTTTCTCTGCAGCATTTTCCACATGTTAGAGGGAAAATGAAAGCATAGAACGACTATGTGCCAGATATGCATTTTAGCCTACATTTCGCTTTCATTGTTATTCGTATTATCAGAAAGCTTCAACGCTGTTATACTTTTGTTTAGAATACATTAAAAATCAAGTCTAAATTCGCATATAGATTGAGCAATGTAGGTCTTTAATTTCAAATTAAAAATTAAATCACGATCTAATGTGTCCAACTTAAGTTATTTTAGAGCCTCCAGAACCATCCCGATGACCTAGAATGCTGAATATTTGCACACTTATAGTATAGACTACTGTGCAAAATTTGACAAAACGGAACTTTTTATTTATCCGCCCCCTACGTTGGCGAAGAAATAGGAGGAGTTTCGAAACCCCATTTCAAAACATCCAGAATCCCACCCATCCCCGAGGACCTAGAATAGTAAATATTTTCAGACTTAGAGTATCCTTACACCTTCGGGTATGTCGGACGGTCTGGGTCGAATAAGAAGATTTATAGTATCGACCATCGGATAGAAACTAATGTAGCCGGATTTTTTATTTCACTGGGACGAATATTATATGAAACTCGACCACAGACAGAACCTAACTCAGCCAATTGTCAATTGCAACGACTTATCAATAAGCACTATACATTATGAAAAAAAATCTTATTTAAAAAATGTAGCTTAAGAGTGTTTCCTTGATCTGTGACAGGGCAAAATACTAGTGTTTCATACACTTCGTCTTACGTATTTCTAAATCGAGGCAATACATATCTATCGAAATAAAGCGATATAACTTTATATGATTGCTTTTAATTTTCCTTTAAAGTCGTATAAAATAAACTTCAAGAAATATTATTTTGGTTCGAAACCTTTCATCTAAATGGCAGTATGATAAAAGAGTAGGGTGTTAGCACCTTTAAAGTTTGAAAGTCATAAGAAATAAAATATTTTTTTTCTATCTGTCTTTTTCAAAAGCAGGTCACACAGCTTTTCTGTACCTTATCTTTTAGTGTGTTTGAGTTTCCCTCAACCTTATTTTACTTTTCCTAATCTTGAACCATCATCTCTATTCAGAAGAACCACTGAGATCCAAATCTATCATATTTGAAGACTCTTCCTTCTTTTTTTGAGCATCTTAGAATGAAGAAAAATAATCCTAAAGAGAATTATCAACAAAAGTAACTTTTTATTTCTTATTGTATGATAGATATTCCTTAGTGCGCCAAAAGAATATAATAATGAAGATAAAATCATTTTACAGAACGTTTCTGATCAATTAAAGTGGATTTTAAATATTACTGAATAAATAAATACATGAGTATATATATATATATATATATATATATATATATATATATATCATATCTTCATATATATATATATATATTAATTCTTTATCTGTTGGAAATAAGTCTGTAATGTAAATTGCAAAAATGTTGAAAGTAAGTTAGGAAATAAGACTACGTTAATGAAATAGCCATACCATTAATTTTCAAAAACTTACACTTTTTAAATTTTTATACGAACCCCTTAGACAAATTTGGTCTATCAAAAAATTTTTATTTTTAATGCAACAAGATCATTAAAAACAAGAAAGATCAATCATTCATAAAGCATTGATTATGAAACACTTTCCAACTACAATGCAATTTTATTTAAACATCTCTAAAATGCGATACATTCAGCGGTAATAATTTTAAAATTATCACAATACTATAATATTTTATTATATTTGAAAACTTCATCAGAAAAATTAACTTTATTCAAATGGCGTCATTAAAATATAAATTGTCTGGCTCTTCATATGAAAAGGAGTAAAAATTTCATTCATAAACATTTATTCTATTCTTTTCATTCATCGAAATACGACAATAATTTATTTTACTTAAAAACTTAAAACCATGGTGGTAAAAGTAAATTAACTCTGTGCTTAAAACTTCCCCGAAAAATCTCCTATAAAATCGTCTGTTCTCTATGTAAAACCAATGACTGTTTCATTCATATCAACTATATTGCAGACCCAACTCTAAATAATTTTGCGTTAAAGAAATTCAGGAATTCTTATACAACACATCTTACAGCTTGATGTGTTTACTAAAATTAGGCTTCGTTATAGAAATTATCAAAGATTGATGATCATTTAAACTCAAAAATATTGTAATTGCGTTGTTTCAGAACATTGATGCACAGAAATTAAGCAAAAATAAAGTGGTTTTATGACGTATACAACACCAAATATAAATACTATATATATAATATATGTATAAGAACTTTAAAAATCACGATATTGACACAAGATGGATGCCATATTTTATTTTGAAGTGGGTCACGTGATTTCTTCATATAATAGTCTCGTAATCTCTTCATATAATGGGTGTAATTATTATTTTAATTTTTATTTAAAAAACTGAAGTATATGTTTTTCTGAATTTTTTTTTTATATTTTATGTGATAATTTGAATATTTTCTAAAACTTTCTAAGCTATTTGTGAATTCTAAATTCGCTTAAAAACTGTTTGAAAAATTAGGTCCCATAGGGTTCAATGTATTTCATTTTTTCAACCCGGTTTCAAACCAAAACTAATTGGGTGATATTATTCATTGATATTCCCACAGGTCCCACAGACCGTCTGAACAACATACTAAAATTGCATTTTGATAAAGTCATTTTTACGGCATTTATCGTTCTAAAGGACAGACAGACAAATAGACAGACAGACAGAATGAACTAAGTCATAAATACTTTTCAACTATGTTGTAAAGTGTTAAAAACCTGCAAGTAACAAGTTGGGGGAAGAGATCGGCTCAGACATGAAGTTATAGTTAACTGAATCAAGAAAAAACCCAGGCAGTTAAATATTAAGAAAACAACAGTTAAAGACAAAAAAGAACAAGAAGTTCAATCATGTATAAAGCATTGATTATGAAACACTTTCCAACTCCAATAATTATAATTTTATATAAACATCTAATTTTATATAAACATCTCTAAAATGCGATACATTCCTCGTTAATATTTTTAAAATTATGACAACACTACATTAATTTATTATATTTGAAAACTTAAAGCACCATCGAAAAAAATGAACTTCATTCAAATAACGGCATTGAAATACAAATTGCTTGGTATAAACATCTGTAAAATGTGATACATTCCTCGGTAATATTTTTGAAATTATCACATTACTACAATAATTTATTATATTTGAAAACTTCATCGAAAACAAATGAACTTTATTCAAATGACGTCATCGAAATTTAAGTCGTCTGGCTCTCTGTATAAAAGTAGAATTTCATATACTGTTTTCCATCCCTTTCATTTATCACAATACTATAATAATTTATTTTATTTAAAAATTTAAAACCATAGAGGTTACAAGAAATTTAACTCTATGCTTAAAACTTCATCGAAAAAATAATAGTTTGCTTCTCTGCTTAAAATCAATTAATGTTTCATTCATATCAGCTATATTGCAGACTCCATGAGTTAAATAATTTTGCGTTAAAGGAATGCAACAATTCTTATACAACTCATTCTACATCTTTTGGTGCTGACGTTTTCCAAAAGTTAAAAGTAGGCCACGTTGTAGAAATAATCAAATTTGGATGATCATTTAAACTCAACTATATTGTAATTGCGTTGTTTCAATGTGTAGAAGCACAGAATTTAAAAAAAAAATAAAGAAGTTTTAAGACGGATACACCACTAAATATGAATTTAAAAGAACTTTAAAAATCACAATTTTGACACACGATGTATGCCGTATTTTATTTTGAAGTGGGTCACGTGATCTCCGCTTCATATAATGGTCACGTGATCTCGCCATATAAAGGGTGCAATTATTATTTTAATTTTTATTTAAAAAACTACTGAATATATTTTGCTGATTTTTTTTTATATATTTTATTTGATAATTTGAATATTTCATAAAACTTTCGAAGCAATTTGTGAATTTTAAATCCGCTTAAAAATGCTTGAAAAATTAGGTCCCATAGGGTTCAATGTGTTTCATTTTTTCAACCCGGGTTCAATCCAAGACTAATTTTGTGATATTATTTATTTATATTCCCATAGCTACCACAGACCGTCTGAACAACATACTAAAATTTCATTTTGATAAAGTCATTATTACGGCAGTTATCGTGCTAACGGACAGATAGACAGACAGACAGACAGAATAACTGAACAAAGTCATAAACACTTTTCAACTTTGTTGTAAAGTGTTAAAAAAATTTGCATATCTATATCTTTAAAATTGAGCGAGTTATATTTAATTAAAAATTGAACATTGCGAATGGGGACCATATATCAAATTAGAAATGTAAATTTGTAACATGCCACAAAAAAGATAAAACTTGATGATAATACATAAGCGACATTTTTGCGAATTCCACGTAGGCTCACGATGCCATCACGGATTCTTAAGAATTTTTACATTGGGATATGCCAATAAAAATTTTGACACATATTAACGTAATTTTGATCTAAACAATTTCCATCGTCAATTTGTTTATGGTCCCTGTTTTCACTGATGAAACATCCTTTCATATGGTACGGAAAAGTGGCATAAGTTAGATTTTTTCCTTTATCATAATTCAGTTGATTTTAAAGGTACAGATATACGGGTTTTTTTAATGATCTTGTTGCATTAATTATAAAATTTTTCTGATTGACCAAATTTGTCTAAGAGGGTTGTATAAAAATGTAAGAAGTGTAAGTAACTTCTTGAAAATTAATTGGAAGATTATTTCATTAACGTAGTCTTATTTTCCTACCTTACTTCCAACATTTTTGCAATTTATACTGCCCACTTATCTCCAAAAGGTAAGGAATTAAAACGCGTTTCAGTTTCAATCTTTTTGGGACACCCTGTATCTCTCTCTCTCTCTCTCTCTCTGTATATATATATATATATATATATATATATATATATATATATATATATATATATATATATAACTATTAAAAACGAATCAGAAAGAGAGGGGGAAAACCATATGAATTGCATATAAATGGCTGAGAGGGATAGCGACCTCTCATTCCCGTTTTTAGTACTTTTACGTCTAGACAACGCCCACGGATACCAATGCAATTCAATGATAGATCCCAGCAGCATGTGCAAAAATGAAGGCACCATAATGCAGACAGAAATGGAACGACGAAAACAATAAAACATTGTGCCAACCATACTACCGACTAAAACGGAACACCCGCAACGCCGCTTAAAGTATGTGCCCATACACATGCGCACATTGATAAGTCCAATATGATGTCATAAAGTCAAGTCATCACTGAATGAAAATCCTCTTCTTTAAAGAAAGAATTATAAATATCTTTAAGGAAATTCCGTGGGTAATGATTTTTAAAGTAAGATGTGTTTATTACTAGTAAGACAATCCTTTCTGAAAGTATTATTATTGCGATTTCTTCTAAGGTGTCCTGTTATTATATTACGGAAAATATTCCTAGTTAAATTCGACCTCCATCCAATAATTTGGTTTATCTTCATATCATAATTATTACGTTTATTGTACATTACTGTATGAATTCCATTTTTATGCTTGTATCTTATGGTTATGGCAAGGAAATTTACTTCGTCTTTGACGCTATTAGGGTTCTTAACAAGTTCCAATTCCGGAGGATAAAAGTCAAATTCAAGTTCAGGAGTACTTGAGTAATGTCCTAAAATCACATCGTCCACATATCTGTAATATGGCATCTCGTATAATACCTGATTATTTGTTTCAAAGTATGTTAAATATATGTCAGCAAGGACTGAAGAACAGCCCCCGCCCATGGGAATTCCTTTAATTTGCTGATAAAATACTTCTCCGTTACACAGTATGTTTTCAAACAGTACCAGCTGAATTAGATCCATATACCTACGCAAAGTGATCACTTTTTTGAGGTTGTATTCTGTATGCACCAGTAAAAGTATCGCATGTAATTTATTAAGATCAATGTTGTTGAAAAGGTCTCGGAAGTCATAGCTTGTAAACTGTATTTCTTTATTGCAATATTTCAATCGCTTTATGACTTCATAGCTGTTTTTTATGATTATTGGATTTTGTACCAATAAAGCTTTATATGCAGGTTGAAGAATTTTCATTAGTTTTTTGTTAGCTAACGTAATATATGTATTACATCCAACAGTAACCGTACGGAATTTTACTGGTATTTTATGCAACTTCGGAATGAGTACTAAATAAGGAAAGGATACATTTTTTAAAGTGATACCGATTCGTTTGTACAAAGCCCTGATCTTATTTGACATAATAGTTAAATTATAAGGTAAAGCTTTGTACATAGTGGATTCCAAGTAAGATTTCTGTAAGACTTCTATGTAAAAAGGTTTGCAGGTAAATGCGTAATTAGATACCACTTTGTCTGTATATGTGATCACAAAACGTTCTTGTATTTCTCTGATAGAAGTGGGAATGAATGATTTTTGCTGGTTTTTGAGTTTGCTATGATATTGGTTGGCAAAACTGTTCAGGAGATTGTATTTCCATTCTTCAAATGCTATGATGGGTAAACCATATTTGATAGCTAATTTGTATATGAAAGCTTCCAGATCTAGATTAAACTCTTCTTTCACGTGGTTAAATTCCTGTCTGCGGAATTTCGTACCCTTTTTAAAAAGTTTTCTTAAAGGCAAATCATCAATCACTTGAAGATTACTTGTAATTATATGTTTATGGTGCTTATCTCGTAAGTTACTAAGATGGCAATTACATACCTTACTATTCATCAGAGATATATTTTTACTTAAATGGTTATAATTGTACACACTATGTGTAATCTTTCTTAATAAAGGAAGATGTCTGTGCTGTCTGGAGTGGGGAATCTGAGCTTTGTAGTAAACCATCAAATTTGATACACAGGTATCTCAGGATCCAAATGAGTGCACATCGGCGTTATTTTTTTTAATATCGAATTCGATTTTAGTTATTTTATACGCTCGAAATTCATTCGAGGCACGGCATCATGATCATACACAAGCATCTCACACACTCACTGGAATTCCGGATGGGTGGCGCTTCGGAAGTAGGATTTAAAATTTAATTTAATTATTTCTATGCATAGTTGAGTTTTAATCATAGAGATTTAAATTATGAAATATAGGACTGTAGCAGTATTATAAGTATTCCGTCTACAAATAACGTTTCTACAATAATAAATTCTGAATTTAGCAATTTTAAAATGCTGTAAAGCAAAGACATTTTAATGTACGGTCTTGTCGGAAGGGGGAGGGACAGTTTAAGTCATAGGAAAAGTGATATTTTGGGATGGGTTAAGAGAGGTTGCATATAGATGTCCGCGGAATCACATTTTCGCCAGTTTCATAACCGGTTGATATGCAGTCCATTGTGATTCTCATATATATATATTTTTTGTATTTTCGGAGAGCGCTTGCGATTTGATTCATGCAATTGTCGAATCGCAGAAATTTTAAATTGTGTTCCAATGTATTATTTAAGCAGCGGGTGCTTATTTAGTTATTGATACTTAGTGCACGCTTTTTTACAACCCGGGTAATGCAAGGTAATTCGTTGTAGCGGGCTCATATATAGTTTCGTCTTTCTAGTTTTCATCAAAAATATTCTTATGTTTCCAATATTAATTCTCTATAACAAAGAATCTTAAATAGCATTGCATTTGTAGCTACGCACTTAAAATGAACAGTTAATATTAGAGTAAATGAACAGGTAATGTTAAAAAAATAGATCGCATCGTAAAATACTGCTCACACGAAACGTAGAATGCAGACCAACGTTTCGGAAAAGCTTGAATTTTCATCTTCAGTGCAAACAAAACTTGAGTTTAATCCCAGATGACAGCTAAATTATACTACATTGCCGCTCATTTAGTGTTGAACTCTAAATTTGTTCGAACTGAAGAAAGAATTCCAAGCATTCCTGAAACAATTTGATGTATTCTATGCATAGGCGACGACTTAAGAAACCTTAAAAATTATTTAAGGTTTCGGAAATTTTAAACCGAATGACCATTTGGCACAATAAGACGTCTGATACACTAAAATGAAGCAAATTATAGTTAAGTACAAAAATATTTATTTTCTCTATTTATTTCATTTATTTTGCTTTTATAGGAGCAAAAATATTATATACAATATACAGATAATGTGAATTTCCAACTCATTAACCTTTATAAAAGTAGCAAAAAATGCAAAATTTATTTTTAGGTAATTTTACCGATGATAAAAATATAAAAAAAAATATCTTTAAATCATCTCTTAGTTAAAATCTTGTATTCAGAATACATATAACAGCCTGAGGGATAAATTTCTATACACACTTTATATATAGTTGTGGTGCACAAAAAGATTCTGCAAAGCAAAATATTAAATTAAATTCTGAACATAGCCGTCGATAGTAAATCGTGAAACCTTAATACACATTGCGTTGTGTGCCACTCAAACCCACCATATTTATCTTCAATGCGAGTTTCTGTAACAGAATAATTATTCACATAAATTGCCCCATTTGTAACTTTTAAAATAACATTATTTATTAACAACATTTGTTTAATTATTAAATTGATAACAATAATTATCATATTATTGCGGAGGAGATAGGACATTTGAGATCAGACATGTGAGATTGGACATGTGAGACCAGTAAGTTATTATTATCAAGAGGTTCTATGACCTGCTACAATAATTAATGGGCACATACCTTCAATTTCGTCTTTGGTTATTGACCACAAATCTTGCATCAGTGTGTATTGTACTGGCACTAACTCTAAGTATTGTGCTCCTACTCGTACTGCATCTGCTCATTACATTGAAGTCTAAATCAGTGCATTTTTGTGGACTATTTGTGGAATCTCTGGAACACACTCTTACGGAATCATTATGGCATTGTGTTGAATTTGTCTTTTGCTATCTCAGTCTCTGTGTCTATGAATCTAGTGCATCTCTACCGAATCTGTCGTCGAAGTCGAGCATAATCTTTTTTCTGCCAGTTTTGCCTGAGGTCTGTAACGCCGATTCGGCTAACATTGGCCGACCTTAGGATAACACGATCAGACATCATCCGTATTGGTCAACGGTTTTAGCCAATCTTGTGGCTACACTTTAGCCTCTTAGGTTTATGGCCTAATTGACATCTCGGGTCAAAGTGTTGTAAGAACTGGAGTCCTTACGTCTGCTGTCATTGTCCAACATTAAAGCCTTAATAATAAAAAACATAAAACTCTCTCACATATTCTTTGTCTTAATCTGGTCTCACAATAGTAAACAGGGAAAAATAATGAAAAACTTGAAGCATGGATAACAAAATTTATGCATATATGCATGCATTTACCCCATTAAATACGCATACAAATATTAGGGAATTTGGGAACCCCAACAAAATTACTAGGTGTTCAAAAGTGTTTCGAACCCTCGAAGTCGACGCCGCTGATACTATGTTTAATTTGCTCTGCATTTTAGGATGTGATCTATTCATTTATTGTTCATACGGAAAATAATATCCAGGTTTTTGTTAATAAGGCTTTTCAAATAATGCATAAAATAATGCATAAAATATTTTGAGAAAGAATATTTTCGTGTATCTTATATTCGTGTAATAATTAAGTACATGTAAATATTAAGTTTGCATACGGTTTCTCAGTCATTTTTTGAATGTTCATTTTACTGTAAATATAATTCTCATAGCATTAGATATAAAAATAATATAACAACATATAACAATTTAGAAAGCCATGGAACTTCAAAGACAATATCAAAAGAAATTGCTTTATATTTAATTATTATTTAAAATAGCTAACTATACATATTCAAGTCTTCCAATTATTACTTGGAGTAAAACTTATATTTTTCTTCTCTGTAGTCATAAAAACCATATAACTTACATTGTTTCTGAAAAATGACTACGTTTCATTAAATGCCAGAAACTAATTTTCTTTGGGAGGGTATAAAATATGTTTCAGCATGATTAATAATTTCTAGGAAATTTTATATATGGAAAAATGATAATTTCTTGTGAAATAATTGTTTATAATAAGTTATAAGATCGTTTATTATTTTGTGAGTATACAAACTTAATATTAAAAAATGAAATAAAATGCAAGTATATTTAAAACGTAAATATAAACAATGTTTAACATAGGTGGGGATAGCCTAATATGTAATTGATTGAAACCACGTTTCTCATGATAATTGTCGAAATTTGAAACCCCATCGTATCTGTTTCTTTTCTTTGAATGCTATTGATTTGGTTTCTGGCATAGCGAAATCTATACTCATATAGTTTAGCATATATCTGGGGTTTGTTTAGGCTCATACAAGCTCATTTAGTTTAGTCTCATTTAGTTTAGGCTCATTTAGTTTAGGCTTATTTAAGAACATTTAATTTAGTAGATAGTCAATATCAAATTCAAAAGAAGAGTATTTGAGCTGATGGTTCGCGTCCTGGACATACTAGCAATAGTAAAGTAAGATCTCGGATTTTTGTAAGAATGTACTTACAAAGTTGAATGTTTGCAAAACGCAACCCTTTTTTTTGCAATTTCGATTTAGTTAATGAGATATTCAATTTTTTGTGCACTTCTGAAGTGAGTGAAAAATTATTTTTTGCACTGGCAGATATTTATTTAGTCGAATCGATTTCCAACTTTCCTGTGACTGGTTTCTGGCAGAAATGTTACAAATATGGCCGCGGACTGAGATACTGAAGCACTAAAACTGTTAAAATGATAGATCTTGCATTCTAAACATGACAACAACGTTAATTCATGCAGTTGGAGCAATGTTGTTGTTGAGATCCAGACCGTCTGACCTACCAGAAAGGTCTAAGGTAACAGTTTGGACGGGAAGAGCCACCCAATTTAGACCGGAACCCAGTGGGGGAGGTATCCACAGGGACCGGACACTGCTTCCCCTATGTAGTGCAATATTTGCACTACATGTTACACACCCAATTACAAATGCCAAGAAAGATAATGAGCAATTTAATGCAGCAGAGGAAACCAATTGCAACACAATCATAGATAAACAGTGCTCATCCCCTTCTGCATCAACAAAAAATGGGAGAGGTGGTATGAAACCAAAGGGGGAAATAAAAAAGTGCCCCAATGTTTGGTTCCAGAGAGTTCGGCAGACTTGAATTTTCGAACGAACTAACAACATGTTTCTTGGTTTTGTGCAAAAAAATTCTACAGTGAGCACGCTAAAAGAAAGCGTGGCTCAGATATGTGATGTGCAATAGTATCTTGCAGCATAGTGATTGCGAGGATAAGTGTTGAATGCAAGAGAGAAGAGGTATTTATATGTTTCACTTGTAACTAATTAGCACGGAAGGCACACATTTAACGGTTATTCAAATAATGAACAATCAGTTCGTACGAGTCTATGTTGTAATAACGAATTCTTGTAGTTTAAACTAATAGAACTATTTTGAGTTTCGGTAGATTAAAAGAAAGTGTCTAAATATATATGTCAATTATATTATGTGTGTAAATATGTTTATTAATGAAATATTGTCAGTGCCAGATATATTATAAAAATGGTTTTATGAATAGTATTATTAACCAAGACTTAAATAGATATCTATAACATAAATATTAAATAAATTGGTCAATTTAGATAAGTGTGTTTATTTATATTTTGTTTATTTGTCTCTCCGACTTGAGAACCAGGAGTTTACATGATCCACCCTTAGTGAAGGCATCAAGGTTAGTCCTAAGATAGTAATTTTTGATAAGGACAACTTTACCTTATTACACCCTACCACCAACCTCTCAGAAGGACTTACGGACCCACATTTTTAACGTGATCGTACTCCGCGTGAACACAGCGGCAGTTTGGGCAGTGACGGGAATCGATCCCGTGCCTACCGAGTGCAATTCCCGCGCGCTAACCACTGGGCTATTGCGCTCTAGTTGGAACAATGTGGAATGTTGAAAATTATATATTGTTTATTCTTGCAAACAAAGAGAGCGTTTCGCAACTATTCCTGTCATACACATTACGATTAAAATGTTATATTGTACTACAATTAAATGTCATATTGTTATAAATATCTCTATACTAAAAACGTAACATGATATTTTGCTACTGTATTACGAATAAACGTCGTAACGTACAGTTACTAAATTTGACGTTTGTTCATTGTACAGTAAACAATCGTTCGTAATAGCAGGCGGTAAAGAAAAGTTCATGATGCAGGCTCTGTGAGCGCTAGCGAATAGAAACGAAGGTTTCCGACTCACGGATCAAGATATGGATTGGAGAGCTTAGCATGTAGGTGCCTGGGGGCCAAGCGGGTAAAAGTATAGCGGGAAGCAAGATATAGGAGATGATGAGCGTCAGCTAATAAGGAGGCGAAGTAATACGCCTAGTGTATTACGCCTGCAGAGAGTATGCCTTGGCTTGGCGAGCGTCAGCAATCATAGGGCACGACGGCAGTACTGTGTGCCTGTTGGATTGAAAGGTATCGTGAAGCGAGCTCTAGGAATTTGCGAACGTCAGCCGTGTCGCCCGCGTAGCAGTCGAGACTTACGAAGCGAGCATGAGCAAGTAATAGGAGGCGAAGCAAAATACACTGATCGGCGGTTGTAGAGAGCTAGGGTCGGAGCCCATAGTATATATACACATATATATATATATATATATTTAATTATTTATTTATATATATATATATATATATATAAGGGTTGAATATTTCAAAACCTCTTTATCATTCTTCAGTTTATAATTTGTTTGTTATTATTAGGTTCAATTCAAAGAAATTAAAAGCTATTTTGTTAAACTTTTTCAAGTAAAAGCTTTAATAAGCTGTACAGTCCCCCCCCCCTTTTTTTTTACAAAATAAATCAATAGAAGTTCCAGGGGCAAAAGATGGAATTAAAAAAGCCTAGCATAGTTGCCTTTTGCATAGTTACCCATTTAAAATCAATAAGACTACCAGCTGAGATGAATGTGTCTCATTAACAAAGTACTCAATTTTTAAGGTTATAATGTCTTTTTTCTAATATTGGCTTCTCAATAAAATTAATTAATTGCAAAAAATGCGTGTGGCAAAAGTGTAATGACTTCACGCAGAAAAAATTATTCTTAAATGATTTTCGGCTTTTCCGTCTACGTAAAATCAGCATGTTAATTATTCAATTTTAAAGTTATGTGTTAAAGAGAGAAGATGGGATATAATCCACATTGGAAATAATTGTTATCTATGTCCTTTAATTGGAAAATGTAATCATGTTTATTAATAATTATCAACATAACTCTATGAAAAAACTTATTATTGAAATGAGTAAATATAATAATTTAGCAGTGCATTTTAAAACTCATTTCTTTTAATTGTCTAAAATAGTAAATATATTCATATAATTTAATGTATATGTTTGTAAATTTAAATTAATTATATTATATACTAGCAGCATACCAGTTCTTCGTACAGAGTACATAATATAAAGAAACTTATAATTCGCAATCATGTGCAAATTCTGTTAAAATATTAAATGTATTGCTCCTAAAGAGAAGTTTAAGAATATTTGTTCTCACTATGCAAAATTATCTTCACGGGCAGATCTGAAGAATAAAATATTCTGACCCTCTTTGTAAGCAAACTTACAAAAAAAGGAATTGATGCAATATATATGCAATCACGTACTACTTATATTATCACAGATTAGAAATATGCCAGTATGTTAGTAGAATATTACCCGGATTACAATGTGAGTCTCAAAAATCTTTGCCAAAATGAAAGGGATGAAGTAATAAATTGAAAATATCAATAATCCCGGTCCTCTTTATACCAGAGGGTCGTAATTGATTCCAATATATGCCAATGTATATCAAAACATATGCCAATATACCTGTACTACTTATATTCTCGCAGATTAGAAGATATACCTGTGTATTTGTAGAAGATTACTCGTACAACGTACAATATATGAGTTTAAACTATTTTTGTCATAATAAAACAATTCCATAATAACTTGAAAATATCAATAATCCCTGAATAAATAAACCCCAATAATATCAATAATAACAACGTTTAAACCTGAAGACCGTAATTGATATTATCCAGTCAAAAATGCTATCAGAAAAATCAAATCGTTCTTTTCTAAAATATATTTTTATATCCATTTATTTATTATTCAAATCGAAGATTTAATTTAATTGAGTTTCTGAGCAACATGATATAAGATAGAATCTTCCTCATATACTGCGAAATTAAATAACCGTTTTGATTTCTTTATACTTTTCATTGTTCAGTAAAAGCTTGTGAAAAATAAACTATGGAGATAGATTTCCCATTTAAATCATGTTTTCAGAAAGTGATTAAGTGGCGCAAAGAATCCCCCATCAAACTCAAAGATAAAGTTTTAATTCACTTCAAAAGGATTTTTAAGCTTTTCGTTTGGAGTTAGAGAGTAGAACTCCTAGGAAAAAGTTTTTTCTTTCATTAATATATCGATAACCACCAATCTTAGATACTCAAAACTTGGGCTAAATTTATGAAGGACTATTTTAAGGCTATCCACAAAATTTCATCAAATTCGGTTCAGCCGTTCTCCCGTGATGATGAGACAAACGAAAATATCGTTCTTTAGTAATATCTCGAGAACCACTGATTGCAGAAACTCCAAACATGAACTAAATTTTAAGTGAGACTATTTCCAGGCTATCCACACAATTTTATCAAATTCGGTTATGCCATTCTCCCGTGATGACGGGACAAACAGACAGACAGATTTTCAATTTTATTTATATAGATTCAATGTGAAAACAGTGACTTTTATTTAGTAGTCATTCAATTATCAGTATCTTGTTTGGTAATATTCTATAGTTTATAAATGTACTTTGAAATTTAATTAACCGTAATAATTTTGCATTTATTTCTAGCATAAAATTATAATTTATTATACAAGCTATTTCACTAGGTAAATCCCCCAATGAACCAAGTATATTTTTCTTCCCAGTTTATATAGAAGCGTCAAGTTCAGTTTACAAGTGACCATTGTTCTTGGAAATATAGCACGATTTACAGTAAATGCTGTAAATGTCCTCCACCGACATTCAGACACACTCGAAAGTAATTCACACTACAACATCTTAAACGTCTGTCTGTCTGGTACTTTTCTTCCCCCAAGCATATCCAGAGATTCGCGCTGTGTTACCTTTATAGAATTTTTTGATCCAATAATTTTTCATAATCAACACCTGCGACATAACGGCATAAGCAACCATCCTGATTATGTTCACCGTGACACTGAAATACATATTGATATGGCCCAACAATTTGGTGGGGTGATGCCAAAGTAAGTAATTGTGTTATTAGGAAAATCACTATCCCGCATTTCTAAAGGATCAGAAACAGTTGTAATCCAAACATTATGTTTCTATGTAGAGTGAGAAGACATTGGTGTAGAGTGGGAAATTGGTTCTTTCGTGCGATTACCTAGTGCACGTTGCAATAATAGACATTGTTATAGTTATACCGCAGTAATAGATGTTGTTATTGTTACGCTGCCGTATTAACTGTTATTATTGTTATTCTGTAGTAATAGATATGCTTATACAGACATCTGTCTGAAATTATTGCATTGTTCATTACGAGCAATGTGTTTTAAGTTGTGTAAAATATGCAAACCTTCGGTTAAAATGTAAAACACCACAGCTCACAGGAGTTCAAAAGACATACTGTCTTCAACACATTTCAGGGAATGAAAGTTCTTAAAAAATATATAAAGATCAACAGAAATTACTATCGTGTAGAACTCCAGCTTATTATGAGATCAATTCTACGCATAAATACTAAAATGCTATTATGCGGATTATTCTACTCAAATACTAATATATTATTATGTAATCTATTCTACCCATAGATATTAATATATTATTATGCAGTCTATTCTATCCTTAAATATTCATTTGTTATTATGCAATATAAATATCAAAGATGTAACATTCGTGCTGAATATTTCAAACCATAAATTTCGGAGTACTAGATATGCATTTATTTATTTGCAAATATGTGAAATCCTGCATAACGTCCTACTTTGGAATCTTAGAGAACGGGATTCAGCGAAATCCATATTCTTGAAATTTAATATTTATACCAAATGCAAAGGTCATCCATCAAACTTTTCAAAATCTACCATCCATCAAATCTTTTATCTCATTCTCGGAGAAGTCAAAGTTTGATGAAAGGCACCAATGGGGAGGGTCCATAAACGTCATGCTAGTTCATTTCTAACTAAATCCTAAGATCTTATGTGCTAAATCTATCCTTCATATTTATAGGTCTACCTTAAAGTGAATAACACTTTTGAATTTCTTATAAATAATATAAATATGGTTTTAATATAATAATATAAGTGCTTCCATGATCTTTTACATATATTATTTATTTTAGAATCGGAGGCGAAAAAGAGAATTTTAACTTTCGGGAAGTAATGCGGTATTTTCTATTTAGAACATATATGAATAAAGGTTTAGATTTTTTTTTAATATTTAACCTTTCACTTTCTACATATTTGATATTCTAAAGTAGATTTAGTGAAAAAAATGTTCTCATATTGCTAGTATTCAAAAGGTGTGCAACGATTATAGAAAAATACCTTTTACACGTTCTACACGAGTACTCCGTCCTTCATGAAAGTGTTCGTTACTTTTCTATTTATAGAATTTGCATTGAAATGAAAAACTCACATTTAAACGTAAAGAAAAATATATAATTTTGTTTAAACACATTCGTCCTACATTTCTAATTCATTATTTAATGATACTGTGTGCATTTATAGAAAATATTAAGATTCTTATCAGCGGAATGTGAGATCATTTTATCAGACGATAAGCGATTTTCGTAAGCAAAATCGACAACAATTTTGTTACCTATACACAATACTTAAGATAGGATTCTTGTTAACTGTTCATTAGACATTTTTATCAGAACGTGTCAATTCTTGTTGGACATAGTTTCCCAAATAAAAGACACAATATTTTTTATTATCATTATCAACACAAAATAATTCTTAGCAGAGCAGGAATTTTTCTTGTTATCAGATAAGGAAACATTCATGCATTCAAAATGCAAAATATTCCTGTTATCAGTATACAAAGTACTCCTGACGATGTGAGGTCTTTAATGAAACACACATCCATCTTTTTGATAAAATTTACTAATTTATTCTTAAACGACACAAACCGTAAAATAAAACACAATTAACGTTGGCTTCTAAAGTTGATAATTAACTTAACTTCTTTCCACCGGTTTAGATATATTATGGATACTTTTCTGGTATTCTTATTAGATGACTGGCCAGTCTACTTTGCTCTGTCAATTTTATATGCATTGTAATTAGTTTCTTGCAAAGGTAGTAGAATTTAAAATTATATCATATCCATTAGTAAACGTTTTTACAATAAATCAAAATGGTGATTGTAAGATAAAATATTGCAATACGTCTTTGAAAAAATACTGACATATGCTTGCTTTATTCAACGAAGTTTTGCGAGCTTTTATTAATCTTTCTGTTGTACAACACTATAAATGGGGAGTATCAAAGACAAAATTTGAGTCAGACGGAGATAGTTTAACATTCGGAATATAATAAAGAAATAGGCTCACTGATGTCTTGCAAAACATGAATTCCGTATTTATTCCTAGCAAAACATGGAAATAAAATAGTATTTACTATATAATGTCATTTGGTATTATTATTTAGTATATAAAAATGTATACATCATAATAATAAAAATGAACAATAACTTGAGAAAATATTTTGAATATCGTACTACTAAAATCGCATACTATTTTCATAAATATTGTATCACTGAAAACGCACATTTTCTTTATAAGTATTGTACTACTATTTTTTTTTAATTTTTAACTGAGTTATAATGAATATTTTGTACAATATGCTTCTTATAAATTATTTCTTAACAGTATTAGTTTTTTCCGTATAACAATTGCTCCTAATTAATTTTTGTTTGAATAAATGTTCTATTTTTGCCCACAATTGTCAAATATTTATAATTTCCCTGCGGTGACCATTATCACTATTAATAAAGCGAACAATTAGTGAATACACTTTTTGCAAAGGATGAGAAAAACTTGAGCATCGTAAGAATAACATAATGCAGCATACAGCTGTTTTGAGAAAACACTGGGTCCCCTTCGTCAGTGAAAGAGAGCCATCAAACGCGAAGTCTAAAATAGGAAAGGCGCAATAGGAAGAAACATAGGGGATTATATACCCAAGGCATGGATTAAGAGCGGTTCCGGACGTAATCCCGACAGGCCAGAATCCCGACATGCCAAAATCCCGACAGGGTCGAAATCCCGAAAAGGTCGAAATCTCGACAAGGTTGAAGTCCCGACAAGCCAAAATCCCGACAAGGTCGAAATCCCGACAAGTCGAAATCCCGACAGCCGAAACTCACTCTTGCACAGACTAATACAACACTAAGGCGGTCATCGCAGTGATGTCACTAGGGTTAGAATTTACTAATCAGCACCCCCCCCCCACGCACATGCGCTGGACTCAAGCTGAGAACACGCACATGGCTGTCTACGCCTATATGTATAGCTTGATCAAAATTATCGGCTTTTTTACATCTCTACATTATACAAATTAATAGTTTTAATCACTAAATCATAACAATTATGCCATTACTGAAATACATTTTGACAAATTGAAATGACAGTCAAAGATTAAAATGATATAACAGATCAGTATAAGATTTAGGAAATTAATTTTATTGAAAAAGAAAAAAACACTTACACATTCTGCATACGTTCAAATAGCATATTTACAGTGACACAGTGTGAGCGGTACCACGAAGATATTCCATCGCAGGTCGATTATTACTATCGTTCACAACAGTCATAATTCTCTTCTCCCTGTCATCATCTACCTCCCCATGTTTTGGTTGTTGTTCTCCGAGAAGAATGCATTCAACTTGGTAATCCACCTGTTCCTGTCCTTTTTGAAATTCTTCTATGCCAGAATATATGGCCATTGTCGTAGCAAGCGGATGGAGACAAGAGAGAGCGTGAGTCCAGCGCATGTGAGTGGAGGGAGGGGGGGGTGCTGATAAGTAAATTCTAACCCTAGTGACGTCACTGCGATGACCGCCTTAGTGTTGTATTAGTCAGTGCAAGAGTGAGTTTCGGCTGTCGGGATTTTGGCTTGTCGGGATTTTGGCATGTCGGAATATCGGCTGTCGGGATTCTGGCTTGTCGGGATTTCGGCTGTCGGGATTACGACTCAGACCCGATTAAGAGAGAGCCAATCAAAAAGCAGCATGGAAAACAGTCCAGCCTGTCCGAAATTATTACTATTATTAATAATTTAATATACATTGCTTAAATGTTTAAAATATTATGTTATATTTATTATATTTCTTTCCACATATCTTTCAAAAATGTATATCTAATTGATGCCTTTGTTTTTGCTACTTTGGCTTCATGTAATGCAGTTGTTCTATCTGGCTAATATAAACTCAAAACAGATTCCAAAACTCTTATATTATCTTACATATACCTTACCCAATGTCTACGTATTTGAACATTAGAAATAGTGGATTTTCGTATTTTTAAAGACGGTTTTGGGGATTTCAATAAAACCAAAGAACGCATCCTAATTGCGAAATAAATATGATCCATGAGTACTATGTGTACGTCTAGTACAAATTATGCATATACGATTCTAAAGGGTTGGACTTCTATTCAAAGTGTAGTCTCAAATCAGATTGAGTTAACATTTTTTTAGAACCCATTCACATAGTGATAAAATAACGTAAGCCACTCTTTCTTTTTGTTTTATTAAGGGCTCAAACAATAACAGTAACTGAGAATTTACTTCTTCAGAGGAGTACATATTGACTCTGGAAGTATATTCTGGATTACATGGTAACATCTGGCTTCATAAAATCGCGTGAAAGCGAAAGACGGATTGGTGTGAAATGACGTTATGAAGAGAAGTGTAAAAGCAAGGGTTTCATAGCAAGCAATATATCTGAAAAGAGAGGATTTTATTCGTAAAAAGAAGGAAATGCATGATATAGCTGTTACGTTTTCCAATATGTTCATTTACCTTGGTTTTATATTCTTTTAATACAAATGGGCAATAAAAGATTGAGAAATAAATTTACCAGAAAAAAAAATGTATATTACAACTTCCCATAAACTTGCTAATTGGATTGAAGAAACTGGTACAAAATTTTACGATTATATATGATACAAACAGTGAATTAATGTTAACAAAAATTACTAATCACCACAGACGTATTTTAATTTTAATACTTTTCAAAAAGATATATGCTAATAAGCAAGATATACTTAAATGGTTCACGCATTAAAATATCTAAATTGAATTTAATGCGTGGGGCGTTTTAAATGAAGTCACATATTGCACTGCGCTTATACGAAGATTATTGTAAGTCTAATTATGAAAACCTACCCTACTTTTTCTAGTGTTGTGTGACCTACGGTTTATAAACTTGTTTCGAAATTCTGATATCTATTTTTGATGTAAGAACTAACTGAACACATATACTTAAGAATTTGTTCCAATGTTACTACCATAATGTGCTTTTCCATTTTTATGAGGTCAAACCATAAATGTTTCACAAAAATGAAAAATAATAAATTTTGTATAATTACATCTATATATTATATCAGTACCTTTACATATAATTCATTCCCATAACCCTGTATCCAAAGCTAGCTGAATGGTGGAAATTTTTCTATTTTTCTATATTTTTTTCTAAACAGGCTGTCCGCGGGTATATGCGTTTGAGTATTAATATGTTATTACAATAAAACTGTATCATTAAATGTTCATATAGTTACGTGAAACGGTGTTAATGCAAAATTAATGACTAATTTTACGGTATTCTTCAGCGCCTTGAAATAGTATACTAGACTGTTTAATGCTAACAATGACAGTCGAAATTAATGACTGAATTCTACATTCAAAGACAATTATGCTGGTCATTATTCTGTTCCTTGAATAAAATACTTTATATAAATCAGATAAATATTTCAAACAGGAGTCTGTGGTAAAATTTTATAAATATAAGTAAGTGAAATATAAGAAATCTAAATTACAGTTAGAGTAAATTATGTAAATTCTTAAACGCTGAAACGGAATTTTAATGTAATAAATGTTTTTCGAAATTTTATACTAAAGAAATTCTGGTGAGAAATGCTCCATTTATTTTTCTCCCCTTCTTGCTTATTTTACGAAGCTTATACTCTATAGTGGCGTTTTTCGAAGTGTTATCGGGAAACCCTGCGGGTTCCGCGACAATTTTCCCGGGGTTCCGCGGCGGGAATTTTGTGTAAACTTTCTTATATATTAACAAACACGTATAGAATTTATGGATATAAAATTTATATAAAATAGGGGCCACAATGAACTTTTTCTCATTTTGGGGATCTGCCATCGACTTAAATATAAGAAAAGTTCCATAACTAAAACAGATTGAAAACAGCGCTCTATTACATATATAACAAATATAAAAAACATTAACGAATTTGTTTGTATAGGAGTAGGACATAAATTTGAAATTGAATATCATAACAAATATATATGATAATTTAGTTCAAATTAAGCATTGCAGTGTTTATGTTCCAAAGGCAATTAATTTTTGTATTAACTTCTGAGTATATTTTACTACTATCATAAACTTTTATAATACATGAAAATTATCAGAAAACACGATTATGGCAAATTTAAAAAAATACATTAGGTGCAAAGGTCTATTTATTTATTTGAGGGCCATTGTAAAGTTATTTTCTTCTTCCCAGACCGTCCAACCTACCCGAAGGTGAAGGTATCTGTTTGAATGGCCGGACAATGCCACCCAATTTAGACCGGAACCCAGTGGAGGCGGCATTCACAGGGGCAATACCTTTCTTCCCCTACCTCCAACATCTTGGAAGGACTTGCGGACCCACATATTTAATGTACCCGTACACCGCGTGTACACGGGAACAGATTGAGCAGAGGCGGGAATTAAACTCATGTGTATCCAAGTGCAATCCCCGCGATCTAACCACTGGGCTTTTCCACTCTTTATAAAGTTATTTTGACTTTGGTGGCGTGAATCTAGGATATGCCAAGTAAAATGGCATAACTCCGAATTTGGCAGTGATTGATACAAAAGGACCTTAACGCCAAGGGCAATGAAGCACTGATTCAGGAATTTAACTAAAAATATGCATTGTGCACTTAATAATAATACAGTAGCTGGTTCCGTAAATAAGGGTTACAATAAGGCCAAATAATGCGAAACCCATAAACAACCCAATAACAGGTGACGAACAGTCAGTATTGCCCTTTCTCATCATTTAACAAAAACGATCAAGAGTGTACTCTGACCGAACATTTTGGCGCTGTTTTCTCAATTTTTTTAAATATCAAGCTGATATTTATTAAATGACATAAAATTAAAACAGGAATTAATTCAGAAGCGTATCATCGTAATTTGAAAACTTCGTTGCAAAATTGAGTTCGGAACCATATCCGGAACCATATACTGAATAAATAAAACTAATTTGTTTCAGTTTCCAATTATCCTTTATTTTCAAAAATATATTTTGTGTTAAAAGCACAAGCTAATTTAATCAGCAGCTGTAAAACGCTAGCACAAAATGTCAGGTTTTTATGTGTGTGGTGGGAACCCATAAGCACGAAGAAGCGTACAACTCAATTACCAGGGAATTTTTTTGGCAACTATATCCATGATGGATAGTGAGCCATCATCTGCTTTAACTGGTCTTTTCTTTCAAATTTACTGTTAAGAGAGCATCGTAAATGCACTTTGATTGTGAAAGAATCGATTTTCACATTTTATTTTATTTTAAAGATTGTAAATTTCATATCCCCTTTGATAACAATTTAAAAAAATACCTAGAACAGTGACAAACATTTTATATACGACGAAGTAATATTTCAGAAGTATTGACAAAATACCTGCTGCCAATAGTGGATATTATCAGATATTGCATAGCAAGCTAATATTGGCTTTATCTAAGTACCTAATATTGGCAAAGGGTCTACAAAATAATATTAGTGGAAAGTATTGGCATGCTACTAGAAGTAATTCGCTCTATAACGATTCAAGTAACAACGTTTTTTATAGCGTTCAAATTTTATATAGTACGAAACAAAACATTTTACTTTGAAATTAAAGAAAATCATTTTAAACTTATATTTGGTAGAAAATATTAGACGTTTGATAAATTTAATAAGGCAATAATGGTTGTTATATTATTTACATTTTAGAAAATGTAGTGTATATAAATGCTTAAAATGTTGAGTGGGTGTAAACGTCTCTTTCGCGTCCACAAATTTACGTATGTTAATATTTTAGGGAGTTCCATAGTTAAAATATTGGAAATTAAATATCAAGGACAATTGGAGGTGTTGTGGGAAACGCAAAAATGTGAATTAGGGGGGTTATGGATAAAATATTTACATTAAATATTACTGGAATGTATTATTTTTAGAAAACCCGAGACCGTAGTTCAAATCAGCAAAATACATGGTCATGGCAAAAGTATAGGGAATTTAATTAAGTATTTGTTGAAGGTTTTATAAATATAAGGAGAGTAAGAATTCTGCACTGTATACTTTTGAGTATAACTAACCAAAAGTTTTGACTTCAAGAATACATTCTTATTGCACTGCTATCTAAGGAACATAATTTCCTTGCTCTCTGCTAGGATATTAATCCGAAAGTGGAAAGAATAAATAGAACGAAGTAAATTTCTTTTTTATTCATGGCTTTACGACAATTTTTATATTTTTATCAAAAGTATTATCTTACCTAGGCAAAAATTCAAGGTCTGGATTTGATTCGGTGATCAGTAATTACACATGAAAATATCCCACACTCTAAAACTAGTTTGACATATGTTGTTGTTGTTGAGACCCAGACCGTCCGACCTACCAGAATGGTGTAAGGTAACTGTATGGACGGCCGGGAAGTGCCACCCAATTTACACCGGAACCCAGTGGGGGAGGCATCCACAGGGACCGTACCCTCCTTCCCCTACCACCAACCTCTCGGAAGGACTTACGGACCCACATGTTTAACGTGATCATACTCCGCATGAACACGGCGGCATTTGTGGTAGCGTGCAAATCTAGCGCGCAAACCACGGGGATACCGCACCCGAGATGGCCAACAGCACGCGGTGTTCCGAGGTAGTCACCCACCAAGTACTAACCGCGCCCGATGCTGCTTGACTTCGGTGATCTAACGAGAACCGGTGTTATCAGCACGGTACGGCCGTTGGCCCTAGTTTGACATATGTACAATTCTTCAGAGAATGTGAATTTAAGAATACGCAAGTTGTAAAGGTTACCAAGCAAATTAGAATAGTTCAACAGGTACAGTGAGCGTGTCTCAATTAAATGTTGGATATCCACCTTTATTGAGCAATGCTGTTACTTTGCTGATGTTGCTGAAATTCACATACGAAAAGAGAACAGTGCTACGTAGTATGATGACAAATATATTCTTTAAGGTTATATTATTATATTTGTTCTTATTAAGACAAATAATTACAAATAATAAAGTGTTTATACTAGAAAAATTTTTATGGACCTTAATTCTCTAACATCCATGTTCATTATGCTTGAAAATGAGTAAAATCATATTTATAATACAGATCACTTAAATGTTCTATTTTTTTTAAAATCAGTTTGTGTCATAAAAACAGTGATAACATACATACACTAAAACACACTGCTGTTGGTAAGACGAGAACATGCGCATCTTCCTTGGTAAAGCAGTCATACTTCAGTTAGGTGACTGCAATTGTTTTAAGAGCATTGTAAGCCTCCTTCTTTAAGCTTACAGTATTTTCGAGGGCGTTATATACCCCCTATTCAGGTCAATGCAGAACAGTTAGAATATTATGCGTCCTTAACGAAAGAGAGCGAACTGCGAAGAGGCAAGTTATGGGCAATTCAAAAGAGCTAGAGCACATACAGCGAAAAGTTCGCAATAGGGTGGTATCGACATTATAAAGCACCTACAACCATATCATCAGGGGGTAACAAAGGGTCCCTTTCCTGCCCTCAAAGACGTGGGAAGCTGGCTCTGAGAATGAAATTGAATGGGTCTGTGACTGAGAAGTAAAGCATGGCTCTTGAGGAATGGCTCTGAGTATGTTTGCCTGAAGAATGGGGCTTATAACACTTTCGAAACAACTATAGCCACCTAACTATTTTTAACGAGGAAGTTTTGTAAGTTCATACCATGCCAAGCTTAAAATTATACAAATGAGCTACACAATCAAGAAGACAAACCTGTGTCTTTGCACGTCATTCAAATGCCCAATTTGTAGTAAGCTCCATATTCAAGGTTTTCATTTTGTCAGAAATAAACTGTAACACGATTATTCAAATAATAAGATTATATACCTAGAAATTCAAAGTTGTTTTACCTATGTAATAAAATCGAATTTTACACATGGGTAGTTAAGGCAATCACAGCTGACCTTATCAAAGAGCATGTCTCTAAACTGTCATTTCATTCAGAACTATGTAAAAAAATATTGAAATTATTCAAATGAATTAAAATTTCAAAGGGAGGTATAGAAATATGGAATTCCTGGTCAACAAAATCGTATCACAAACTTTTTGTACCAAAATAAATTATGGTAAAATATTTTGTATTTGTATTAAACACTTCGACTCGTTATCTAGTAGAAACAAACTTGTTGTCGGAAATAGGATCAGAATCTTGCTCAGAAAGTAAAGTTGTTAGAAAAGTTTGTATGAAACAGCGCACATACTTCCACTTTTGCACATAGATGATTAGGGCAATCATATCTGTCTTTATCACACAGCTGAACTTCCTCTAATGAGTGTTGATGTCTCGTCTTGACAAAGGAGAATATTTTTGCTTTAGTCAGTCAAATCAATTAACGCTTTTGTTTTGCTTGTATACTGTTCTATACGAAGCTTCTAAACCATGTAAAACATGTTTCTGGAGGTATGTTAATTTCCAATAAAAAACATTTTGCATGAGCGCGAAAGTCAGAAAATTAAAAAAAAAAATCATTATCACTTAATAACTTGTTTATCATAGTTATTTTGAGTGGCATATTATGTATTTAGAAAACACCTAAACAACTAAATAAAAACTTCCCAGTTAGTTTAAGAGTACCTATAATTATTAGTAGTTAGTATTATTATATATTTGTAGTTTGTTTTATTACTTTCCTTATATACATAATGTATAAAGAAAGTATTGTGAATGGGTCGAAAATTCAAAATCGAGTTTTTGACGGGAGACTACGTTTCAAGCAACCCTGATGACGGATCGAACATTTTTGAGATGATGTCTGTGTGTGTGTGTGTGTGTGTGTGTGAAAGTGTGTGTGTGTGTGAAAGTATGTGTGTGTGTGTGTGTGTGCGTCAGTGAGTCTGTGGAGACGATATCTCACGAACGACAAGAGCGATTCGAATGAAATTTGGTACAAAAATCACAATCTATGAATACTGGAAGCCTACTGTTTTAAAACACAATCGAATGTTCAGAACCTCCCTAAATGTTCGAGTGCAATATTGAAAAAATCATCAAAGAATTAAAACCTTTAAATAAGTTACATAATTAGACATTTCTTATGTAATTTTTCCTTATAAAACGATTGACATAAATTTTAGAACGCTAGCATGAACCGTTTTCGAGATATTGCACATTTTTTAAATACATTTATCAAAGAAATCCTATAAATTAAAAAAATATATTAACTGTTGAAAAACATGTTTACTTTTTATATGTAATATCATGCGATAAATTTGGTGACGTCATTCTCATGGATCTAACTCGTTCCATTCACGAAAAAAAGTACTTTGTGTAATACTTTTGTATTTGAACGCCAATAGTCATTTATCTGCTGTAAATATAACTTATTTCTCCGTCCATAACGCTTGGCGAGATTTTGACGACGAATTTAGCGGAATGTCGCTAACTTGGCGACATTTTTAAATGTCAAATTAGAGAAAATCTCGCCAAATGGATAAAAATGAAGCTAAATCAATGAAAATGACAACTAATTGAAGAAAATTCAATATGTTGGGAAGAATATAAGTATCTACTATAAGAATAACATTTCTTTAATTGTAAAAGTAGTAAATTCATTGCATTATATAAGAAAAGTCATGTGTTGCCCACATCAGATTTTCAGTTTTATAGAGAGTATGAGTAACATAATAATTTATAATATATTTTCGTTTCTCCGATATGTTTTCAAATGAGGTGTATCTAGTAACCATGTCACATATTGGAGAATTTGCAACAGCATATTAATCTGCCATTTTGTGCAAGATTAAAGCTGCTCAATTTTTCACTTACTTATTTTCTTATAGTGAGTGATGGTGTCGCCGATCTCTATGTTCTGGAAAAAGTCAGATATATCGAAAACGCATTTATCTTATACATTTGACTTGTCACATGCAATGATTCAGATATAAAGAATTCTTTCTCACACTACTCAAGATGCATTTCGTACATAAGGTATATAGATCCCAGTCTTATCAGAGTATTTATTATACGATCAAAATATTGGAATTATTGATAAATATTTTAATCATTTTATTTGACCTGTTGATTTAAAAAAAAGCTAGTCGTATGTAAAGCTTTTTCAATAATTTGAAGTCTGTAGTTCACAAAACTTAACTTATCCCGTGATTTTATGATTTTATTAAACTTTTCAGATCAAGAATTGCATCGGGATTTATCACACAAAAACATATATAATATTAGGGCGCATAAAGCATGGATTGCAGTAGGCTGCCTTTTTTTTGTTGTTGTCATGTTGATTAATTTTAACATCTGTTAGGTCTTTAGTATACAGATTTTTATCAGATTTTTAGTATAAAGACGTGATGTTTTAAAAGGATTGTCTTCAACTGTGAATATTCATGGGTAATCGTATTTTGAGTCATGCACTCATATAGTTTCTAGAACTAAAATTTAATGTATTTGCGCATATTAGTTCAATAATAAAATAGATAGAAGATCTAAAGAAATTGAAACATTTTTTATCAAATAAAAAGCTGGAGTTGAATATAACCGATATGCCCTCGGCTTTAATGAATTCCGATTATATAAAATGTTTCTATAATGTACTAAAAAACTATGAACTTCCTTATACACAGTCAAAATATATTAAAATAATTCTTCACATGTGGATAAAATTTATGATGCATTTTTCGTTCATTCTGTGAACAAACACTTAATTTTTAACCACATACATGCGTTTTTCAAACAGACGCCAGTTTCCTTTAAATGGCATGAATACAAAATTTTAGAATAATCGTGATTTATAAGATTCGTGATTGACGAGAAAACAGAAAGATCAGAAACAAGATTATTTAAATCATAGTTTGTTGAAAAATACTGACGCAAAAAAGTTTCAAACGTCACAAAATCTTCACCGAAAGTAATAAGCATTTGATATAATGATTGAATGTGACTTTTAACAGTTATATACACATGTAGCTCTCTTCCTAGGGGTTTTAGATGCAAGCTATATTTATAATGGGTTTAAAAGAAATGTTTGTGCGATGTCGGCTACAGTATTTGGGTTGATAAAGCTTTATCCTATGATTCTGATAAAATCTGCAAAAAACTTGAAATTATGCACGTTTTGTTGTTTCTGCATGCAATGTATGAATTTGCATGTAATGTATTTTCATTATAAAAAATATTCATTTCTCAATGTTCTACCTTGTTGGAACATGTGTATTCAATCATTTGTGGATAATTCGGCAGTTCATGTACAACATCTTTTTTCAGCATTGAGCACAGGCACGAGGTATAGCAACATAGCATTAGCAGCATAGCATTAGCAACATAGCATTGGAAACATAGCATTAGCAAAATAGGCATTTCAAAAGCGCGATACGCACAACTCCAATGCTCCACAATTTTTAAATAACAAAATGTTGTTAGAAGGGTTTTATATGTCATTCAGCACCACCTGCTTCCCAGCGCTACCACAACTCATTTCAAAATTCCGCGTTTTTTTAATCACACATAATATACGTCACATTTTGTAAATTCATAAAACCCAAATTAATTTGATCAGTACATTTTAACATTGTTTAATAAATTTTTCTATTAATTTTTTCTGTAAAGTATTGTTAAAGAAAACCCTTTGCTATGCGTTCGTAAAATCACATAAAATTGAGTTACGCAACTGACATTATGAACACAAGAGACAGAATTCGCACTAGACGAACGAACGCATTTAATTATAATTTAATTAAAGAGTGTGTTGATAAGTATGAGTGAGTTAGCTAAATTTAACTATGGCGAAACCGAAAATGGAGGTAATTTAGAGAAAGGGTGAAACAGACATTTAGGAGCATAACTCATACATCCTAATTTTCTGATTAAAACTTCGAATCAGGAGGAATGTAATTTAGCTAAATAATCTCCCTTTTGTCATTCTCATTTGAATTCTTGCTGTTAAGAAAAATTTTTAACGTTCCCATTCATAGTTTTAGTTCCATCTATATAATAATTGAATCACTGATTAGAAAATAAGATTAAGTCCCTTTCACCCGATTTGGAGGGAAATGGAAAAAACAAACACACAGTATACCATGCTCATTTTACTTCTATCTGATTGGAGATATATCGATGATTCAAAAGATAGATAAAGATGAATTTTTGAAACATATAAGCATTTCATTTAAAATATTATTATTTTGGATTTGTAATTTAAATCTCTTGGAATTATTTCCTTGGAATTTAATATTTATACCAAATGAAAAATGAAATTAGTTCCGAAAATAAATAAATTTTTGACAGGTAAACTTGGCGAGACACGACGTTAATAATTTGATTTATTTTTACTCAGTTCATATTTCGTATTAATAGCCAGAGATAGTACTTTTGTTTTCTATGAAATTTCCACTTTTAAACCTATACTCTAAAACAGACTAATAAAGTTGATAATTCAATACTCGTCATTTTGAATATTTCATTGTTTCTCTTAAGAAGAAACACAAAAATTTCACATTTTAAATAACTGTAATAATTACTCGAAATGTTTCAGATATCGTATTTATCTTTTTTTCTGTTTTTTTCTCAGAGTGACTTAAATCAAACTTTTACAGAAAATTTGCTCAAGGTGCAGAAATCAAATGCGTTATTTTGAGAGTCCCATAGAAATATATAAAGTAAAAATTTTTAAATTCAAAATTTTCAAATTTTTAGGAACCTTGTCATAACTCAAGAACTCGCAAATGTCATATTTATCAGCAGATTTCTCCGAAAATAAGGCGACTTACAATCAAGATTCTACAGAAAATATGTTTAAATTTAGTATTCTAATTGTCATGTAGATACTGTTATAAGAAAATCAAATTTCAAGGTATCCAACGACAGATCAATATCTCGCATATTTCTTTATTTTTTAACACGTTACAAAAAAGTTGAAAAGTGTTTATGATTTTGTTCATTCATTCTGTCTGTCTGCCTGTCTGTTAGCACAATAACTGCCGTAAAAATGACTTAATTAAAATGAAATTTTAGTATGTTGTTCAGACGGTCTGTAGGGCCTATGGGAATATAAATGAATAATATCACCCAATTAGTTTTGGATTGAACCCGGGATGACAAAATGAAATACATTGAGCCCTATGGGACCTAATTTTTCAAACATTTTTTGAACGGATTTAAAATTCACAAATTGCTTCGAAAGTTTTATGAAATATTCAAATTATCCTATAAAATATATAAAACAAGGAAGATCAATCATGCTTAAAGCATTGATTATGAAAAACTTTCCAACTTCAATGCAATTTTATTTAAACAAGTCTAAAATGTGCAATACATTCCTCGGTAATATTTTGAAACTTATCACAATACTGCATTAATTTATTATATTTGAAAACTTAAACCTTCATCGAAAAAAATGAACTTCATTCAAATGACGGCATTAAAATATAAATTGCCTGGTTTAAACATCTCTGAAATGTTATACATTCCTCGGTACTAGTTTTAGAATTATCATAATACTACGATAATTTATTATATTTGAAAACTTCATCGAAAACAACTGAAATTATTTCAAATGACGTCATAGAAAAAATAACACGCCTGGATCTCTCTATAAAAACAGGATTTCATGATGAGCATTTAATGAGGATTTAGATGAGCATTTAAACTCAAATATATTGTCATTGCGTTGTTTCAGTATGTAGATGCACAGAATTTAAGCAAAAATAAAGTAGTTTTAGGACGGATACAACACTCAATATGAATTAAAAAGAACATAAAAAAAATCACGATTTTGAAACAAGATGGAAGCCATATATCATTTTGAAGAGGATCACGTGATATTTTCATATCATGGACACGTGATCGTTTCATATAAGAGATGTTATTATTATTATAATTTTTATTTAAAAAACTACTGAATATATTTCGCTGAATTTTTTTTACATATTTTATAGAAAAATTTGAATATTACCTAAAAATTTCGAAGCAATTTGTGAAATTTAAATCCGCTTAAAAAATGTTTGAAAAATTATGTCCCATAGGGCTTAATGTATTTCATTTTTTCAACCCGGGTTCAATCCAAAACTAATTGGGTGATATTATTCATTTACATTCCCATAGGTCCTACAGACCGTCTGAACAACTTACTAAAATTTCATTTTGATTAAGTCATTTTTACGGCAGTTATCGTGCTAACGGACAGACAGACAGACAGACAGAATGAACAAAGTCATAAACACTTTTCAACTTTGTTGTAAAGTGTTCAAAATCAGCAAAATAAATTCAGTAGTTTTTAAATAAAAATTAAAATAATAATAACACCTCTTATATGAACCGATCACGTGACCATCATATGTAAAGATCATGTGACCCACTTCAAAATGATATATGGCATCCATCTTGTCTCAAAATCGTGATTTTTAAAGTTCTTTTTAATTCATATTGAGTGTTGTATCCGTCCTAAAACCCCTTTATTTTTGCCTAAATTCTGTGCATCTGAACAACGCAATGACAATATATTTGAGTTTAAATGCTCATCCAAATTTGATTATTTCTACAGCGAAGCCTATTTTTCACCTATGTAAAATGTAAACAGCAAAATATGTAGAATGAGTTGTATTAGAATTGCTGTATTTCTGTAACGCAAAAGTATTTAGTTCATGGAGTCTGCATAGCTGATATGAATGAAATATTCACTGACTTTACAAAGAGAAGGACGATTTTTTTCGATGACGTTTTACGCATAGAGTTTAATTACTTGTAGCTCCATGGTCTTAATTTTTAAATAAAATAAATTATTATAGTATTGTGATGAATGACATGAATGGGAAATTATTTATGAATGAAATGCTGCTTTCATAGAGAGAGCCAGGCGTGTTATATTTTCTATGACGTCATTTGAATGAATTTCAGTTGTTTTCGATGAAGTTTTCAAATATAATAAATTATCGTAGTATTATGATAATTATAAAATTATTACCGAGGAATGTATCACATTTTAGAGACGTTTACACCAGGCAATTTATATTTCAATGCCGTCATTTGAATGAAGTTCATTGTTTTCGATGAAGGTTTAAGTTTTCAATTATAATAAATTAATATAGTATTCTGATACGTTTTAAAATATTACCGAGGAATGTATTGCATTTTAGACATGTTTAAATAAAATTGCATTGAAGTTGGAAAGTGTTTCATAATCAATGCTTTAAGCATGATTGATCTGTCTTGTTTTCTATATATATATATATATATATATATATATATATATATATATATATATATATATATAAGAGGACACTTAGAAATAAAGTAACACTTAGAAATAAGCAGTTGGACACTTAGAAATAAGCAGTTGCAATTCAATATTTTGAGTGTCCTGCTGCTTAAAGTATGATGAAGAAATAAAAAGTTCTATAGAAAGGAGTGGTACTAAATATGTCAACCATAAAAATGATTAAAATGAAGAAATTTTGCCAAGTTTATCATACTTCATGGATGAAAAGTATGGAAAAGAGGGTATGGAATGCCTTTCATAATAAACTTGGCAAATTTATTTTTGTGATCCAAGGGATTTTTTGAAAGCAGTGTCTTGCTGTAATGAACGTAGATGAATTCAAAGGAGTTGGGCTAAAAAACTTGGACTGCGTGTATATTACATCTTTATATCGTTTTAATGGAAATTTGCCATGCTTATTATAAAATACATCCAGTAACCCCCCTTCTATGTTATTTTCACATATAGAGTTTGATAAACTTGGCTATAGTTCTCCATCCCAATCAATTTCGTGGTTGACACTTTCGTAAAGCCGAAGAACTTTGCCCTTTTTAGAGGATACAAATTACCAGACCAAATGCCAATAGTTTCCCAGGATTCAAAATGCATAACTATGCTACACTGAAACTCAATTCTTGAAAGCCAATGAATGATTCAATAATACGTCCGCTTAGAATAAAAGATAAAGAAAACATATTATGACTTCTTGACTTCCAAAACTGTATCCCACATTCTTCATAAAACCCTTAACAATGGACGTGTCCCCAGTTGTGATATCCAGAAGCTCGAACTTGCTTACCGATCTCTATCTCGATAGTGGTCGAAATTAAATAGATTTTTTAGACTCGATTTAAAACTTTAAACATAAAAAAAATGTAGACTTAAAGTAAATTTCTTATACAAATTGGAAGATATCCTTCCATATCATAGAGATTTTGTTTTATTCTAATTCGCTTTTTAATTACTTGATGTAGTAACACGGTTTTGAGAAATAGTCACACAAATCTGCTCTTTGGTGATTGAAAATATTATCACAAGTTTACATCTGGACATAATCGGAAAGATATAAAAACTATCCTTATAACGATTTTTAAAAACAATACCTAGAATAATTTCTTCCATATTTATAAATTTATTTTTAAATGCATCGAAATTTTCATTTTTTGGGAAATCTGATGCATATTTCGTTGCATTCGAAAAAGAAAGATTAACGCAATTCTATAGCTTGTCGGAAATATGTGTGTATTTATTTGCAATTTAACTTTAAATAATATACTGTAATTTATATATTATTTTATTATCTGTAAATTTTTAAGCGAATGCATAAATATTAAAATTGTTGATTCTTGTTCAAGTACATATTTTATTCCCGCGGTTCGTTGTACAGTATGGGGAGAAGTTATGCTTCCGGACCCGGGCATTGGGCTTGCAACGAAAGGAGAAATGATTTTCTTCATAACAGACAATTTGTACATTGAGTAGCGTTATCTGCAAAAGTATTATTTAAGAAGCGCGCTCATATTTACAGCCCAGGCAACGTCGGGGAATTCATTCTTGTATTAAATAGATCACATATATTCTTGGTAGCATGGAATTATAACTTTCAATTTTCATATACTTTTGTTGGTTTTCAGGACATTCATAAACATATCCTGTAGATTATATTCAGAAGTATAGCTGCCTAGTGCAATTACCATTTATATTACAATAATATCCTTTCTTTAATGCCTCTATTAGCATCGATGCAGTATGTTGAATATTCATCCAGTGAATAATAAGGTATTTAATATTCATATCCGTGTTATGCAGACAAAGAATAACGATCCGTCTAAAATTTAGAAAACGGGTTTTATATAAACGTCATTTGCTTATTTATAAAATAACTAGAACTGTGAGGAAAATACGAGTTTTCTATTTTACAAGCTGAAAAAACTGTTATTTGCGCTGTTATTTCTAATAAACTCTTTTGAAAAAAAAAAAAAAAGCGAAACGCCAGGAAGAAAGTGACTGATTTTATTGAAATTAAATGTACGCACAGTTCATATACACAGATAATGAAATGATTAAAAAATCAAGTCCTCAGAACCCATCAATGGTTAGCAATTGCACATTGAATTTTCAAATCAGTAATTGGTAAAAACCCCTTGTCTGCAATGCATGTTTGTATACGTCTGGGTAAGGAGTGATAATGCTACTTAATGTCATCCTGCGATACATTCTGCCAGGCATTCCTCAATTGTTGCTCCGGATCTGCTACATTCCGAAGTGCCTGAATCTGCCGGCCTAGCATATCCAATACATGCTCAATTGGCGAAAGGTCTGGTAATCTTGCTGGCCAAGGAATAGTATCAATAGCGCTGAGACAGTTCACAAATATGCGAGCCATATGTGGCATGATCTTGTTGGAAAATGGTCCCCAGAATAACGTGCCATGAAGGGTAACGGAAACGGTCACAGGATCAACAAATCGTTGAACTGCTAAAGTTGTACTCAGGATGACTTGGGGCGACCTGCTGTCATAAGAGATAGTACCCCACATCATCACAACAGGGGTAATGGCTTTGTCTCTGTTGTTGTTATTGTTGAGACCCAGACCGTTCGACCTACCAGAAAGGTGTAAGGTATCTGTTTGGACGGCCGGGAAGTGCCGCCCAATTTACACGGGAATCCAGTGGGTGAGGTATCCACAGGGACCGTACCGTCCTTCCCCTACCACCAACCTCTTGGAAGGACTTACGGACCCACATATTTTATGTCATTGTACTCCGCGTAAGCACGACGGCAGTTTTGGCAGCGGCGGGAATCGAACTCGGCAGGAATCGAACAGCCTGTGTAAAACAAAGGCTGATTGGGACCGCTGGCCCTGACGCTTCCACACACATACCCGATGACCATCTGCTGAAAGACTGAAGCGTGATTCATCTCTGAACACTATGCGATGCCAGGCTGCTGGCAACCATGATGCTCGGCTATGACTCCACTCCAAACGACTCAGGCGATGTTGTGGGGCTATGGGCAGACATCTTAAAGGCCGCCGTGAGCGTAACCCCACCTCAGCTGAGTGACATGAGATGGTGGAAGGTACCACGGATGGTATTGAAAAGGCTGTAACACGTTGGATGGCGGACAATGATGAAGTTAGTCCAATTTGGGACTGTCGTACAATCATTCGATCTTGTCTCGCATTCGTGCACCTTGGCTTTTCAGAGCCTTCATTCCGCCTATGAGTTCCTTGCAGCAACCATTACAGCCATCACCTATGCACAACAGTGTCCATTCGGTGCAAGTGGCGGCCTATTGTTCAGTATGACCAACCAGCTTCACGAATCCCGACGATGCGGCCACGTTCGAACTCGTCTATTTGCTTATAAGGGCTTCAGCAACGTCGTAACGGCATTATTGGTTGTGTCTCCACGGAACGATTAAAGATAAACCGTCCCCATCTTTAACCTGTTTCAGAGGATGGACTTTGCGCAACTAGAAACGCGCGCTGTGACCGAAATTAACACTCATTGGCCTTGCAAGTTTAATCATTTATATACTTGGTATAAAGGGATTTGCATGCGAAATTTCAAGATGATCAGATAGTTTTTCTGGGGTACTTCGTTTTTTTTCTGCAAAAGAGTGAATATGAAAAGCTAATTTATGGAAATACATATACCATATCATTATTCTATTGAATTTCTATAAATATATTGATTGATTTTATTACTACAACACTGAGAGCAAAATTTTCAATTACAGCGAATAAATACAGTAAACAAAGAAATACACATCACAAAAGATAAGACAATAATAAAAGCATATATAAAATAATAAGCAATTATATTTTTAACTCCTTTATATACAGTTTTATGAGATCAAAAATGAATTCATGCAACAAAATAGCAATGAATTTCGGTGAATTTAATCAATTTCGTAACATTGTGTAGATATCAATCAATGTAGAATGTGTAGATCTGAATCAATGTATATAAATGTGCAGATCTGCGTCAATGAATCAGTGTAGATATGAAACAATATATAGATATGAATCCATTTAATGCATACTATTTCTAATAGTAGGTTTCAGTTAAGGACCTGTATTTCACATATAACGAAGATAAAGCTAATTGTAAATTGAAAAGCTGCTCTAAAATTTGTTGAGAGAAGGTGGAAGCCTTCCTTGTTTTAAAACATTGGAGCTGCAATGTTTCTGTTCAGAAGATGGACTTTTCCCCTAGTTATAAGTCTCTAGTTTTTAGTCTCTGTAGTGCTATATATTAAACGAAGCTGTGATACATTAATTGTCCTATGCAGCAGTTTGTAGAGTTTTTAATAATGGAGTTAAATATATTTTTTAAGGATCGTAATCTACAAATATTTTTGCAACAATGGTGGATTGCTTTATATGTCATTACATTTAACTTTTTCAGTATGTAAAGTAAAGTCTAAAAGGAAATCCCCTTGCCTTTTAAGGTTTATAGATATATGAAATATATTTTTGTATCCCTACAATATGATTTGCATTATATAGCATTTTCAGAAAGTCAATAGAGCTGCAGTTATTTTTCCATTATACTCGTGTTATATGTCTTCTTTCGAATTGAATTATTTTTCTTTTTGGTTTTGCAAAAATGCTCCATATATCTAGCTTTGGTAATTTATGTTTTTTATTGTTGCTGCATGGTGTTCATGGATAATTTTTCTAAATGACTATCTTGCGAACCCTCGAGATATTTTTCTCATTGTTTGTAACCATCTGTTTCAACTGATCAGTTTTTACATCATTACAAAAATACAAATCACCGTGTTATTTTTTCATACTGTGCATTGCCGTAAACTTGAAAAAGTACCAAAAAATTAATATCTAGAGGACGGTTGATGTTGGGGAAATTGTATAGGTATCATTATTTTTGGGGTCAAAATTACAAACGAAACAAGCATTTAATCCATACACTTAAGCATTCTTAGCTTCGAATTTGAAGATTTTTACAGAACACGTTGTATAAAGTCTGTTTATTATTGTTCTAATCGTTTTAAAATCTACTCAGCACCAGGGTTATCTATAAATGACTTGTTAACCAAATTTTGAGAAACTGAGTCAAAAAGTTTTTGAACTAGGGTGGATACATACACTGCAATACTTCCTCTGCACATTACCATGCATTATAGGAAAAGTAAAATTAGTGCTCTGCACTACGCAGGGGTATGTTATTTAAATGTTATTTAATCTAAATAACATTTAGATCGACACGTAACGCATAGATCGTGAAACACATAAATTTAATAAAGACTAAAGAAAGCAAACATCAGTTTAAAATAATGACTATAAGAGAAACATCAAAAGTCTGGAAGTGTGAAATTTTTTTACGTACTTGAGTAATACGTACTAGAATAATAATAATTATATTCAATAATATATATATATCTATATTAGTTATGTAGTGTGGACTTGTTTTATGTATGAATAGTGTGCTCTTATTCAAGAGATATATGAATAGTGTGCTCTTATTCCCTCACAATACCGGCTAATTCTTTCTAGTATTAAGTAATATAATAGGATTAAGTGAATAATTTTATTTAGATAATCAGAATAATAACACAAAATTAATATTTATTTCTTACGCCTAGTTTAACAGAATGTAAACGCTAGAAAGGAAATATATTAACTGCCATCAATATTGCGTTTCATAGTTAATATTTTTTTCAATTTAAAATTTGCACACACCAATGTAATAAAATTTCACATAGACGCTAAATTACTGAATTTTATTAAGTTATTAAAAACAAAATTACAATACATCAGAAATTGTTCCACGTACATTTTCTTTAGGATTACGTTGATGTAGATAAAATCTCCTTTTCCGTTTTGAAGGACTAAACTGAAAGAAAAAAAACCTCTGTGAAATGTCTATATTGTTATTTTCACAGTATATGCGTATCCATTTTTTAGAACTTTGCTAGCTAGTTTTAATGGCGTCATTTTAGAAATGACACTTGTGACTATTAATGGCTGTATTTTAACAGGGAAAGTATTCTCTAACGAAGAAATCTTTGAAAGAACAGGCAGTTTATTAGCATAATATATCATGTCTGCGATTGTCTTATTTTATAAAAACTTCACTGTATCTCTTGGATCCACAGCTTTTTTCAAATAAATAATGCTTTTGCTAACAAATGTTTCTGAGTAAAATGTTTATTCATGTCTTTTCTCGTTATAAATCATTTGAAAATTAGAGTTTTATTTCTCTGTAAAATGAAAAATGAAAACTTCCTTTTCTTTTCTGCTGTGGAATTAACTGAAATATTGCATTGAAAGTAATAAATTTGAAATATGTTACAGTTAATAAAGTTTATAGTCAATATTCCACATTAGAATTTCATGCATTTCTTAAGTCAAATATTGGAACATTGGGTTAAAATTCTAAAATTATTTCATTTGTATGTTTGTATTGTTAAATATATTTTAATCTCAAATGGCTTATTTAATTAAATTAAAAATTGCTAGAGACAGTTAAAATACAGCAATGAATATGTACAGATGATATAGAATAAAATCAGTATCGTATTTAACTTATATGGCGTGATTGTTCATATACAGTTATTACCCTCGCTAACGTACTAATTGAGATAGGGAAGTATCTACGTAACTTAAAGGAAAATATATTGCTCAACATTATAAAATGCACTTTATGCTTAGAAGGAAAATACTTCAACACAAATGCCTGGAATCATCATCAAAAAATACTTCCAGTAAATAATACGAATTCTAATATGACTAGTATAAAATATCTGATGTGGGCAGCACATGACTTTCCTTATATAATGCAATGAATTTACTACTTTTACAGTAAAAAAAAAATTTATTATTATAGTAGATATTTATATTATTTCCAAGATATTGAATTTTCGTCAATGAGTCGTCATTTTCATTGATTTAGCGTCATTTTTATCCATTTGGCGAGTTTTTCGTTAATTTAGCAACATTGAAAAAAGTCGGCAAGTTGGCTACATTCCACCAAATTCGTCGCCAAAACCTCGCCAAGCATTATGGACGAAGAAATAAGTAATTCTTACAGCAGATAAATAACTATTGGAGTTTAAATACAAAAGTATTATTCAAAGTATCTTTTTTCATGAATGGAACGAGCTAGATCCACGGGAATGATGTCGCCACATTTATTGCATGGTATTACATATGAAAAGTGAACATGTTTCTCAATAGGAAATATTTTTATTTTTATTTTATATGACTTTTTTATATTTTTTTTTAAATGTGCAATATCTCGAGAACGGTTCATGTTAACGTTCTAAAATTTATGTCAATCGTTTTCTAATGAAAAATTACTTAAGAAATGTCTATTTGCGAACTTTATTAGCGGTTTTGATTTTTTGACGATTTTTTCAAAATTTTACTCGAAAATTTAGGGGGGTTCTGAAAATTCGATTGCATATAAAAACAATAGGCTTCCAGTGTTTATGGATTGTGATTTTTGCACCAAATTTCGTTCGAATCTGTCCATTCGTTCGTCAGTTATCGTCTCCATAGGCTCACTGACACACACACACACACACACACACACACATATATACAGACATCATTTCAAAAATGTTTGATTAGGGATCAGGGATGCTTGAAACGTGTTCTCCCGTCGAAAACTCGAATTCGAATTTTCTACCCCGTCACAATACTTTCCTTATACATTATGTATATAAGGAAAGTAAAAATATCTGTTTATTGCCAGTTTATTGGCCAGAAAATCTAAAAGAATATAATTTGAACGTAATAAAAACCTTTCTGGTTTCTCCTTTTGTACAGCAAAAGCAACAGTGAGTAGGCACTAACCAATATAGTTCTGATCATGGGGGGAAGTCAAATTCACGGATCGAATTCCGATGGATTCGGAATAAATTTAAAAATATGTTGTGGGCAGCACATGATTTTCCCTGCATAACGCAATGCATTAAATTTTTTCACAGTGAAAAAATGATGTATAAGATCTATGGCACAACATTTTTAATATTAAATTGTGTATTTGTGACTTTTCCTGATGACGATATGTAAAACTATTTCGAAATACCTTATATTTTGCACAATTCTAAATTAAAAATTATCAATATTAATAGCATCTGCAATAGCAATAGTCCATATATTAAAATACTTTAGTAATAATTAAGTAATCAATTTGGCGTAATTTTTGCAATTCTGATGATATTCTCGTCAATCTCCTGCAAAATATCGCCACGTTAACTATATTTTGCTAAATGATTCGGCAAATTCGCCAAATTTCTCCCCAAGCGTTACAGAAAAGAGCAATTCGTATATATAAATGAGTGTTGGAGAATTTCTAGCCGTCAAAATACAAAGCTATTATCCAAAGTATCTACTTTCGTGAATGAAATTGATCTACGAGAATGAATTTAAAAATTTCATTGCATAATATTAGTGAACATATTTCGCTATAGTTATTTTTTTTATTTTATGAGATTTTTTTTTAGTTTATTAGAAAAAGTGTAATATCTTGAAGACAGTTTATACTAGAGTTCTATAGTTTGTGTCAATTATCGTTTTCTAATAAAAAATTTTAAAAATCTCATTCAAAAATTGTAGTATGGGGGGAGGTCTTCCGATTATTAGATTATGTTTAAAATCAATATGATTCCACTATTGATTGATAATAATTTTTGTTCCAAATTTCCTTCGAAGTGCTCCATTCATTCGTGAGATATCGTCTCCAGAGACTCACGAAGACACACACTCACACACACACACAAACACACAAAGACACACAGAGAGAGAGACATTACCTCAAAAACGATCGATTCGAGTTCAGGTTGAAACGTACTATTTCATTAAAAACTCGAATTAGATTTTTCGAACTCGTTACAATAATTTCCATATAATTGTACTATGTATATGTGGCGATTAAAAATGAGTTTCGGTCGCTCTATACATGATGTATTCAATGTTTGGAAACTTTAGAAGTGTAATTTCAAACAGTAAATAGTTGTTTGGGTCTCTTCCAACAATGTATATAAAAATAAATGTGAAAATAAATCACTTTTAACTGATGTAACTTTCAAATAAAAACAATAAATTCATTTTTAGATTAAATATCTTCTTATGTCGGATTAGGACGAAACTCAAAGATTTTTGGACTTAAGATGCGCATTTAAAAATTTCTTCTGGCTCGGTTGACTTCAGACTCTGGCAGTATTAGTTCAGACAGGGATATAGACATATCTGAAATTTCGACTAATACAGACTTCTGCTACACGTTTTTCGACTTCGCATAGGTTGGATGCGAAATAAATAGCATGTACAGACTTATAATATTGGATTGTTGAAGGTGGAAATAAGTGTATATATTGTATATATTGCCTTATGTTATTCTTTACCCACCTGTGTTGGTTGCGAAATCGGGTTTACTTGCCCATTTGGTACTGTGTTTGTATTGATCTTATAGGTCATGTTCTTTTGCATGTAGTAAAGATTAAAGTTTCCTAACGGGCTCTGTCCTTCTTTAACAATTACCCTATGTGTTTATGTTATGTATTGTTAACTAAGTTTTGTTGTTAACTAGGGTTTGTTTGTTGACTAAGTATTGTTTTGTTAACTAAGTTTTGCTAACTTTATGTTTCTGTTGAATTCTTTTAGTGGGAGGATGAGTCTCGACAGGTGGCAGAGTGTGGTTGTCTCGATTTCCGCGTTTTTGCCGGTGAGTTTTTGTTGTTAACTGAGTTTTGTTAACTATATGTTCAACAACATAGCATGCATATCTAGTACATAAATGTATGAATTATAAAGTATTCAAATGTTTATAAAATTCTAAAAACTTTTAAAGCCATATATCAGTTGTTCTAATGTATGTTTATTTTGAGCTTTAGATCATATTGTACCAATAAATTACCAATCTCGGTTTTTATAGCATATAATGTAGAAAGTAAAATAATTTAGTACAAATAAACGTAGACACAAATTGTTAAAATACTTTAATTATTGCTAATTTTATTCATAAATGCACAAGGCGATAGCCGAATCTTTCAATCTTTCTGTCATTCAAATGTTCTTTAACATATATTATACCATTGACCTAACATCCTAAGCATACCAAGTTGCAAAATCTTACTAAATCCAAAAAAATATATTTAATATCTCAGTGACATAAAATAAGTAGAAAACGTATAACTGCTTTTACATATTTTCTGAAACACCCGTGAAATAGATAAATTAATATAGCAGCCAAACTTATATTTTAAATATTGTTTTAAATATTGTCATACATAATTTGTTTTTGCTTCTTTACAATTTTAATACAGAATATAAAATCTTATTTAGTTACATTTATAGGTCAAAATGAAATCATCTGGTTATTGGGATGCTTGTAAAATAATGATTGGATATAGCGCCCCCAAAAATTTATTTTCATAGAACTTGGATCATATTTTACCATGTCTTTTTCGCTATAATAAATATAAAAAAACAACAAAAAAACACAATATGACTTAATCTTTAAATCTAGATATCCCAATTCATTTCCTCGAGAATTGTTAATGTTAGCAGTTAAACCGACTCAACCTTATAAAGACAATGTACTTATTTATTATTACATGAGCTGACAATTCTCACGTCTTAGGTTCAGATCTTCCGCTAAGAACTATAAAGAACTTCATTTATCTTTATTCTACTACAGATTACCGTTAGTTACGTCATTGGAGGGTTAGATGCTCTTTACGGCTTTGTCGTGCGCTTACGATGGTTTATGAGCTGGCAGGCTATTGAAGCAAAGGCTTGTTCCAAAGATCATTTCATTTCTTCCAGAGGATAGCGATTATAAACGTTTACGTAGAAAATGTAATCTTATCAAATATCTCTAATGACTGAATCTGATGTACAGTAAGAGTATGTTTCCCATCATCACATCTTGCTAAACCCATAAATGTAATACTTAAAAAGGTTTGAAGATGTGGATTATATTTTTGGAATGGAGTTTGGAACGTGAGATCTTTTATGGGATTGTGTAATGCTTTTTATACTGAAAATTGTTTATTTTTTGTCCTTAAAGTTTTATTTCAGTTTTTCAGTGATGACAGAAAATAAATACTTTTCTCTGAAAATTTTAAAATTTAGAGATTCTATTGCATGTTTTAATATAAAGCGACAATTTTCAAAATTAAGACCATAAAATACGTTAAAATATACATAGTATGTTTCATACCTGAATGCTAAAGTTACTTCTAAAATGATTGCTTATTTGATTTTGCTATGAGTAATATTTTCTTTTAATTAGATGTTTGTGAACATTTTTAAAAAATCCTATTTGAATGATTTACACAAAAATATGTAATCTATTTCTAAAACTTATAATCTACAGATGCTGGTACATACCTACAACTGCATGAGACTTATTGAACACTTTAAAATTGCAGCACCGCTCTGGTATTGGTTGGTCCATTATGTCATTCAAGGGTGCTGATTTTCTGCACTTTTCTCTCCGCCATTTTAACTTTTAACACCGTTTCACTATTTATAATCGAAACGAATGTTCTCTCGAACTTTCAACATCCATCTGCCAGTCATGCTTTTTTTATTAAGTAACATTTTTTAAATATGACTTCGGAGAATCAAGCCTTCTCGAATTTGCTTATATCTTATTGGATGTAGCCTTGGTCCTTTTCAGTGATGCTGGTTTATGGGCAGATCATTGATTATGTGCTGGTTTGTCCCTTCAGATTTGGGGCTGGGTCCCATCATTCTGTCTCCTGTCCATGATTGAGTTTCAAAATTAATTAGTATATTGGCTATATACAATGTTCTATTTAATACTAATGTTACCGCCATTTCGTCTGGATTATTATTTAGCCTGATTCAACGCTCAATTTACTGCTGCTGTTTTAATTTTCTATTTCCTATATCTCTAGTTATATTTCATACTACATTGATGCACATTTCTCTCTGTCATTTCGAACTTTTTAACGCATATCTTTATTCATAATTGACTCGACTGCTCTGTCAAACTTTCAACATCATCTGCCAGTTCTGTTTCTTAGTTAAGTGACACTTTACAAACATGGCTTCGTGAAGTCCGCATTTTATACCAGTACTTCTTGTAATACAGCTTAAAGGGTATCAGCAAAGACTACCGCCGCAGCCGAAAGTTTCCGGGTAACAGAACGATCCGTCGCTGCGACAACACGCCGAGCACGAGGCAAAACACCCGGCTTAGTGGTCCGTGGCCGACGCCACCCCACCAGCGCCCGGCCCACGCCACCAAATCAAAAATCCGCCACCGTGGAGACACCAAATCAAAACTCGCGGTCAAAAACACTGAAACCAAGGTAACCACCCTCTGCCACCTGTCGAAAGTCATCCACCCACTAGAAGAGTACAACGGAAACATAAATAAAGTTAACAACACTTAGTTAATAATACATAACATAAACGCATAGTGTAAATACATAGTGTAATTGTTAAAGAAGGACAGAGGCCGTCTGGAAACTTTAATCTTTACAACATGCAAAAGAACATGACCTACGAGATCAATATAAACACAGTACCAAATGGGCAACTAAACCCAAGTTCGCAAAAGGTATAACAGTGCATATAAACACAAGTACAATTTTCAACACAATATCCCAATCACAGATGGGTAAACAAATAACATAAGACAATATATACAATATATACAATCATTATTTCCACCTTCTTCAATCCAATTCTTTATTAAGTAGATTCTATTCTTGGTTATAAGACAAACACATTATCTACTCTTAGTACCTCTACATAAGTTAATTAGTGTAACTTTCAAGTGATTCTTAGGGAAATATTTTTCCCTATTATTGTTTCGAAGAACACACTTATAAATACAATGATCAACAGTTCCCTCTTCGAGTCCACAAAAACAAAGTTTGCTTTTGTTAAGGAATAGGGACTGGTATGCTCTAAATGCACCGTGTTGAGTTAACTTGGTTCACATAAAAATCTTCGAAAACTGCTTTCGTAGAAACTTTTGGTATCTGCTTGAAGAGCTACCTGCCCTTAGTTGAATCCTCCTATTTACTGTAGACTGTAATCTCTAATCTTATTCCTGATTTGTATCTTGATAATGCCAAAAAAAATTTTCTTTGAGTTTTAATGACTCTTTTGCAAGTTTATCAGCTGCTTCATTACTACATAGTCCAATGTGAGCTTTGACACAATGTAGGGTTATTTTTCCTTGATAATCCAAAATCATGTTTTTTTTTTTAGTATTCATGTTTTTAGCTTAATGGGTATATATAATCAGAAAAAAAACTCTACATTGGGTGCCGTACAGAGATCGGCAGATAATGTCCTTCGTATTACTTCAACAATCCAATAGACGATAGATATGTTATATATCATACCCTACGTGGACATATGTGGATGCAGCTCGTAAGTCGTGAAGCGCTTTGACAATCGACAAATTTGAGAAATTTCTACAAATACCCAATAGTCGCCAAGTTTACGATATTTTTTCAAGTTCGTCGTCAGAGTCATCGAATTTATCGCTATGGTCAAGCGACCCCAGACCTAAAAATTAAAATAATGATTTTCTGTTACGTATTTGTAGAAATATAAAGTCACTTCATATACCTCCGTTTCATCGAAGTCAAATATTTTTTCAAGATTTACTTTATCCCCGCTGTCGAAGAGAGAATGTTTCCCATCAAATAGGTCTTTATATTGAGAATTATGCACATAATTAAATTCCCCACTGCGTATGATGGGAGCACTATTAACTACAGGAAGGACCATTGATTCCTGTCTTATGCCACGTTGATCCTCCACGGTTCGACAATTTTATTGCATCTACACACATGATGAATTTGCGACTCATTTTAAGGCAATGTGAATTTGATTTCCAAGGTTGGAATCACTACTATGATGTATATATAATGGGCTTTGTAACGTATATAAAATTTAGTTTATGCATCCAATTTTTTTGTTGTTGTATCATAACAAACTTCAGTAAATAAAATCTAATGCGAAAATTAGTTTTTGAAGCTTTTGTATTTTTTTTATTTAGAATATAAACTGTGGTTCTACAGCATAAGAAAATAATAGAAAGCAAGTAGTTTAATATATTAAAATATATAATTAGTTTCAAATAATCGTCTTACTGGAATAATTCACATTCTAAAGGGGGGTCTGGGTCGTAATCCCGACAGCTGAAATCCCGACAAGCCAGAATTCCGACAGCCGAAATCCCGACATGCCAAAATCCCGACAGGATCGAAATCCCGACAAGCCAAAATCCCGACAAGGTCGAAATCCCGACAAGCCAAAATCCCGACAAGGTCGAAATCCCGACAAGCCAAAATCCCGACAGCCGAAACCCAGTCTTGCACAGACTAATACAACACTAAGGTGGTCATCTCAGTGACGTCATTAGGGTTAGAATTTACTAATCAGCACCCCCCCCCAGCACTGGACTCACGCTCCCTCTTGTCTCCATCCGCTTGCTACGACAATGACCATATGCTATTTGAATATGCTATTTGAACGTATGCAGAATGTGTAAGTATTTTTTTCTTTTTTAATAAAATGAATTTCCTAAATCTTATACCAACCTGTTATATCATTTTAATTTTTGTCATTTCAATTTGTCAAAATTTATTTCAGTAATGGCATAATTGTTATGATTTAGTGATTAAAACTATTAATTTGTAAAATGCAGAGATGTAAAAACGCCGATAATTTTGATCAAGCTATACATATAGGCGTAGACAGCCATGTGCGTATGCCCAGCGTGAGTCCAGCGCATGTGCGTGTGTATGTGGGGGGTGGGGGTGCTGATTAGTAAATTCTAACCCCAGTGACGTCACTGCGCTGACCGCCTTAGTGTTGTATTAGTCTGTGCAAGAGTGGGTTTCGGCTGTCGGGATTTTGGCTTGTCGGGATTTCGACCTTGTCGGGATTTCGACCTTGTCGGGATTTTGGCTTGTCGGGATTTCGACCTTGTCGGGATTTTGACTTGTCGGGATTACGACCCTGTCGGGATTTTGGCATGTCGGGATTTCGGCTGTCGGGATTCTGGCTTGTCGGGATTTCGGCTGTCGGGATTATGTCCGGAACCGTCTAAAGGGATTGGGTCCATAATTCACATTGTAAAAGGATCATTAATCTAAACGTATTCTGTACATTAATTATTTTTACACTATAATTATTTTGCAGAAAAAGCATAGATAAAGCACTCTTATGTAAGTCTTTAAACTATATTTCCCTTTGTGGACGTAACAAATTATTAACATTTTAGATTGTATTTGAAGTATTGAGATTATTATATAGCAGCAAACATATCGTTTTGTAAACATTATCTTATGCTATTATACAATCAGCGCCGTTTTAAATTGCATTTGTTGCAGCTCAAAGGGATTTTGTGGGTTGACTGTATCCCATTTCACTCGCTCCAATCAACATTATTTGAATAAAAAATGAGTCATTCAACCAAAAATATATTGTTTTGATCGAATAAATTATTTTACCGAATAAAAATCAATCATTTGCATACAAAGTTTCCGGCTTTTAAAATGGTGTTCTTTTAGATGCTGGAGCGAGATGTTTTAATTCCATAATTCTAAGCATTACAAAGACATTTTCAGCTATATTTGGAAAACTTTATCTAGTGAATCGTAAGTTATTTAATGTCATTTCAAATCCGATATTTTGCATTTTGAATGAACATTTATAGATATAAAGGAATGACACCATTCTCTAGATTTTGCAGACAAATACAGACTAAGATACAGACTAGATGCAGACAAATCGAACAAATATATACTCTTAACTATTATCAAGTACATCAATATTTCTTTCAACTTAAACTTAGCGGATATATTGCTTAAGAGTGTTGTCGATTCCTTTTCGAAATATTAGAAAACTTAATTTCACTAAAGTTGCCAGGATATATGATAATTCCTTGAGAGATGCTAGGTTGGAAACGCAATGTAGCCTTTAGTTTAAAGAGTTCTCTTAGGATACACATAACTGCACTTGCGTTTCTTCAAACAGTCAAATCAAGTATTTACATATAATCAGTGTTTCTTTCAGGCATATATCCGGCGGGTAAATTCCCCTGGAGACGATTATTTCCCCCCTCCCGGAGACATTTTATATTAACTTAGTTTCTATTTATATGACAGCATATAGATATATTTTAATAGGACAAATTGAAACTTTCCCTCCCTAAAATTTTATTCGCCTTCTCAAAAAGTCCTGAAAACTGCCTGTTTATAATTAATTTTTTAAGTAAGCTTTGTTATTTGGCTCGATCTACAACTGATTTTGTGCAGTATGCTGTTCCATTGTTAAAGTTATATCATTATTTCTCTAATCTGATTTAAATCAATACCAGCCATATTATTTAAATCAGTACCTGCCATATGATTTAAATCAGTACCAGCCACGTGATTTACATCAGTACCTGCCATATGATTTAAATCAGTACCAGCCTCTATAAGCAAGTTTTGTGAATATGAACTTGGCATTTGAATCTTCGTATAACTTAAAATCATTATCATTATGTAATTTGATGCCAATTACGTAGTAAGACTTAATTTGTCGGTCTCTGTAGAGATTTGAAATATTGAGGTACACAGCACATTTTCTTATTTAAAACTAGAATATCTGATTTTTATTAAAAATTAACATTAACTATTAATTCATATTACCGTTTCTCAGATCTTCAGAAACAAATCATTTTGGAATCAAACAACTGATATCTAACGGAAAGACGACGTCGAGCTATTAATATGATCTCATTTCATTCTATATCTGAAGTGTACCATTCAATTTTCCTATATAAAAGATTCAGAAATATAAAAATGAAAACATATTTTAATTTATTAAACTTCCAATAGCGTTACATAATTGATTTATTTTTTGCTTCAATTCAATGTCGAATGGAATAACATATATATTTTGCTTACTTAAGTAACTTTATTAAGAATTCAATTTGTGTCAGCCGCATTTAATTGCTGAAAATAATTATACGATGGAACAGATTTTGACACTAATTACACTTGACACTTGAAAAATATTTCTATGAAAAATTTCTTTGTCTCTTGAATCCCCATTCATACATTACATTTAATAAAGTTAAAAATAACAATGTCAAAACTTAGTTTTAAGACATATTGCCTTTTAAAATTAAATGTGATGCTTAATATTCTAAAATATGTGTTTCCTAAAAAATATAATTAAAATAATTGGAAAAATATTGGTTATAAATTGGTAATAATTAAAATATTGATTATAAACAATTAAAATTATTGGAAAAATCAAAACTACTAAAATTTTATTAGAACATTCTCTTGCGTATTAATAACAATTATTTTTCCTATAGCACGCGTGTTAGGGTGGAGCGAAAAAATGAAAGTTGAAATCTTGTTTTGGAATACCCGCCAAAAGTTGCGTATTTGTAAGTGCAATACACGTGTAAAATATTATCAAGTTTGAACAACACCTTGGGCCCTCTACCGAGGCTTATATTTTCTCCAGAAATTGTAACTTCATTGTACTTTTTGAATCAAACACAAAATTAATAATTTAATCATTATTTCATTGCATGCTAATAATTTTTATTATTATTTCATACTAATATGTTGATTATTCATTAATTAGTTAATTTGTATTCATTGTATTCATTATTAAAAAAAATTAAAATATTAGCATACAATGTAGCATTAAGTAAATAGGTTACGATTGAATGTAAATCGGTTGCGATTGATTTATTTTCCAACCAGTAGATGGCACTAATGATCCGTTATCAGTTCTGAGTTCAGTTACCACATGGTTTTATTATTCATTATTCTAGAGGTCGTTATTTAGTGTCTATTTTTAGCACGATGAAGAGCTACTATTTTGCATGTTTTGATGATTATAGTGAAGAATTACATTTGATGAATATAGCCGAGTCGAGTATTCATGATTGCAACAGATATTAATTTTTTGAATTATTTTTTTCGCAATATTAGTTGAATATTTGTTTACATCGTTTGCAATAATGGCTGGCGGTGTGAGTGGACGATCTGTTACCAGAAGTACAATTGAATGCCCCATTTTCGGTTCCCCATCAGAACTTAAAAATACAGTTTTGCCAACTATTGAGACACTCCAAAAGGTCATTTGTATGTTAGGTATGAATTAAAACGCGAAAGACCTGGCCAAGAACCAAGCATTTCGGAATTACCCAAAAAGGTCAGACAGCAAATAGAAGAAATTCGGCAACGAGCTTCGATTCCCACAGTCTCACTGAAACGCATCCTTCAAATGATTTGTAAGCATTATAATATATATCTCAGCCTCATCTGATATCCCAAAATCAAAAGAAATGAAAACTACAATGTAAGAGTGGAAACTTTTAAAAATGCATCAACGAAGCTGTTTGATATCGCAGCTTGTAAATGCCAAATATTCACTTTCTGTTCTTGCTCTAAGTCGCATAAGGTTCCAACTGAAGAACAGCCTTTCCTTCTGGATCAGAGGTCAACCAGAGGAATGGTTATTGGAACGATCGATATAATAGAAAGTAATAAATTAAGGAAGAATTTTGGAAGGATAAAAGCAGAAATAGAATGGAAGCCCCTTCATCTTCAATGGCAGGGATGCAAATGTATTAAAAGGGTTGAAACTGATAACATTGATGAGGGTCAACGTAGCATCATTGCAATTATAGAACCGGAAGAAGGTGGAACTGATACGTTCTCTGCAACGGAGCCATCAACATCAAAAGATGGAAAAATGAGGTTTTCACTTCCACTCTCTCACGGGTGTGTTACCAGTATGGCATTTTTGACAGATGCGCTGCAGCAATTGCTTCAGCAACGTTACAGGACGTCGGTATTGTGGCAAAGGATAATTGCTCTAAAGTCGTTGATAGGAGTAAGATTCGAAGAGAGCGACAGAAAACACGTGCTTCACTTCAAAACCTGTAAACTGGAAGTGGAGGAGGCTTGAAAAGTATATTTTTCAATAGCAGAAAAGACAAGATTCTGTCACAGAAAATGGTTGGAGACAGATACCATAGAAGAACTATAAGCGAAGAACATGTATCTATGATACAAGAACAAAATTCTCTTTATTTAGAGCATGTGACGTCGGCTTCTGGAACGGGGAAACATATGGCTCCTCTATATACGAGCTGACTCATCAAGCATATTGAAGCCCACCGTAGCTGGAAACGCAATCCATTAGCATTATCTCTATTCGTATTTCCACTTTAGGAAGTATTATTGAAATAATTATGGATAGTTTTTTTGCACCGAACTGCTCTAATCATTCTAGAAATTATTTTAGGCTATTTCGTTTTTCTCGAAACGAAGAAAGAAGAAAACAATGGCTAATAAATAATCGGCGCGATAATTGCATACTTATACGAGGTAAGTTCTACAATATTCTAATTGAAACTTCTTTTTTTATATAAATTATTTATTTTAAACACTTATTTTATAATTTCTGTAACTGTAATATGATTTATTAATAATTTTTAGTTGTTATAGTCTTTATAGTCTGTCTTTAGTTGTTATAGTCTGGACACTTGGTTTGTAATGTAAACATCACCTTGAGTGCATTATACTGTCTTCCAAACCTAGAAGAAAATAGCTTCAAATTATATATATATATATAATTTGAAGCTATATATATATATTAAAGATTTATTGCTGTTACACCAATATCTTTCAAGTTTTATACACTTTGTTGTATTTTTAGATCATAATGAATCACAGAATTGGTGAATCCTACTATCAACAAACTGTCGCCAAGTGAGAAACTTGCCATGTTATAGTAATTATGCAAACATAAGCTAAAATGGTAAATTAATCAAAATACGTTTATCATAATAGCTACTTAATGAACAACTATTGTTTGAAAATCTTTGATGAAAAAAAGCTGAGCTCAGTAGGGTTATTATTAGTATTTTCCTCTTTAAATACAAAGTAGTTAACAAACTTTCAAATATGTGAGGCAAACATTCATACATGCTATTAAAAAACCTTTTATGATAAACGTATTTCGATTTATTTACCATTTTAGCTTATGTTTGCATAATTACTATAACATGGCAAGTTTTCCACTTGGCGACAGTTTGTTGAAAGTAGAATTCACTAATTTTGTGATTCATTATGATCTAAAAATACAACAAAGTGTATAAAACTTGAAAGATATTGGTGTAACAGGAATAAATCTTTAATATATATATGTATAATTTGAAGCTATTTACTTCTAGGTTTTGAAGACAGTATAATGTCAAGGTGATGTTTACATTACAAACCAAGTGTCCCAAGATAAGACTATAACAACTAAAAATCTTTAATAATCCATATTACAGTTACAGAAATTATAAAATAAGTGTTTAAAATAAATACTTTATATAAAAAAAGAAGTTTCAATTAGAATATTGTAGAACTTACCTCGCACAAGTATGCTCCAGTACCGGGTATCCAATTATCGCGCCGACTATTTATTAGCCATTGTTTTCTTCTTTTTTCGTTTCTATAAAAGCGAAATAGCCCAAAACCCTTTCTAGAATGACTAGAGCAGTTCGGTACAGAACAACCACCCATAATTATTTCAATAATACTTAATAAAGTGAAAATGCGAATAGAGCTAATGCTAATGGATTGCTCTTTCAGCTATGGTGGGCTTCAATATGCTTGATAAGTCAGCCTGTAGTAGAGGAGCTCTAGGGAAACAAGTAGCGACAGCAATGTGTGATTTTTGCATTGAAAATGGGTTAATCCTCGACGAACTTTTAGCTGTTGGTTGTGACGGCATGGCCACGAATACCGGAAGAAAGAACGGTGCTATTGTGGTCTTACAGACTAAAGTGGGACATCCTTTGCAATGGTTAATCTGCCAACTGCATGCGAACGAGCTCTCTCTGCGTCACATTTGCGTATTCCTTGATGGTGCGACTAGCGGTCCCCGTGAATATTCGGGAACTATAGGTTTATTGCTAAAAAATTACGAGCAAATGCCACCTGCCCAATTTGAAGCAATTACTTGCATCTTGCCGGAAATAGACCATAGCGATCTCAGTACCGACCAGAGATACAGGTATGAAATGTGTCAAGAGGTTTCGTCTGGCCAGTGCTCCCTAAATCTGAGTAGCTGTAATCCAGGAAAACTGTCGCACTCGAGATGGATTACAGCCGCAAACAGAATGCTGAGGTTTTACATTGCAAGTGAGAGCCAACTTCAAATTTGAAAATTCTGACCGAGTACATAGTAAATGTTTATGCTCCAGTTTGGTTCCTGATAAAGAAACAACCCTCTTGCTCGAATGGAGCAAGGCACGTATTTAAGTCAATAACATCATCTCGTTATCTCCTAAGTGACGATCTCAAAAAAATTATTGATCCTGTCATTCAAGGGAATGCATATTTTTGACACCCTGAAAACATTCTGTTAGCAATGCTAACTGATGAACGAAGGTACAAAGAACTCGCTTTTAGGAGAATTTTGAAGGCTAGAGAAATGGCCTCTGTTCCCTCAGAAGTAAGAGAATTCCGTATTACAAAGCTGAACTTCAGTGTCTCAGACTACATTGATGTTATCAACTAGCATGCGTGTTGAAGACCCAGACCACACGACCAGTCCTAAGACTTATGGTAGCTAATTGTGCGGCCGGAACTGGCATGCGTGTGAAGTAACTGCACCCCCCATTCTAGTTGGAGTATCGAATGAAAGTCTCCAACAATTGATCAAAAGTACAGAAGCGGATTTGGAGTTCGTCCAGTTCCCCAGTCATACTCAAGCGGTGGAACGTTGTGTTAAGATGGTGACAGAGACTTCTTTGTCGTGATTTACCAATCGGCTAGGGATGGCGTCATACGAGCAAAAATTAACTCTCGAAGCACCATGTCATCGTTCGAATCGAAAAAATATTTCCAAATGGTTTAATGACGAAATGGTGGCTATTCCTTATGACTATAATTGAATAATGGCTATTAAGGTTTCTTATCTAGTGAAATATTGTTACTTATATTGCATTTACTGTGTGCCTGCGTATTGAACAGCACGTACATAATGTTCGTCTCTTCATTTTATGGTTTCTTAGTACTAAATGAATCATTTTCCAATTTTACTTCTAATGTTAAATGAGTGATATATACATATCATACAACATCGCCCGGTAGAGGGCGGAAGACATACTTTGAATGCGTCCAAATTTTAAACTTACGTTGAGGGATATAAACGGCAACTTTTTAACTCTATTCCATTAGTTTTTAACAAAAATAATTTTTTTCGCCCTGTTTCACTCCACCCTAACGCGCGATAAAAAATCAGAACGATTGCAGACCATATGTATCTGTTATGAGTTATGTTATACAGGGTGGTTATAAGAAAACTTCCCAGATATATGAACCCCTAGCGGCCTATCCTCTCAACCAATCGAATGGAAATTTCAGATATTGTTATTTGAAGGAAATTATCGATATTGTGATGATTATTGTGATAATACTCGATATTGTGATGATTTTAAACAATAGAGCTCTCACGGTTACGGTTACAGTGAAACAATTTCGAAATTTTTGAATGACAACACCCACTTTTTTCCTGCGCAAATTGATCAGAGCATTGAAAAACTATAAATGGCGTTGGAACGATACACGTTTGGCGAAACTTGGCAGCGTAAAACATTTGCAAAGAAGAGCATTGTAAAGGACCAATGGTAACACAATAGAGGAGAGGGAAAAAACTTTTATTAGAGTTATAAGTTTTAAACGTGCCCACCTTTGCAGATGATAACGCATTGCATGCGGGAGATTGTTGACAACAATGACGAAAGTAACATCGCAGGAGGAATCTGTATAACTTCACGTTTTATGGCATCTTTCAATTTTGAAAAATTTTGTGGATTTGATGTGTACACCTTAGACTTCAGACAATCCCAGAACCGGAAATCCACTGGTGCCACATCGTGAGAATTTTCGTCAGCCCAGTGAATGCAGTTCTTAGAGTTTACGTTCCCAGTTAAGGAGAAATGTGCCTCAACCGTCCATAATATCCACATCGGCCACCTGCTACCTTCATCATATCTTATGAGGAAAATATTCGCAAAATCGACAAGCTGTTGCTCGTCTCCAGGTTGCAACATCTGGAAGCGCTGGAATCGATAAGAAAACATCCACCGAACAGAGCGCAGAAGCTTGAGGACTGTGGTTTTTGTACATCCAAATTGCGGGCAACACTTCTTGCAGTACGTAATGGACCAGCAGTAATTGTATTATGCACATCCGCAACGACTTCAACAGGAACAGATGGTCGTCCGAATCGCGGTCTATCACATGTGCATCCAGTTTCTTCAACTTTTTTTACAAAATCACGTACAGTCCGTACGGAACATGGTCCACATCTTAGCTTATGATTTCGCCGATAAACTAACTCGCACTGCTCCGGCAGCATTTTTCACATTCAGATAAAACAGCGTTATCAATTCAACTCGTTGTTCCCCTGTAAGTGTCATCTTGTTGGCACGTTCGAACACTTGATTAAAGAAACAATCTTCCCACACTGCTTATTAAATGTTTCCCACAAGCAATGCTTTGCACATGGTGTTCTCTGATTCGTGCTTCTACTGTCTATCCCTGTGAATTATGCAATGTGCGTCAATCCACCTCATTTCTGTGTTGTCATTGGTCCTTTACAATGCTCTTCTTTGCAAATGTTTTACGCCGCCAATTTTCCTCATACGTGTATCCTTCCAAAGTCATTTATGGTTTTTCAATGAACTGATCAATTTGCGCAGGAAAAAATTGGGTGTTGCTATTTGAAAATTTCGAAATTCTTTCACTGTAACCGTAACCGCGAGAGTTCTATTTTTTGAAATCATCACAATCTCTCGTGCGTATACCTTCAAATAACAATATCTGAAATTTCCTTTCGATTGGTTGAGCGGACAGGCCGCTAGGGGTTCATATATCGGGGAAGTTTTTTTATGACCACCATGTATATCTGTTACGCTATTGATGGTATATAGACTGTAGAAATTTTATAGATTTGTTAGTTTTTCTTAATAAAACAAACTAATTAAAAGTAAAATATTGAAAATTAGCTCACATACGTCGGATTCAACAATGACTTTCATTCGTAGGAAATATTTGACCTAAATATAATAACTCGAATTTAAATGATTTTATATTTTATATAAAAAAAATCTGATGTGGACAGCACATAACTTTCCGTATACAATGCCATAAATTTATCTATTTCAGAGTGAAAAAACGATTCATACGATCCACGGCACAACGTTTTTAACATTAAGTTGTGCTTTTGACACTTTTCCTGATTACAACATTTAAAACTATAAGCCGGACCTAAATCATATTACGCGACCGCGTAGCGGGCAAGAATGCGCTCAGGCGCTTATTTAGGAGTTATTACTTTAGCTTAATAAGCAGGAAACAGTCACGCGTGTGCTCGCATAGGGAACAACTATGCCTTTTGAGAAATTGAATGAATGAATTACATTTATTTATGCTTTAAATCCGGGCAGCGGCGGGTCTCATTTTCTATTATGATATAAAATAAAACAAAAGTGAAATGAGTTAGAAGGAGATTTAAATATAAGAAGAATATGAAGAGGAAATGTTTACATTCAATTAGACTAATGGAATTTTTAAAAATTTAAAATATTAAAACTCTGTTCGCATAGACCAATTTCGTAAATGAGTTTCACTCTCAAGTAATTATTCATATAACTATAATTAATTAAAAAATTAGATGAAACGAACTGCAAGAAGTTGCAATTACAAGATTTGGTAGATGAAAATCTTTCAATACATTTAAAGTGATGTTTATTTATTTTTAAATTTAAAATATTGATAATCTGCTGCCGGAATACATATGTAAAATATTTTTATCATTCATATAATAATATTTATAGTCAAATTGTAAGAATTTGAAACATAATTAAAATATAATTTGTTAGATGTAATTTTAATTATGTGACATAATGAGGTATTTATGTAAAAATGAAATAAATATAATCTCAATTTTTAGGTTGAATTCAATAATGTTTTTAATTCTTCAAGAATATTTTACCTAAATGTAATTTTAAATCAAAATCATAATAATTTGAAACAGCTGTAAATACAAGACTTGGTACAAGGAAATATTTTAAATCAATTAATTAATAAGAAATTTATCGAAATTTATAATATTGAAAATCTGCTCACATATATAGGATTGAAAAACAAGGCACATTTCCCAAAATGATTCACTTAAATATAATTTAAAATCAAAACGACAGGAGTTTGACGGAGATGAAGATTTGTTAGAAGAAAATCGTTAAATGCATTCAAATGAATAAGAAATAGTTTTTATTTAATTCGCATTTAAGGAATATTTTTTATTCGATACGCTTTCTCAAGAAAAACTTCTCTCCAGAATTAGTTATTTTCCGGCGCTAGTAATATTGTTTTCCTTATAGATGGAACGTATTCACCATCATCGCTATGTATGAATGTAAATTGAACATTAAGTAAAACAATAAATAAATAATCGTAATTATTTTATGCAATATATACAAAATGTACTGACATTTTCTGTAAATGCATAATTTAATTTAATTTCTTTTATTTGCAAAAAAACGAAAAAAAAAACACATTGTAACATATTTTAAAACATGCAATACACATTTCTACATCGGTCTTTACATTAAAATTGCTCTTTATTTCGGACTTTTTTTGCACAAATAAATATTCATTGTTGCTGTCACCAGAATAAAAAAGATTTAACTGTTCATTTCTCTTTCTTCTTTCTGCAAACCAGATGTTGAAGCCATCGTGCACTTTCATATGTAAAAAAAAATATCAAACGGCGCAAAAATTTTTATAAAAGTGAAAAAAAGTAGTTGAAATCAAAGAACTACTAATTAGTGCTGCTATCTAAGACAAAACCGAACATTAAAAGCTGTAACACGCATTAAAAGCGTTTGAAAAGTTTATAAGGAAAAGGTTTGATGAACGCTTCTAGCACGTTACTAACGTACAGCAGAAGTTTTCACTGAACGTGCTAGACGCGTTTGCAACGATCAAAGGGTTATTAAAGGAATAATCTGTCTGTCCGCGATCCCGCGCAATATCTACCGCACTTACGGGTCTGAGGTTTTGCATACAGTAGCATGTACATCTGAACTGATACATAACGAAGACCTTCTACCAAATGTTTAACTATATAATGTAAATTAAATTTAAAACTTTTTAATGGTCATATACCACCTAGAAGCACAGGTATTTCCCCTGTAAAAATGCCTTGGGCTCTCCTATTGTAATAATTTCGATCCCTGCTTAGGATGGTATTCAGAAAGGGGAACGGGTTACATCACACAAAAGACAAATTATTTACAGTAGAGGTGGAATCATGAACAATGGGAAACGTTTTCTTTTTCCTACGAGTGTCCTTTTAACATATGACAACGCAAAAGTATAATAAACATTATTATAACATCATTAAAAATTAGTCTCCATAACCAGTTTTAGTTCTATACAGTTACGTGTCACAAAGCAAAATGAAGTATTTTGAGGTAAATGTATGACTGTCATACTGTTGGCCTTATTTTTGTTGTACTGATTTACATGGTTTGCTATAATGTAAGTAGAAGGAGATGGTGTGCCAATGACACTATGATAAATGAAGCTGATGTATTTCGACTTGTTGAAGGAAATATTGAAAGTAACAAGTCTCAGCAAAGAGGAAATGAGAAACTTAGATCCAATAAAATTGTTATTTTCAGAGTTCTATCGTTTAAAATTCCACAGATGACTAAAGCTCACATCCTCTGCGCCGGTAGAGCCATACATAATAAATGAAAATGGTTGTCTGTGTGTATGTGCAACCTGTATTTGGAAAGCTAAGCATCGTACATCCATGAAATTTTGTACACAAGTGCTTCAGTACCTGCGACGATTAGCCTTGCAGAGATTTTTTTTCCTTGCGATTGTTATTAGCGGGAGTATTATGAAATCATACGTAAAATTTTGTTCACTGGTACTTACAACAAACGCTCGAAAATTAAAGAAAGCTTTATCAATCCGTTACTTATAACATAAAATAAAAAATTTGATGTGGGCAACACATGACTTTCCTTATATAATGCAATGAATGTACTATATATACAATAAAACAAATCCTGATGTGGGCAACACATGACTTTCCTTATATAATGAAATGAATTTACTACCTTTACAGTAAAAAAAAATAGGTTTTTCTTATAGTAGATACTAATATTCTTTCCAAGATATTGAATTTTCGACAATTTCATTGATTTAGCGTCATTTTTATCCATTTGGCGAGATTTTCGTTAATTTGGCAACATTTCAAAAAGTCGCCAAGTTGGCGACATTTTGCCAAATCCGTCGCCAAAATCTCGCCAAGCGTTATGGACGGAGAAATAAGTTATTCTTGCAGCATATAAATGACTATTGGCGTTCAAATGCAAAAGTATTACTTAAAGTATCTTTTTTCATGAATGGAACGAGCTAGATCCACGAGAATGATGTCACCCAATTTATCGCATGGTATTGCATATGAAAAGTGAACATGTTTCTCAATAGGAAATATATATTTTTTTATTTTAGATGACTTTTTGAAATTTTTTTAAACATGTACAATATCTCGAGAATGGTTCATGTTAGCGTTCTAAAATGTATGTCAATCGTTTTCTAATGAAAAATTACATAAGAAATGTCTATTTGCGTAACTTCATTAGCGGTTTTGATTTTTGGACGATTTTTTCAAAATTTCACTCGAAAATTTAGGGGGTTCTGAACATTCGATTGCGTATAAAAACAATAGGCTTCCAGTGTTTACGGATTGTGATTTTTGTACCAAATTTTGTTCAAATCGGTCTATTCGTTCGTCAGTTATCGTCTCCACAGACTCAGTGACACACACACGCACACACATACTTTCACACACACACACACGCGCACACACACAGACATCACTTCATAAATGTTTGATTCGTGATCAGGGATGCTTGAAACGTGCTCTCCCGTCGAAAACTCGAATTCGAATTTTCGCCCCGTCACAATACTTTCCTTATACATTATGTATATAAGGAAAGTAATAGGTTTTACTTATAGTAGATATTTATATTCGTTCCAAGATATTGAATTTTTGTCAATTAGTCGTCATTTTCATTGATTTAGTGTCATTTCTATCCGTTTGGCGATATATTCTTTAATTTGGCAACATTTAAAAAAAATCGCCAAGTTGGCGACATTCCTCCAAATTCGGCGTCAAAATCTCGCCAAGCGTTATGGGCGGAGAAATAAGTTATTCTTATAGCAGATAAATAACTATTGGCGTTCAAATACAGAAGTATTACTCAAAGTCTCTATTCTCATGAATGGAACGAGCTAGATCCACGAGAATGATGTCACCCAATTTATCGCATGATATTACATAGGAAAAGTGAACATGTTTCTCAACAGTTAATATATATTTTTTAATTTATGGGATTTTTTGATAAATTTATTTTTAAAATGTGCAATATCTCGAGAACGGTTCATGTTAGCGTTCTAACGTTTATGTCAATCGTTTCCTAAGGAAAAATTACATAAGAAATGTCTATTTGTATAACTTTATTAAAGGTTTTGATTTTTTGACGATTTTTTCAAAATTTCAGCCGAAAATTTAGGGGGGGTTCTGAACATTCGATTACGTTTAAAAACAATAGGCTTCTAGTATTCACGGATTGGTATTTTTGTTCCAAATTTCATTCGAATCGCTCTATTTGTTCGTGAGATATCGTCTCCACAGACTCACTGGTACACACACACACACACACACACATACTTTCACACAAACACACACAGACATCATCTCAAAAATGTTTGATTCGTGATCAGGGATGCTTGAAACGTGCTCTCCCGTCGAAAACTCGAATTCAAATTTTCGACCCCGTCACAATACTTTCCTTATACATTATGTATATAAGTTAAGTAATAAACTGCTGCGTCTGTTCGCTACTGGATTCTCACGGGCAAAACGACCCGCGGGTATATGTTCTGGTATAATATACATCAAAATGAAGTGAGCAATAAATCAGATATTTATTAGGAAAAAAAATTGTAAACTCAATTAAATTAATATGGAAATTATTGTTGGAGTTCACGTCGACGATAAATGCTTCCAATTCGTCCCATTAGCTCCACGGTAGAGCATCGACTGTTCAGTACGGGGAGCAGTGATTTGATTACTGATTGAGACCGCATAAATCTCTACAATGGCACTTGAACATATTCACTCTGCAGATTAGTGATAGTGTAGGACAGAAAGTGACTATGGTACGATTAACATGGATTCAACGGACACTGTCGTATTGGGCTGCGATTTTAAATCCGAAGGCAAACGATCATGGAGGAAACTAACTTGGTTAAAAATGGTTAAAAGATAAAGGATGCTAACCTGGTTAAAGGATATTGACCTTAGCAAAAATATTAGGAAGTGATCAGTCAGTTTGGAAATTTGCACGGTAATCTGGCATTAGCGTGAGGAGAAAGCAGAGTTCACTTCACCAATAAAAGCTTGCCATCCCGTACCAGTATCTCAAAAGTGTGCGTCGCTGGCCAATACGGAGATTCTTGGTTGGAACAGATAGGTTCTTTGCATATTTAATTTTTTATTAAATATTTGTCAGGTGATTTCATTTCTAAACAATGTTTAACCTAAAGATAATGTAAAATGAAAATTAAAAATTAATATAAAATAATGAGATGCAAGTGCAATAATTGGCGAAAGAAAATCGTTAAAATGCTTTGAATTAATATGGAAATTATTTAAATATTTAGTACAAAAATTTGCTCATTTAATTCGGATTCAAAAGCTATGCTTTTTATTCCTAAGGAACATTTCCCCAAGTGAATTATTCCTTAGGAAAGAAATCTTAAGTGTCATTTAAAATCAAATTGAAATGAGTTTAAGGGAGAGGTAAATTATTATTGGTTTTGGCATAGAATGGATTAAAATATTAAATTGATTCCAATTAATCTGTAATTTATTTTAATTAAAGACATTGAAAATCAGTTCCCACTGGTTGGAATCAATAATTCTTATTAAGGAATCCGAAGTATAATTAAAAATCAAACCGCAATACTATTTTTAACAGATAAAGTTCTCAAAAAGTTGCTTGCTGTGAGACCATTTTTAAGATTTACTAGCCTCAATTTAGTTAATCAGGGTATTTCTTCATAGTTAATTCCACTTTTTGTGTTTCGGCAATTGGTTATCGGCAATTAATGACATGCACTTCCAATTTATAAGTTTGTTTGAATGAAATACGAAATTCCTCCAGTGTACCTTATGTGGTGGGTATTTTCAGAAATATAAGCGGTCTAAATTTTTATAGGCTTCCTTGAGCAAAAAATGTTTATTTCTTATCCGTTACCTGTCGAAAGGAAAATACCAAATGCAATTATTTGCAATATTCGATGAGTTATGTCTTATTAAAAAATCGGGAATTTTCCACCTATAAATCAAGGGTTAGCTGCAAATACAATTGGTCAGACACGTCTTATACTTCGGTTTCACTTTTCAGTCAGGCCCTGGATCACGAGTCAACAATCGAGATAAAATTATCGAATGGATGAAAAATCTGAAGACATTCTTCCTTATTTTAATAGTTTTTACTCTGTTAGTCCCGTTGGGTTGAGGTCTAAACTGGGTGATTCCATGTGTTATGTGGTCCGCCCTCTGTGGAGCGCTGGTGCAACGTGTTAAAATAGCTAAATTGACCATGCTTCGGTTACTAATTAAGAGCATAGGTTAAGCTCCTCTTGCAATAACCCAATTATTTTATCTTTTAAACAAGTAAAGTTGTCTTTGTTCTGAAATAATATGCATTGCATTTATTATTCCTGAACAGATAAAAACATTTTAAATTAAATTTACACAAATCCTTTAATGTAAAACTTATATTAATAATCCCAAAACGGCATGGATCATGCTTTTATATTAACTCAACGTTTTTAATTTTTTATTAATTCAAAATCCCTTTGACTTGTTTTATATGCTTCCAACTATTTTTTTAGTTACTGGTTAACATTTTGCCAAAATATATTTTAATATCAAATGACATAAGTTTGCAAAATATGTAAATAAAGGATTTGGTAGATGAATAAAAGAATTTAAATTAATAAAGGTTTCATTTCAATTTAAATTATTGAAAATCTGCTCACATAGTCGGATTCATAAATGATTTGAAGTCTTAAGGGATATTTTAACTAACTATAATATTGAGAATGAAATATGAATTTGAATGAAGTAAAATGGAATTAGTTTGATTAATATATAAATACAAGATCTGGTAAAAATAAATCTTTAAAATTATTTAAATAGATGTGGCAGTTACTTAAATTAAAAATATTTAAGATCTATTTGCATTTATAGAATTAAAAGTGATTTTCCTTCCTAAGACATAGCTCACTTAATATAAATCAAAACCAAAATAAAATGATTTTGAAATAAATATAAATACAGAATTTGGAAGCATAGAATCTTTAAAATCATATTAATTAATCTTGAAATGATTTAAAATTTAAATATTGAATATTTGCTAGCAGAAATAAGATTAAAAATGATTTTCATTTCAAAATAATTTTTGACTTAAATAGTATTTAAAAGAAAACTGAAATCAATTTCAAACAGATGAAAATAAATAATTTGTTAAATGGAAATCATTAAAATTATTTAAATTAATGAGGAATTTGTGTAAATTAAAATTAATAAAAATTTATCGAACAGGTCTGATTTAAAAATTATTTTCTTTCCTAAGGATAATTTTATATACATATAATTTATCTTAAAATAAAATGAATTTTTTAACAATATAAATACCAACTTTGTTGAATGAAAATTAATGTTAAACTATTCAAATCTAATATATTGAAATTCCTCTCACATATATCGAATTTTACTTCCAATTATTATATAACCTACATATTAGTTAAAATAAGATATAACATGAATTCTGACAGAGATAAAAAATTGAACATAGTTGAATAATTTCTTTTATATCAATTCAATTTAAATATAAATATATATATATATATATATATATATATATATATACAGGATGTCCCAAAAACATTGACCTCGGCTTTTATTCCTTAAATATTGATCTTAGCCATATATAATAAATTACAAAGTTGCGTAAAAAAGTACAGAATTTTATGAAATCGATTAAAATTTTCAAGGGAATTAAATTTTAAAAAATACAAAATTTAAATTTTTATACGGCCCCCGCACAAAAACATTTCCAATTAGTAAAATGTGCCACATACACTAATAAGGTAATGTACAAAATTTCAGCATTTTATCATAAAAAGTCATATTGATTACAATTACTTTACCAATTAATTAATTAATTTTACGTATTAATTTTTACTAATTAATTTAATTAATTAATTTTAATTGATTAATTTTACTTTACCAATTTGTTATGCCAATCGAATTATGTTTTTTTTATATTCATTGAATAATGTTTTACTAGGGACTATTCGCAGCGCCACCTTTTCCCCTATCAGTCATTTTTGAAATTATTTTTGCGATATTGATATATATATTATAGTCAACATTGTATGTGTCAACATTGTAATGTTTCATTCATAGTTCTTTTGAGAAACTTTGCTACTTGTAATGGGCACCCATATGGAACATTCAATAATCTTATTCGTTACATTTTTAAAAATTGATAGTTATATGTTTTTGTAAAATTATAGGTTCAAATTAAAAAAATATTAAATTGTTGATTTGTAGTTATATGAAAAAACATGCAACCGTATTCATTGCTGGAGGCATTCAGTTCTGAAAATTATCACGTTTTTAACTTTAAAAAGTCACATTTTAAATTTATAAAAAATTACGAAATCTTAATATCTTGTTTTAATTGATAAATTTTTGGTTAGGTGGAACAACCATTCTCTTTAAACATATGTTCCAACTCTTCTAAATTAACTTTGTGACTTTTAAATATTTTTTTAGTTTGTTCATATGTAAACAAAAAACCAAATACTTTTAAATAACAATAAACACAAATTTAGATGCAATAAAACTAAATAATTTTTACTCTGTAATTGTGATGACCTTCAACATCTACACTCCGATTGTAGTGGATGACTCCACTGTGGTTTTACTTTGTTTTAGATTTTATTAGTGGTTTTGTTGTTGGTTGTTCTTAATGCTGGTAAGATTTGGCTTATTTTATTTAATTTAATATCGTTTCAATTTTCCTTTCCTAAGCTTGGGCAGGAATTCATATTTCTCTATATTTATAGAGTTCATATTCACACACACAAAAAGCACTGGGGTTATACGCGAATAGTTCTGAGTCCCTGACGAGAAACATTTTTGCAAACAACCAATTCGCTATTTTTTTCAATTTCATTCTTGTATATTTTTTCCTTAGAACCTGTTCAGGTGCTGGTTTAATTTTTTATTATTTTTGGGTGGGGCTATATTGAGTGAGCTGTGTATATGCATACTTACTATCAATAATGCTGTTGTAGACTATATACACAGCTCACAACTGAAATCGCAACACCATGCAAAAAATTGTATTCTTATGAAACTTACAGAATATAATTGCAACATGGAGATATGCAAATAATCAAAAAATCATACCCCGAAAATGAAAGCACGGTAATTTGACATTAGATCAATATGGAATAGGCCGACTGTGAGCGGCTATGCAGGATTGAAATCGAAGAGGCATCCCGCCAATGAGATTGGCAATATGCTGAGGGATGCCATTCCACAGAGCATGCAATTAGGCTTGTAACAAAACATGATTTGTTGGAATTGGGAGTTCTCTGATTCGGCAACCTATGATGTCCCAGATATGCTCAATTGGCGACAAATCCGGAGAATATGCCCTGTCAAAACAGGATATCAAAACCTTGTAGACTATTCATAGTTACCCGTGCAGTATGTGACCTGGCATTATCTAGCTGAAAAAGCAGTCCAGGTCTGGTTGACACATATGGCTGTACCACAGGTCTCACAATATCGAGACGTATCGTTGTGCCGCGATACTGCCAAAAACTTGGACCAAAGGTATTATTCTACCAAATGTTATACCACCCAAAACTATGGTACCATTTTGGGAGCTGTGCGACGACTGATGGAAAATGCTTCCTGGTTTGCGTTGTTGAAAATGCCGCCATATGCGAGTACTGCCATCTGGCATACCAAAACAGAATCGTGATTCATCCGTGAACAGAATGTTTTGCCATTCTGTCGACCAATTGCGTCTCATTTCACATCACTGGATGCGACGTAACCGGTGAAGACGTTGAAACGGTAGGTGTCGAAAAGGTCGTCTACCTCGGAGTTCTGCGTCAATCAAATGGTTTCGAATTATTTGTGTCGAAACCACGTTACTTGTAGTGTGGTGTAAATGGCGTTGTAACACGGCTGCTGTGGTACACGACTCCCGCCCAACGCTTCTCAGGAGCGAAGCGTACGATCTTCACTTGGCGTGGTACACCTGGAAGCTCCACTACCACTTCGTGTCATTTTGTTGTCCCTCACGAACCGTAACACACAGCTTTGTTCTGTGCTCACATCACGACCCAATATTTCAGCGATCCTTCGAAGGCTCCTTCCAAATTCACGTAAAACAATGATTTGTTACCGTTCCGTTGACGACAACTGAACGTATGCTGTACGTCGACGTACTCTTGGCATACTGTCTTGATTTTTACAACCTAAAATCAATGACGTTACATGTTAGCTGTGATATCGTTCCTCCTTGACCTGATACATTTATGTTGCTCGCTAGGTGTTAAGTCACTATGCGTAACGAAACTGTGATCATTTGCATATCTTGCCTTTCTGTTCCTGATTTACATACTTTCCTGATTTACATACATTTCCTGATTTACATAAAGCTACACCTATAAATTTATGGTGTTGCGATTTCAATTGTGAGCAGTGTATATTTACACTACGCACGCATATAATTTCTATGCACATTAAATCAAAATATATTTTAAAGAATATAAAATTCAACTACATTAATTCTATTTTACATTTAGGATAACTATTTTTACCAAATTGTAGTCTATATATCTGCATTTGATTTAATTCGTTTAAATAATTTCTTGCATTTCAATATACGTTAAAATGACTTTAATAGTATTTATTTCCATTGTTCTATGTAAATAGTTAAATGTTAAGGAAGTTTGTGTGAAAAACAATAAGCACTTATAAAGTAAGTCATTCTGAGTTCTTACTTCATAAAGAGCATTGGCTAAGCTTCTTTTACAATAACCAAGCAACTTCTTTAAAGAGAGCTTTTAAACAAATAAAGTGGAATTTATTCTGAAGTAAAGTATGTCGAGTTTATTCTTTCTCAACAAATAAAATATTTCAAAGTGAAATTGCTCAAAGCCTTGGATGTGAAGCTTATACTAATAGTCCTAAAAATGACTTGGGACTTGCTTTTATCTTAATGTGCGTTTTAATAATTAATTATTCTAAAATGCCATTTACATATTTCATTTGTTTCGAATTATTGTTCTAGTTATCGCTTAAGGAGGCAATGGGTACTTTAAAAATTGATTAAATGAATAGAGATAATTGTCCGTCATCGTCAACATTTCTCCATGTATATGATTATGAGTATTTTAGTATTTTAATATATTATAGATTTTACAGTGAATGATAGTCGCATTTCGGTACCCATGCAGAAAACAGCTTAACTGTAAATATAAATGTTAGAAACTCAATGATTTTACTTTATCCTAAATATATGTTATATGTAGAGGTGAAATAGTGTGATATGTCAAATATTATATAATCTACTTTTAATAAGTTTGAACATTTTAAGCACAGCGAAACAGTTATTACTTATCCAACGAAGGCTATCTCACAACGACATCCTCGTGATTTTGATATTTATCATCACCATTATAATGCTTCGTTCTTACCCCGGTTATTTCTTATGACATCTTAAAGGTTCTATCGAGTCTTGATATAAAAAGGGTCGGATTATGATGAGTTACACCCGAAAGTTTAAAAGGCGGTTTCCACCAGTATTTCCGTCCCTCCATGCCATATTATAAATTTAATATTCTCAATCGGTCATATGTCTCAACCTTTTAAAATTGGTAAAGCCTCTCTGATTTTTAAAAATGTGATACACAGAATATTCTGAATTATAGACCCATTACTGCCTTGATTGATTCTCCCCACAGGGGGTCCATCACAAGATGGTGGTGTATGAAATTTAGCTTCCTCACAGCTCTGATCCTCCTTTTACCTTTGGGGTAAATCAATCTGTGGATAGACCGGGTGCTAACGTGCCTTAGGTCTTGAAGCAGGCGCTTCCAGGCGGCGGAGAGGAGCAGGTCTTTGTGACTTGTTTCAGATCTGTTGGCGACTGGGGTCGAGTCTCGTTGGATTGCCTTCTCTCTGCCAGGTGAATGGTTTGCCCGACCCATGCAATCCTGGCCATGGTCTAGCTGGATGGCGGATAATCCACTTCGTCTCCCTCTCTAGAAGTCGACATAAACCTCCCTGTTGTTACGGAGGGTGGAGTTAATCTGTCTTGACTGTTTCTGCTAAAGGTTTTTGAAAAATACTGAATATTAAATTTTTGGATTTGCTTGATAAAAATAACAATATTCACCCCAACCTCTTTGGATTTCAAAACTGAAAATCGACTGAACTTTCCTCGCAAAACACTATTAAATGCAGCCTTGATATTTAAAATTCGGTTCTAGGTATTTTTTTTTTGTTAAAAGCTTATTTTTATACTACTCATCACCTACGTATATTATCAAAACGTAGCTTATGCATTGGTATTAGAGGTGTAACACATATTTGGTTCCAAAATTATTTAACTGTGCGTAAGCAATTCATCCAGTTACAAAATGCACACTCTGACTATGAAACTATCCGCACTGCTGCCTCACAAGGCACAATTTTGTGTCCAATTTCTTTTATATAAATGATAGTTTCAATTACTCTTCTTGTGATTTTAAAATATATTTCAAATCCATAACTTTTTAAACAGGTTTGATCGAAGTTCAGAAACTTTAAATACTGGAAGTGTGTTTATTTTGATAAAAAAAATCTGCTCCTGCCATTAATGATATGTATATAAATTGCCTTCGCATCTGTTTTTCTTCTGACTATTACATGTAATATTGCAGATTGATTAAAAATGGAATTAATATTTTAGCAATATCAGTTATACAGTAAAACAAGAAAGATCAATCATGCATAAGCATTGATTATGAAACACTTTCCAACTGAAATGTAATTTCATTTAAAAATTTCTAAAATGTGATTCATTCAGTGGTAATATCTTTTACATTATCACAGTACTACAGTAATTCATTATACTTAAATATTTAAAACTGTATCGAAATATAAATCATCTGATTCTTTATGCAAAATCAATGAATATTTCATTCATATAACTTGTATTCCAGACTCCAGAGCTAAATAATTTTGTGTGAAAAAAATTCAGCAATTCTTATGTAATTCATCTTACAATCGCTTGAGATATTTGCATTCTGCATATGTTAAAATTTATGCAGAAATTTTAACATATGCAGAAATAATTCCTTGAAGAAATAATAAAAGTTTAGGGATCATTTAAAATCACAACTATTGTAATTGCATAGGCACGGAATTTAGATACACAGATAATACACAGATAATATATATGTGTATGTGTATGTACTCAAAGTATTGGAATCGTGCCGAAGATCGGAACTCGAATTTTCAAAGTATCTACACGTTTTGGGACTTCTAGAACACGGAAAAACTACTTTTAGGAAGACGTCTGTGTGTGTAAGGGTGTATCTGTGTATGTTTCTGTGTGTCTGTGTGGATATTACATCCACTCTAATTGAAAAACTAATGGACCGAATTTCATACAATTTGGTAGGTATGTTTTTTGTGGGAAATCCTGATGTTCATTAGATTATAGTACGATTCGTAATAAAAGAATCTGCCTTCTTTGCGAAATTGCCTTTATCCACTCTAGCTAAAAACTAATGAACCAAATTTAACCAAATTTGGAGTATAATATTTCAATAACCTACAAGTGATTTATATACCAAATTTAACAAAATTTTGTATATAAATCATTTGTAGGTTATTCTACTACGATTCGGGAAAAAGGAACGGGCTATTTTTGCGAAATGGCCAGCAAAAATCGTTATATATAAAAATAAAAGACTACGTGTGCTCAATTATATCAATTAAATTCCTATTTTATATGTGATTTTTGACAACAAAAAGAATAAGACTAACCCCATTACTCTAGGACTAGCCGTTCTTGAGATATTCTAGTTTTTTCGCGTTTTCGCTACGCCACCTTTGACAATAAGTCCAGCTATCAAATGAGAACCAAATTTAAGTTTAACGTGTAAATTCAATGTCATTTAAAATACTTATGTTGTGCAGATAAACTCAAATTATCATTGAATAAATAAAGAGAACGAATATGAGTCTGCAGAGAAAGACATGTGCTGTCCACATCAGAATTTTTAACAATATTACAACAATGATTTATAAAAGTGAACGGGGATTATTTTCAGGCCATTTCGAAAAAAATGTATGATCTATATTTAAAGATCCATCCAATTTTTGTCGAATAAAATGTTCAAGAAATTTAAGCTGTGTACCAAATTTTAACTCTCTAGGACGTAGGAAAGTGCATTTAAAATGCCATCAATTAAATTTATCATGAAGAGTTATATAAATTAAAAAAAAATGAAAAATTGTTATCTACCAAATTTATTTTAAAATATGAAGCCACTCCCATATGCAAAACGTTTAAACAAATGGAGAGATATTTATTATATAATATCTCTCTCTTTTCTTTCTGGAAGATATCCCAAAGTCAGAATTTAATTGAATTTGTTTTTTTCCCTATATTAAATAATTTTTTTAATTAAAAAACTACTTAACATATTTTACTGAATTTTTTGTTATATATTCTATGGGATAATGTGAATATTTCCATAAAATTTCGAAGCAATTCGTGAATTTTAAATTTACTTAAAAAATGTTTGAAAAATTAGGTCCCATAGGATTCAATGTATTTCATTTTTTCAACCCGGGTTAAATAAAAAACTAATTGGGTGATATTATTTATTTATATTCCCATAGGTCCTACAGACCGTCTGAACAACATACCAAAATTTCATTTTGATAAACTCATTTTTACGGCAGTTATCGTGCTAACGGACAGACAGACAGACAGACAGACAGACAGACAGAATGAACAAAGTCATAAACACTTTTCAACTTTGTTGTAAAGTGTTAAAAAAGCATTGGATTACTCACAAATAGCAAAATTGTCGTTTTTACCTAAGACTGTTGTAATTATGCTCTATTACAGTTTAATTCCCCCTCATCCAGCCTATTGAAGTGTTGTTTGGGGAAACACTACTACCAGAAATATAAACAGATTTTGCACTTTACAAAATAAATATACCTCTCAACTGAACAAAGATTCTTTTGATTCGAATATTTATCACCACGAAATTTGTTCTCGCGATAAAAATTCCCCCCGCTACTATGACTGTTTGGACAGCAGGGAGAATATCACCTAATTTAGACTACAAACCAATTGGGGTGTAAACCAGACAAAGTTATCGTACCATCCTTTTCCTACAGATGTATCGTTCCCATACTCCACATAGGGGATACTAGGTAGTTAAGGGCAACATTGAGGATTGAACATGTAACTTCAAAGTGCAATCCTCTCGCCTTAACCAATGACTTTTCCCAGGCCTTGAGGACTTTTTTAACCCAAATCATCCCAGGTACTTCAAGGTGTAAGATGATTATTTTAGCGGCCGTAGCAATACCACGCAAGTTAGACCGATTCCCAGCAGGGATGAAAACCACACGGATCCATCATTTATCGGACAGAATTCCGGACATACATATTATATTTTCCATACTCCGCATAGACACGAGGATAGTTTGAGACTTCGTCGATGATCAAACACGGATCCTCTTCTTGCGAACCTCTCACCATAACCATTGTCTATGCCGGCTCCCCAAGGGACGTATTTTCTTTATAGTCTAACCTACCCGAAGGTACAAAATATTTGATTGGCAAACTGATACAGTGCCACCCAATTTACACCGGAACTCAGTGGGCACGAATCCACAGGGACCATACCCACCTTCCTCTGCCACAAACCTCTCGAAAGGACTTTCGAACCAACACAGATTTAACATGCCTGTACTCCACGTAGACATAAGGATAATTTGGGCAAAGTCAGGAATTTAATTCCGAGTCCACCGAGTGCAATCCCCGTGTCCTAACCACTATGTAATTCCGCCCCTTCTAATGACTACTTTTTTTTCTCTCGATCCAGTCAAAAGTTCTCTTACCTCAGACCTAACCAAAGGTGTAAGGCATCCTTTTGAATGGCGGGGACATGGACTTACATATCAAATCGGAGCCCAATGATAGCAACATCCACGGGGACCGTATCCTCATTTCCCTACTATCAACCTCTCGGTCATAAACGTGGGTTAGAAAGACAATCGGGTAGTCGGTAGAGCTGAGTGAATTTGTACGTGGCATGTGTCGTAAGGCGAGCATTTTGTAATTTCAATTACGGATGCCAAACAAGCTAATGAGCAATGTAAATGCAGCAGAGAAAACCCATTGGAACGCAAACATAAATAAACAGCGTGCATCCCCTCCTTCACCAACGACAAATGGCATAAGGTGGTATGAAACCACAGGAGGAAAGAAAAAAGTTGTCCCAAAGTTTGTTCCAGAAAGTTCGAGAGATTTGAATTTTTGACAACGACCTAGCAACATGTCAATTGAGTTTGTTCAAAAATATATACGGTGAGCGCACAAAGAAAGCGTGGCTCAGCAATGAGATGTGTGATAGTACCTATCGAACCTATCGTAATATCGAGCTCGTGTATTTAAACTAAATGAACTACTCTGATTTTCGGTAGCTAATAGTAATTAATGTTCTAAATATAAGTGTCAATTAAGTTATGTGTTATAAATATATGTATCAATTCAATTATGTTTCATAAATATGTGTGTTAATTAAATATTGGTAGAGCTAGACGTGTCATAAAAAATGGATTTATGAATAATCTTAATAATCAAGATATATAGATATCTATGAAATTAAATATGAAATAAATTGACCAATTTAAATAAGAGTGTTTATTTTATATCTTGTGTGTTTTCTTTCTCCCCGGCTCGAGAACCAGGAGTTTACATGCTCCACCCTTAGTGAAGGCATCAAAAGTAAGTCCTAGTATAGTCATTTTGGGCAAGAACTATTTACCTTATGACAGCATGATAATTGGATGCCATCGTTGCAACAAATCGGTTCATGACATTTCGACATTAGTGCAGGTGCCTCGATCAACTGTAAGTGATGTCATTGTAAAATGGACACGTCTGTGATCTACAACTGCAGAAAAACGAAGTGGTCTGCCGCAGAAACTCACAGATCGAAGACGTCGAACCCTGAAGAGGGTGGTGATAATTAATCTTAAGGCCCCGGTCGCAGCGGTCACTGGTGAGTTCCTAAATGCATCTGACGTCGTCTGTAGCACTAGAACTGTTCGTCTGGAGCTGAAAAAATAGGTTTACACTGTAATGCAGCCACTCCCAAGCCCAACATAAGCACGGTCAGTTGCAGTGGTGCAAAGCATTCTTGACAACTCTGCACTTTACACCCTCTGGAAACTGCTCCTTGAAGGATAGTTTCTGTATCAACAGAGCAACTGCTATGTCCATACAACGAAGTCTGTGCGGACATGATATATAGAGATGGTGTTGAAACAGTAGACTGCCCTTCACAGAATCCCAATATGAATCCCACTGAACAGCACTGATCTGAATTGGAACGCAAAATACGTGTAGGCTAAGTCGCCCATCTTCTGAGGCCGGACTCACTGCAGCTCTCATCGCCATATGGAGGGTAATTCCTGCTGAAATATTTCAAAATCTGGTGGAATGTCTCCCCAGAAGAGTGCAGGCTGTGACTGATGCAAAAAGTAGCCCAACGTTCTATTAATATGTGCAACATGCTTCTCTGATTACATAACGGTAGGTGTCAGGATACTTTTAGCTATGTAGTGTATATTATGTGCAACAGAACATAAGAGAATACGAATATATGCTAGAAATAATCTGGTAGGGCAGAAAAGACAACTGAGAAAGAAATGCTCGATTGGTCAACCTGTTGCCCTTATAAAATACCACTGATTGAAATAAAATAATAAATTCCATAAGAAAATAAGCATCTTTATATACTAAGACAACACGATCAAAATATATTTAACTGAAAGTTTATTTGGAGATTATCATTAAACAGATACAAATAAAAAATATTACTTATATTTTATCCTTCATTATAAATATTACACATCTTTCCCATGTATAAATTACTATTTTTCGTTCGACTCTGAATAGTTTCAAAGATATATTTATTTCCCTACTGACTTAAATCATGCAAACATCATAAGGTAGAAGTTGGGGTCTTATATGAATGTGTATGTAAATTAGATTTTCTAAAACCCGCAGTGACAAAACGGATGTGCTTCCCTAATTGAATATTGCATAGTTTCGGAAAATATTCTTGAGGAAAACCAGAGATCTTGCGTTATGAAATTTCAGAGTAATATATATTCAATGGAACCAAAATATGACTGCTGATTTTCATAGCATGCTCTATAAACTTATGACACATGGTTTTTCGAGAGGAAAAAAAATAAGGAATAACTCCTGATTTGCATTTCTATCACAAAAATTTCAGCCACGTTATTTGAATATCAAATATTTAATAAACGCCTTATTATATCACAAATTTAAAATTAAATCAGATGAACATGTATTGCACAGATGTTATCAGTTTGTGATTTCTTCTGCTTAGCTGTTCGGTAATATTTTGTAAAAAATGGCAATTTTTGCGACAGATAAAAATATTTAAACGTAAAATTTTGATTACTTATTCTAATATAATTAAACACAAATCTATAAAGCTTTTCACGGTGATGATTAGGTGTTTTATATTATTATTGCTTGTCAATCTGTATTAATATGACTACACAAACTCTCAATTGAGCAGGTGATTATACATCAAGAATGTACAATTTATATACTTTTATATATATAACATGCATTTTTAGCATAAACTAATTATTTGTAAGTTTCTCATTTTGATGAATCCCCTTTTTTAAAAGACGTGACGAAATCATAAAATATTAATGACAAATTATGGTATGTCATTTCACATATTTTTATTTAAAATGATCTGTTGTGTTCAACACATAACGTCTCTAGCATATGAAGAAATTTTATATTTTGGAAAAACAGTATTACAAAATAGAGCTTTCTTATAACTATATCTCGTCGAAAATCACCAGAGTTCGGTTATTACTGATTAAAATAAACATGACATGAAAACTTCAGCAACGTATTCAAGCACAAATAAAATAAAAATCTGATGTGGGCAACACATGACTTTCCTTATATAATGTACTGAATTTACTACTTTTACAGTACAAAAAATAGGTTTTTCTTATAGTAGATATTTATATTCTTTCCAAGATATTGAATTTTCGCGTATTAGTCGTCATTTCCATTGATTTAGCGTCATTTTCATTCGTTTGGAGAGATTTTCGTTAATTTGGCAACATTTCAAAAAGTCGCCAAGTTGGCGACATTCCGCCAAATTCGTCGCCAAAATCTCGCCAAGAATTATGGACGAAGAAATAAGTTATTCTTACAACAGACAAATGACTATTGGCGTTCAAATACAAACGTATTACTCAAAGTATCTTTTTTCATGAATGGAACGAGCTAGATCCACGAGAATAATGTCACCCAATTTATCGTATGGTATTACATATGAAAAGTGAACATGTTTCTCAATAGTAAATAATTTTCTTTATTTTATGACTTTTTGATAATTTTTTTAAAAAATGTGCAATATCTCGAGAACGGCTCATGTTAGCGTTCTAAAATTCATACCAATCGTTTTCTAATGAAAAATTATATAAGAAATGTCTATTTGCGTAACTTTCTTAGTGGTTTTGATTTTTTGACGATTTTTTTAAAATTTCATTCGAAAATTTAGGAGGGTTCTGAACATTCGATTGCGTATAAAAACAATAGGCTTCCAGTGTTTACGGATTGTGATTTTTGTACCAAATTTGGTTCGAATCGGTACATTCGTTCGTCAGTTATCGTCTCCACAGACTCACTGACACACACACATACTTTCACACACACACACACACACACACACACACACACACACACACATACACACACACAGACATCACTTCAAAAATGTTTGATTCGTGATCAGGGATGCTTGAAACGTGCTCTCCCGTCGAAAACTCGAATTCGAATTTTCGACCCCGTCACAATACTTTCCTTATACATTATGTATATAAGGAAAGTAAAAATGCAGTATACCGTTTCTTCGGGGATACGCTAGATTGTCTGCGCTACTGCTACAGAATAAACAAACTCAAAGTTAAAAATACATAAGTGGATGAAAGCGTTTATTCGAAAATGTATCCAACGTATGCTCGAAACAGCTGTATAATTTTGCTATAAATCCAAATCCGTTGATTTCAAAACTTATCTTGGCGATTAGCGGACCATTGGCGGATCATCTGCCATTTTGTCTGAAGCCTCTTCCAGTTAAGAGGGGCCCCCAAGATATCCTTGCTTCGGCTACGGATTGTTACGGCAAGGGGGAGCAACAAATTGTCACACCCGCAATACGATAAAAGTTATTTTTGGTATCCCCACCGATATTCTTTTGGTGAAACTCGAGAAGTGATTAAATTGTGATCATCATACTTTTCCTAGACCACACCGGTTAAATTTAAATATTTGTTTAATCTGTATACAGAAAAGTGATCACAAAAATAGCAAGAAAGATCAAACATGCTTAAAGCATTGATTGATTATGAAACACTTTCCAACTTCAATGCAATTTTATATAAACATCTCTAAAATGCTATACATTCCTCGATAATATTTTTTAAATTATCACAACACTACATTAATTTTATTATATTTGAAAACTTAAAACTTCATCGAAGAAAATGAGCTTCATTCAAATGGCGGTATTGAAATATAAATTGCCTAGTTTAAATAACTCTAAAATGCGATACATTCCTCGGTAATATTTTTAAAATTATCATAATACTACAATATTTTATTATATATGCAAACATTTTCGAAAACAAATGAACTTTATTCAAATGATATAATTGAAATATAAATCGCCTCTATATAAAAGCAGCAATTCATTCATAAACATTTTTTCAATCCTTCATTCATCACAATACTATAATAATTTATTTTATTTAAAAACTTAAAACCATGGAGGTACAAGTAATTTAACTCTATGCTTAAAACTTCATCGAAAAAATCGTCTTCTTCTCTGTATTATATCAATGAATGTTTCATTCATATCAGCTATATTGCAGACAACATGAGCTAAATACGAGTAATTTTGCGTTAAAGAAATGCAGCAATTCTTATACAACTCAATCTACATCTTTTGGTGCTTATATTTTCCATAAGTGAAAATTAGGCTTCGTTGTAGAAATAATCAAATTTGGATAATCATTTTAACTCGAATATATATAGTAATTGAATTGTTTCAGTATGTAGATGCACAGAATTTAGGCAAAAATAAAGCGGCTTTAGGACGGATCCAAGTCTCAATATGAATTAAAAAGGACTTTAAAAATCACGATTTTGATACAAGATGGATGCCATATCTTAGTTTGAAGTGGGTCACGTGATCTCTTCATATAATGATCACGTGATTTCTTCATATAAAGGATGTAATTATTATTTTAATTTTTATTTAAAAAACTACTGAATATATTTTGCTGATATTTTTTCTATATATTTTATGGCATAATTTGAATATTTCCTAAATCTATCAAAGCAATTTGTGGATATTAAATTCGCTTAAGGAATGTTTGAAAATATAGGTGGCATAGGGTTCAATGTATTTCATGTTTTCAACCCGGGTTCAATGCAAAACTAATTGGGTGATATTATTCATTTATATTCCAATAGGTCCCACAAACCGTCTGAACAACATACTAAACTTTCATTTTGATAAAGTCATTTTTACGGCAGTTATCGTGCTAACGGCCAGATAGACAGACAGACAGATAGGCAGGCAGAATGAACGAAGTTATAAACACTTTTCAACTATGTCGTAAAGTGTTAAAAATTATGCTCTTGAGAATGACACCTTTAATATTTCCTTCGTTCGTTATTTAAGGAAGAATTTCAAGTGTTATGGAAAGTTGTATACTTCACAATTATCTAGCTCTCCGTCCGAGGAAAGTAAAATAAAATACGTAATACTCATGTAGGAATGAAATTATATTACTAGTGATATGTTTGCTAGTTATACAAGTACATAAAAAACTCATAATTTTTCTGTAGTTAATGATTACCCGTAAAAAAGGAAATTACCTTTATGTACATTTTATTTGTTTTATTAGCAATCAATTTACATTAGAATGCCGAAAAATTTATATTTATAAATACAATAATTGACAATAGTACATACATATTTATAGCTTCTAAAATTCTAATATATCACACAAGTTGTTAATGAATTTAAAATACTTTTATTTAGATTAAATTCTACAGAAGGTGGTGGTAGATAAAATAAATATTAAACAAATACAAAGAAACATTGTAACTCTTTAACAGAAATAATAGAAAATATAGAGCATATTAGCAGAAAATCATTAGAAAAGTTCCCTTGGTAAACAGGTGAAAAGTTTTATTTTGATGATAAAAGTATTTAAAGGAAAATGTTCATAAAGAACATTTATAGGTCATTAATTCTTTCACACCTCATTACCCAATTTTTCGAGCCATTAAAATATTAATTTATCTTTCTAACATAGCAGAAATCGGATTTCCGTTGCAAACAATTTTATTCGAAGCAAAAGTATCGTAAACAATTGCAATATTTCATTATTTTTGCATGTAGCTTGGTAATAAATATTGGGATTAAAGTAATCACACACTCATTAAAAAATTGATGAATATCACAAATTATAAACACTTTGTGGAAATGATATGGTCTAAGTCTTGTTTAATAAATGTATTGGTTTTGTATTATACATTATGTTATATTATACATAATATTGTATTTTGTATTATACATCGCATAGGTTCTGTATTATACATTAAAAGATACATGAGAGTACACTTTCTTTTGACCCAGTCCGTTCAATCTACCCAAAAGTGTGTGGCACCTGTTTAAACGACCGGTATAGTGCCACCCAATTTTGACCAGAACCCGGTGAAGGCGACATCCACAGGGACCTTACCCTTCTCCTTCCTCCAATCGCATGGAAGGATTTTCGAACCCACAGATTTCACGTGCCCTTAATTCGCGTAGACGCGTTGGTAATTTGGGCAGCGCCGATAATCAAACTTGTATCTTCCGAGTACATTCCCCGTGATCTAACCACTAGGCTATCCCACCACGATGAAAGTATACTATAAACAGTTCTCCAAGATGTAAAGCGAGGATAATTCGAGTCATTCATTCATAATTCCAATACGCGATTAATTCATATTTTCAAAAATCTAATTTTATATTATAAAAAAATAGAATGATATATTTTAAATTCGCGAAGTTAGAAAATCGATAAATAAAATCCACTTTGCCAGATAAACAGCTAATATCTGCAATTATATGGAATGGCTGAAAACCCAATAATACAATATATGCATTGCTGCTTTCTATAGCAACGGACAGGTGGTGACGTCCGTTACTATGGAAAGCAGTAATGCATATGGAAAGCAGTAATGTCTTGTTCATAGAAAATTTCGAAAGGGTGAAAGGAGCTCTTTTCCCGTGGTATCAAAAATCTAAATTTTACACATTTGTTGAAAATTAACAGAAAATCAGAAAATGGAGTAATTAATTATAATTATTTTTTTTTTTTACTTTTATATAGAATGCAATGATTTGCATCCATATTTTCCCCAAACTACAGAATTGAGCTAATCATCATTTTTCGGATGCAGCGAAATAAGAAAATAAAAAATGAAACATGCATATTTTAATGTATTTAAAAATAAATAAATAAATATGAAGGTATTATCCTACAGATTCGGTTCCAAAATCGTCAGAAATAATGTTCTTTCTGATGTTGTCAAAATTGAAGCCAGCAGATTCCACGTCGATGATGAGAGCGTTAAATTCCGTTACAGTCCCTCAACGATAGAGCGTCTGCTTGTCAGTTAAGAGAGCCGTGGTTTGAGTCCCGGTTCGGGAAGCAAGTATCTTTACAGGGCGCGGCAGCCCAGAGGTTAACGCGCTAGGATTGCACTCCAACGACCCGAGTTCGATTCCCGACACTACCGAAACTGTCGCCGTATTTGCGCGGAGTACGATTGCGTTAAACATGTGGGTTCATAAGTCGTACCGAGAGGTTGATGGAATGGGAAGGAGTGTACGGTCCCTGCGGATGTCGCCCCATTGGGTTACGGTCTAAATTTGCTGGCACTTCTCGGTCGTCCAAACAGATACCTTACACCTTCGGGTAGGTCGGATGGTCTGGGTCGTGGAAGAAGTACCTTTACACTGGTGTCCGAGCAGGGACTATTATAGAGAACATTGATGCTTCAACTGAAAATCGGATCACGAATCTTGGAATTGACCCGTAACGCTCTGGCGTTGAGCTACTGGGAAGGAATTACAAGCTACTGTAATAGCTTACTAAGTTATGACTTACCTCCCAAATTTTAAGAAATTCCATCGAATAGATTTTTTTAACTATAGAGAAGGACCTAGTTAGCTCCTCAAATATCTAGAAAAACTAATATTTCGAGAATGATCCATCTTATTTGCTTTATTCGTTTTGTTGCTAAGAATTATGGATAAAACAATCATTTAATTAATATATTTCATCATTTTTAGTCTTATATTTCAGATTTTGAGGATTTTTTCAGTCCATTTTACAATAAAAAGTAGTTTCTACTTATTTTTTTCGAAACGTGCCATATTCTAATCAGAACATGGACAGCTTGCATGTCACTTGTTTTACATTTCGGTAAAATTTGTAGGATAGATTTTAATTAGAGAGGATGCACAAATTGCATAGATAGAATTGCAAATATATGTCACGCTAAAATAGTTTTTTTTTTTTTTTTTTTTTTTTTTTGTATTCTAGAGCGTTTGAAATGTATAGATCAGTCAAATTTCGACGCGATTCCAATGCTTTCCCTATACATTACTATGCAATGCAAAGTAAAAACAGAAATGATAATTTCCATTAATTGTATTTATAATTATGTATTTAAACTATTATGCTAGAGCTTTTAGAAATAACTTAACACGTTATAGTTTCGCAGCTCATGAGCCTATTATTTTGTGCATAGCATTTATATTCAATGAGCAAGCAAAAAGAATATAGCTACTTTTATATATGAATAAAATAATTTTTTTACCCATTCTGATTTTTGCGATTCTTTTTATTAATTCTATCTTAAATTACAAATGACATGGCGTAACAGAATAGAATTTCTTGTTTTAATTGTGTTCGGATGTAAAGATAATTAACATTACAAATGAAAATAATCAACGTTCATGAAATATCTGAAAGCAATAAGCAAATAATTAGCTTTTTAATTGTGTAACTACCAGATTCCAATCAAATTTATTACCAAAAATTACAAGAGGTAGAGGCATATCATAAAAAGAGCAACAGGAACACTGTTTATTAAAACAATATTTCGATTTTAATACATAAAATTCCATTGGAATCGCTTGATTTTATTTATGTATGTCCATAATTATTTCTGAATATCTGCAGTATGAATTATTTATGGGATCGCATAAAGGTAAAATATAATATAGTGCTTTATTTATAATATTGCATTGTATTATGCGTTTAATTAGATTATGACTTATCTGCAATTAGAAATAATATATATTCCATATATTTTGATAATCTTTTATATAAAATCTTTTGTAGAATAGATAATGGCGAATTAAGGCACTATACTTAGAAATAAAATTTAAAAATTCATATTTTATAAAATAATATATAAAAAGAACAATTGTGTGTAAATATTCGTCTATAGACCTAATATAATAATAACACAGATACAAACATATTATTACTAATACATTATACATTTAAAACTACTTGTAGTCCAAACTTCATCAAAATGTATTTGAAGCGATAACTTGCGAAAAATCTATCACCTTAATTTTGGTCTTTAGAAAGATTATAAACGCAATGCTGCACACACGGGCCAGTGAATTAGAAACTCAGGGTTAATATTTTTTGGACCGCTCTTTACCTCGAATTACAGCACTGTTAGGCCTGGATCCACACAATGTTATTTTCTTTAAAAGGCCGATACATTTGAACGATGACAATCAGATAATTAGATCGAGAAACATTCGAGGTGTTACCTCTTTTAAAGTTATCCCATTATGATGTTTTTGAATAAATTTGTCTCAATTTGACATTACAAATAGATGTTGCCCATTATAAGCGCGCCACTGGTTTTTTCCACGCCACAATGGGTTTTTTCTTCGGCTGATATAATATTTTCACTTCACAAAACAATGAAATTACGTAGCGGATCCACAGAATGTTTGTTTTCTTCTTATTCATGGCAAGTTTGCAATATTCTTAGGAAATGGAGGTTAGAATTTAAAAGAGAATGCCAGTCATTTTGATGGACGCACGCTTACTACTTTAACTCTATTTCATTCAGAGGCTTGCCTTTCCATGTTATTTTACTTATCTTTCAAAACGATTATGTAATGAAAAATATTTAAAATTTTCAATCCTTATAAATGTGGCGTATTAGTTCACAGTTTCAGATGATAATAATGTGGATTAAAAGATGAATTCATGCAAATACATATTTCTATATATATTTTTAAAACATAACTATATGCTTCATTGATTAAACCTCATTATAATTTGAAGATAAATCATAAACATCGGTCCTATAAAATATACCTGAAGCAAGTGTAAGAACATGTATTAAAAACTTTAAGATTCATTACACGAGAGCAGGTAAAATAAATTGATATATCTTGTAAATATTTGCACGAAGAAAATGCATTTCTCTATAACATAATAACTGTGATACACACAAGGTTTACCACCTAGAAGAGGCCGAAAGTTCAGACATTCATTTTATTTTATAAATTCCTTCATAGTTCCTCACAAAATGGTGTCAATGACAGTGTCAATATTTAACAAACCCCAAATTTACAGTACAGTACATTTCTACATAGCAGTTACGTACCGTAACTGACCGCATGGCAGCACAGTACTTGAAAGTTCTAATTTTTTAAAGTGTGGTCGCTCGAATATTTAGTTGAATCTGTTCTCGGTCAGAGTTCAAATATAAACCATTGTAGTAACAATACATCAAACTATACCTATAATATGGGAAAAAATTACTGTAATAAATTTACATATGGATAACCAAGAGATATATATAACAAAGATTTTTATAATATAAACGCCTTGATTTTTCTAAGGGGATAGTATTGTAATGATATTTCGGTATCTCCTGCCTGTCAGTCCAACCGTCCCACTTGTCGACAAGTTTAGCAAAATTTTAAAATGTCGCCAACTTAATTAAAATACTGCCAAATTAACAACAATATTGGCAATTCGATAAAAATGTCGTCAAATTGATAAAAATAACACCAAATTAATAAATTAATTGCGTTTTGAAAGGGGATAGTATTGCAATGATGTTTCGACAGATTTTGTCTGTCAGTCAAACTGTCCCACTAGGGCTACAATTTTGACGAGTTATTTAAAATGTCTCAAAATGGAATAAAATATCACAAAAATTAACGAAAATTTCATCAAATTAATGAAAATGCAATATTTTGGAAATAATATAAGAATCTACTATAAGAAAAACCATTTCTCCGTGCATCCGTCCGTGAAGTTTGACAAAGATACGGCACAGAATTTGGCTCTGTCACAAAAGTCGCCAAATTGATAAAAATGACGCCAAATGGGAGATAATATTCTTCAAATTTTGAATTATGTCATACGACGGGCATACTTTCTAGTAATACAACTACAGTGGACCCTCTCTATCTGAACACTCTGTAATGTGAACACCCCGGTATTATGAGCACATTGCGGCGGTCCCGGCGAAACTCCATAGACTTAACATAAGATGAACCCTCTGTATTCTGAACACCCTCTAATATGAACAACCCAGTATTACGAACTCTACTTTTGATCCCCATTCCCCCTTTAACTTTCTGTAAACTGAACGGAAACTGAAAGTGTGTTTGCAATCGGAGGAGAAATTCGGAGACATGCCTGCCCCGCTCCCCGTCCCCAATCACAGATAAGTGACAACATGTGTTCGCCACGTGATAGAGGGAGTGGTCAAAAAAGGGTTATGCTTTCTTTTCCGCACACCTGATTGGACACCATTGTCGCTTCTGTCTTTCTTCCTTTTTACTCGGCAAAGGAAATTTTTTTTCGCCATTTCGCTGTTGTTGCCGGGAAAGAAGTACAGTACTTACGCAGATACAGTATGTCAAAAATAAGTAGGAAAACGTAAAAACGGATAGAACTGAAGCTTTCGGAAAAATACGAAGTTGTTCGAAAATTAAAATCAAAAGTAAGTCTGCGTCTGAAAATTGCATCTGAGTTTGGAATTTCAGTAGGCCAAGTCAACGCCATAAGCAAGAAAGAGAAAGAAATTATAGCCGCTTTTGAAGCAAATAAACCTTCCTCAAAGTGTAGAATTTTCGAAAAAGAAAACGAGAACATAAACAATCACGTGTGGAAGTTTTTTTTTGCCAAGTGAGAACGAAGCATCTTCCTATCACTGTACCCCTGCTAAAGCAGATTGCTCTGGATTTTGCAGAAAAGGAGAAAATCACGGAATTCAAGGCATCGGAAGGATGGTTGACTCGCTTTAAAAGTCGGCATAACATAGAATTCAAAGTAATCAATGATGAAGCTGCAGACGTAAATATGGAGACTGTGGAGGAATGGAAAACTAAACTTCAGGACTTAGCGCAGGATTTCGACACCGCTGACATTCTCAATGCCGACGAAACCGGCCTGTTTTTTAGAGCTCTTCCAAGTAAAACCCTAGCACAAAGAAGTGAGAAATGCGTGGGCGGGAAAATGTCGAAAGAAAGGCTTATCGTCATACTCTGTGCCAGTTTTACAGGTGAGAAGATCCAACCACCTGTGACCGGAAAAAGTAAAAACCACGATACTTTAAAAATGTGAAGATCGCATCATTGCCTGTGCTCTACCAATCAAATCGAAAAGCCTGGATGATATTAACAATTTTCTCACAATGGTTGGAGGGCATTAACGAAATGATGAAGAGGGAAGGAAGAAGAGTTCTTCTTTTGGTGCATAATGCCACATCACATGGAATCATGCAGCTGAGCAATGTGAGTCTGAAGTTCCTGCCCGAAGAAAATGGCCCTGGTGATGGAGGAAGCAAATTCGGCAACCCAACTAACGAAGAAGGTCAATGTCATGGATGCTGTCCATTGGATATCAATGGCTTGGAATGAAGTAACCCCCTACACTATTCAAAGATGCTTCTACAAAGCAGGATTCCCGTATAAGAAGGAGGAATCAATAATAGAGGACCAAGAAACAACAACTGTGAGTGACTTGGGGTTAATTCTTCAGGAGCTTCATACTGAAATTGAACCTGGAGCTTATCTCGAAGCCGACGGAAGCCTTCCGGTTTGCGACAACAACATCGTTGAAGAGAAAGAGGATAGTGAAGAAGAAGCAGAACCAGAAGAGACCGATGAAACAAGAAGTACGATTATCTTCAAGCAATATGGCCAAGGGATTCAGGACCTAATGCGGCTGAACACCACCTGGAAGCCTTTCCACTTCTTAAACAACTAGATAACATGCACGTTGCACGAGCATACACAATGCAAAAACAGATTAAATTACTCATTTTTCATGAAGTAATTAATTATGTACTGTAATAAGTGTATACTGTAATTATGTAATTTTATTATATGTTTTGTAAAACTCTTTTAATAAAAAAACAAACAAATGAGATGGTAGAGTACAGGTCCAACTGAATTTAGTTTGACATTGAACTAGCCGCCAAATCTAAATGCAGCACCTCCATCTTGGTAACTGGCATGGCTAACCAGGCTAAGTATTCTATACAGTCTATAAACTCCCTACGTACATATATTTCCCAATCTCCCTCTATCTAATGAACACCCCCATAATCTGAACATTTTGGTCGCCCCCTATGAGTGTTCAGAATAGAGAGAGTATACTCTAAAAATAAACTATAGCAAGCATATCGAATATAATAAACATTCGGAAGTGAAGATAAAACGTAACTAAATAATTATGTATAGCATAAAAATAAAAAAGGTATAAATAAAATTGGGGAAAAGACTAAAATAACAGAATATGTTAAATACCGATTAAAGTGGATAAAATATATATAGAGAGAGAGAGGAAAGGTAAGCATTTGCTTCTGCTGTCTAAATAAGCGTATGGATACAATAATCAACATGGGTTTTGAACCACATTAAACGATAGATTGCAATCACTGAAAAACACTTCGCCAAGGGTCCACTTAATCAGTGTTTGCAACAGAGTTTCTCTACTTTTTACACTATCAAATATAAAAGTGTTTATATATACGTTACGCGTAAAACCAGAGATGAAGATAAACCCAGGCTTACCCGGATGAACTTAGTTTTACCCAGCTGCTCTGGGTAAAGCCCAAAATGAAATGTAAATTGTAATCATTTGGAGCTTCATCCGGATAATGAGCAAATTATCCTGAAGTATATGGGTAAAGCTGTGTATTGCTTCACTCAAAGAGTTCTGAGCATGCGATATGCGTTTTTATGCTGAGTAGCATACAGCAAACTGGCCGTTCCTTTTCTTTCTACTCGCAACAGATTAATTGTTAACAATAACTGCGGAGAAGAAATCACGTGTGTCATTTAATGGGCGCAAAATGCTTTGAAGAAAGAAATAATATATTCAAAATATTTTGAAGCAACCACTTCAATTTAGGATCAATTTCATATTGTAAGAAATTAGGCTTGTTATAAAAATTTCAAAAGTAAAAAAATTACCCAAGTATAAATTGGAAACTTTCTTTATACTCATTTTTCTTTCAAAAATACATCTTACAGATGTAATGTCGGGATTCGAACTTCCGCATTACTTCTGTATAAAGTGTATAAACTCATAATGTATTTCAAGTCATCTAATTTATTTAAAGCTTTTAAATCATTTAATGCTGGTTGAAACCCTCTCTTGTCATTCATTTGTGTAATTGGTATATTTTAGAAACCTTTAAGCTCTTTTTAACTTATTTTAGAACTCTGTAAGCCGCAATCTGAATCCATTTCTTTTAAATTATTATTTCTAACGTGCGGGCATTCGAAGTTCATTTTCTTTCGCTGAGTTCGAGGTCAATTGGCACCGTGACCTTTCCTCCTGAGTTATCGGCCGCTATTTTAAAAAAAAAATTAAAGGATTTTGAAATGTTCTTGTTTTCTTTGGATTTGGAATTTTTGAAATTTAAATTTAATGTGATGAGGAATTTTTGAAATGCGAGTTTCGTTTCTGCTCTGAACTCAGTGTGTGTGTGGTATGGATTTTTTGAAATGAAATTGAGTTTCTTGTTTCGGGGGAGCACTTATGTTTTCTGTGTTTATAATTTAAAATAAAAATACATAAAAGTTTGGTTTGGGCAGATTTTGTTATTTAAGATTTTAGAAATTGTGTGAAAAAACTTATTGAATCTATTATTATTATTTCAAAATGAGAACGAAAATTTATTGAAATGAAATTATTTTTTTGCAATAATGTCAGTGCCAAAGTGGCACGTAGAACGAATTTGGAAGACTTTGGTGCAAAGCTTTGAATTATCAAAAGTTGCGTTTTTTATAGGTGTTTGTACCTGGAAATGATACTTTTGAAATTTTGGCTTTTCCGAAAATTTAAATTTGAGGTTTGATATGATATAGTGGTTGTTATTCTTTTAATAGTATGAATTTTAATTAGAATGAAGTGTTAAATTACTGAGTGTTTATTTTTGAGATTGCTCTTGGAAAACCTCGTTTTTGAAACTTTCGATTTGAATTTTTGAAAATCTTGGGTTTTTGGCTGGAATTTTTTTTAATTTAATGAGAGGGACACGATTTCCTGCTGTAATTCTGATATCGAGCATTTTTTACCAAAAATGGGTTGGCAGATTTCGGGCTTCCAGAATGTGGATTAGTTTGATTTTATTTGAATTTTGGCCGGAAATGGAAACCGTTCTGAAACATTTGTTCAAAACTAAAAATTTTAATTGTAAATATTTGAATTTAAATTTATTTGAAAGTGCACCCTAAATTTAAGAAAATAAAGTAAAGAGAAATGAGAAACGACATTTGACAACTACTACCCGATTGTGTCTAAATGTGAAAATAATTCTAAATGAAATATTTATTTGAGTTGTGTGGCTAGAAAATCACACATTTTTAAGTTCTGTAAAAGACAGACTCGTGTTGTGGTGGGCCAAATTTTTGGCTTGAAAATTTTAAAGTTTTAAAATATGTATTTTGATTTTTTTGATGAGAAAAATTTGTCTTGGTTACATCAAAATTTGCCAACTGGTGAAAATTATTGACAAAGTAAAAGAGTTTTAATAATATGTATGTATAGATTGATTTTTTTAAAGTATTTAAAAAACTGATATCATTGCATGAAAATGTGGGGAAGAACAGGAAAATTTTAAAGTGGTTGATTTTCGAAAATTATTTTGTGAAATATTTTGATTTTGAATTTTGAAAGTGAACTTTATTTGGGACTGAGATCTTTGATTTTTCCCTGAGAGATTGTTGTTGAATTTGAATTTTTGTGTGCCTCAAGATGATGAAGTGATTCCCCTCATGTGTTTCAAATATGTCTGTTTCCTTGCCCTGTTGTTCTTGCATCCCAGCACATTCATTTTTGATTCTTTTTGTGTCTTTGACTCTCCTGAGTTTTCTTCTGCTGAGTTTGTTGTGGTAGCAGACTCACGACCCGTCTCCATAGGATTGAGTTGACTGAGTATGTGCAGTCGTTGTTTAGTTTGAAATTGCCTCACAAACAATTTGAGGAGAGACGAATTGATCATTCGTCGGAGCAGAGTTTCCTTGAGTTTGGATTATACCTTGTTTATGTGTTTGGGATGCCTGATGATGTTTTGTCGAACTAGCGTAATTCTATGGCAAGGTTGGTACCCCATTAGTGGCTTTTCTCGAGCGATGAATTAGCTAGTGGAAATGTGTCCTCCTAATCCTCGTGTTGCACCCATGTCTATGCTTACTTCAGTAGCAGTTGAAATAATTCTTGCTCATTTTACTTGCTGAATGTTTTGTTGGCTGCAGTTGACTGAATTTCTTCAGGGTCCAACGTTGAAGGTTGAAATTCCTGAAAAATATTTTGAGGATGGATTCCTTTGACAAGTTAATTTTGCAGAATTTTAAAATGTTGAATTTTGAAACCATTGAATTTGAATATGTTCTGATGAGAATTGTGAAAATGATTTTAATTATCAGAATTTATTTATTTTGTGCCTCAGTGTCCCCTTTAAATTCCACTAAGTTGATTGAATTTTGAAAAATTTGAAAAATAATGATTTAGGAAAAGTTGAAACATGTTGTCCTTGACTCTCCTTTTCTCTCCCGTGCTGTGTTTTCACAAAGTTGAGTTGTGATGTTGTTCCTCCTTCGGTTCCGACTGTGGGAACCTGAGTTGAGTTGTCCTCCTCTGCTTGAGTCAGTTGATATATTTTCTTTTCTGTTGCCGATCTGCGGATGTGCGAGGAGAATTTTTGGAACTTTGTATCTGCTAACAACTGCTTGATTTGATTTAATTGATAAATATTTTTCGTCGACTTTGAATACTGTCTGAACTTGAGGATATTTTGCGACTCCAAATTATTTACTACGTTTGAATTTTTGGAAATACTTTGAAAATTTTGAATGAATTTTAGAGTCTTGAATTTATTTGTTTACTTCGTGGAGTCCTTGAAAGAGTCAGTGAACTATAAATTTGTTAAATTAATTACAGAATATGGTTGAATTATGGAGAATTGATTCCACAGTTGATTTACTTAGAATGCAAATATTTTGAAAATTTATTTACTTTTTGAAATTCATTTGAGAAATTTTTGAGCTTTGAATTTGAGAAATTTTAATTTGAAACTTTGTTGAATTACTACGGAAATGGATGTGTTTTGAATTTCATTTGATTTTCATGGAGTTATTAAACTGAATCTTTGCACTTGAATAATTTTATTTCAAGACTTTGAGAGTTTGTGCGATTTAAATAATATTGAGAAAGATATTTTTTGCTGATTTTGCTTTGAATACCGATTTGACTTCCAATTATTTTGACATACTTTGAAAATCAACTATTTTAAAAAGAAATTTACAGAAATTTATTGATTTAAAAAAATTTATTGAATTTTTATGGTATGACACTTAGACATTTACAGATATTTTGATTTTGGGCTGCATGTTTGAATATATTTTTTAATTTAAAGGTTTTTAATTTGATGTGTAGTACCGGAGAAATTGATTTGGGGTGTGGCTAAAACTGTTTTCAAAATTTATTTCTTCGGTGGCAATGTTGAAATTTTTATTTGAAATATATTAGATATTTACTTACTTCAAAAAGTTCAGCGAAAAAGTCCTCTGTGTCAGTGAGGACCTGAAGTTCTGTGCCTGTGCCAAGAGAGCACTGATTTGAATTTTGTGGCACATTTTTTACATAAAAGTGTGATTTACTGCTTCGATTTGATGGCTGCCAAATTTTCGAAAAATTTCTGCTGCTACTGAGGTGCGGAGCAAAATTGCTTCTTCTTTTTTCTGGAGATGTTTTGGCTTCTCGAAGAATGAGACCTTGAAATGATTTACGTGTTTATTTGCGTGTACATAACATCGTGTATATATATTATTATTATTCATATATGTTTCTTTTGGAGTGAGAAAAAAATCCCTTGATGCCACCTATATGTTTTGTAGTTGAGTGTTATGATTAATCAATTATGTTTTTGAATTTCTGGGAAAGGGATTTTTCTTGGAAAGTGGTCTAATGACTTAAACATTTTACTACTTTTTTTGTGTTCACCTGCTGAGAGTTACAGACTTTGAAAAATTTGAGTAAATTATCAATTTTGATGAAATAATTACAAAAAGTATTTGGTTTGAATTTTGCTCCCTTACTGCTTCTTGCTTGCCACCTGTTTTTGTCACTTGGAAAAATTTTAATTAATGAATGTGACTTTATTTTTGAAAAGTTAATTTTGATATTTCGGTTCTAAATTGAGTGGAACTGCTTTTTGGCCACTGGTTTATTCTCCTTTTTGCCACAAGTTTTGATGAAATTTTACCAAATGATTAAACTTGTTTATTAAGAAAGTGATATTTTGAGAAAGATTATGAGTAAAGGTTTTGTTCAAATTTGTGGTATATATTTTGAAATGAGTGTGAATACATAAAATGAAAAATGGTAAGAATTATGAACTTGTCATGATTGCCACGGTTGTTGTCAATGTTGCCTTTACTGATTTTTGAGATGCTGGTGTGTCAAATGGACACTGGTTGAAACCTCCTCTTGTCATTCATTTGTGTAATTGATATATTTTTGAAATATTAACTCTTTAAGCCACAATCTGAATCCATTTTCTTAAAAAGTATTATTTCTAACGTGCGGGCATTCGAAGTTCCTTTTCTTCCGCTGAATTCGAAATCATTGTTTTTGCTGATGAAATGGAATGCTTTCAATGTATTTGTTTCTGCTGGGTAAAAGAATATGTAGAGGTGGTGGCTTTGAGTCGCGACGAGAGAAGGGTTTTCCCCTTTTCGCTGGCGTGACTTGGAGGCATCTGGTATTGAGATCGTGAAAATAAGTTTGAAGGTTTGGATTTAAATATGAAAAATAATAGCTCCCTCCGCTTCCGCAAGGTATATATAAAAACTCGGATTGCGATTTTCCGCTCGCATTTCCCCATTTGACTACCTGACTACTCTAACGGCAGTTCGGGCTTCAGTCTCGATAATTTTGACGCTCACGACGGGCTCGGGAACTTGACAGCCAGTTCCGATTCTTTGAGATCCATGAGTGATTGCTGTCTGGGGAAATGCGGCCATGAGACGTTCGAATGATCCGAGGCCCTACCGGATTGAAGACTAACATCGTCACTGCTTTCGGCTTTCTGGATGACCCGAGGCCCATGCCGAGTCCGACTTCGTGTCTGACGAAGCCGGGTTGGGCTGGTTGATTGTTTCCGTGTGAAGAGAGTCCATGAGCGTCGAGCCTGTCCGGATCATGTGACCGTATGGCAACGCTGGTGTATCGGACCCGTTTTCATAGAGCTATTGTTACTCGCTTGGATCTCCGCTCTCTGCTGGTATGTTTGAAGACCGCCTTCGTCAACGTGGGTAGAGGTAAGCCTTTGAATTGGGGACTGTGAATTTTACCACCCAAATGACCCACTCAGTTGCAGGGTGAGCCTAACTTCAAATGCCGCGAATTCCGACTCCCAAGTTTTATTACATTTGTTTATATAATTATTAAAAGAACTGAAATTGATTATCTATAATGTTTTATAATCAAAATTCGAAATTCTATTTCAAATGTACTTCAAATGCTTGCCCCCGTTCTTTTGACCATACCTCCTTAATTTATAAAATTTATAATTATTTAATAATTTGCCACTTTGATTCATTACAATTGATTTTTGCGGCTCTGAAGCCTGTGGCATTTGGACAAGATATTTTGCGCCTGAATCCATTTGCGTGCTAATAAATATTCAACCTGTGTGTTTTTGATAACTCCATACATAACTTTAGTCAAAAATTATTTTCTTTAAACTTCAAAATTCGATGTGTTTATTTAGATTTTTCTGTGAATTTGTTTTTTATTATTTTTGTGGAAGATGAAGACGTTCCTTTCAAGGTAAAGGCTTGTTATTTTAAATGTTTTGGTTCTGAGTTTTCGCGCGCGTTATCTGGGGGATTTACTCCTCTCGACAGGGGTGTGAACGTAAATGGTTATTTGCGGCTTTTTCGATCACGAATTTGTTATTGTGCTTGTGTCTGTGTCTTCTAAATTCCAAATTTAAGTAGGTCACGTTCCGCGCTTTTACACAGAACACCTGTAAAAACAGATTAAATATTCTTTTGTGACAAGCTGCTAATAAATCGGTTAAAAATAAAATAATTTATAAAAAATAATTTAACAAATAGATTTGCCCTTCTCGCGATTTGTCTGCCTTAATACTTAATTTACTCAAGTTTGTCGTATTTAATAATCAATAATTATTCAACGGTTTTAAAGCTCTCAATAAAATACATTTGATAATAATTTGTGGTAAAGATTTTAATAACTTTGCTATTTACGATCTAAATGTTGTAATACTATTTACAATCTAATAATTTGATCAACTTTAATGTTGCTTTAAAGTTTACTATAGAATGTCCATTGCCTCTATTTAGTTAGACTACTCTGAGACATTAATTTATATTCCACAAATGATCCTGCATCCCATTTTTTCTAAACGTGAAGTTGAAGTTCGTTAATGGCTACTGTCTAGTTAAAACTATCTGAGGTCATTAGCGTTAATCCAATAAGTAGGAGCTCAGTCCATATTTTTAAAAAGTTCAAGAAAATTTGATTAATGGCCACTATCTAATTAAATCTACCTGAGGTGAATGCAGGAAAAAATGGTTAATAGACGCTGATATCTACAACACAAATGTTCAATATAACATTATTATACACAGTATAAGGAAGGCCGGTTGCTATTATTTATTGAGTATTGTACTTGATTAAATTGCTATATTTACATTCGTATGATCCTACACTATTTTTACAAGGAGTAAATAAAGTTGGTGTATGGCCGCCATCAATTAATTTAACTCAGGAACATTGCCATACAATTCACAAATGGTCCATTAACCCAATTTTCAAATACTGTAGGAAAAGTCTGTAAGAAAGGCCTTTATTGATTTATATAAATCGGACGCAATGCTTGGTACACCACATTGGAATCCAAAATTTTTATCCAAAAAGGGCTGGTTAGACTCAAGCAGTGTTGGATAAATATAGAATAACCAAGTAGTGTTGAATAAATCTAGACTTATCCAGCTGTTTTGGATAATTCGGACATTACCCGGATAAACCTAAGTTTATCCAAGTTCGGCCTTTATCCGTAACACACACACACACACACATATATATATATACTTATATATATATATATATATATATATATATATATATATATATTATATATATATATATATATATATATATTATATATATATATATTATATATATATATATATATATATATATATATATATATATATATATATAAGTATATACATATAGGAGAACATAAGATATATATAGTATATATCTTATGCCTTCCTTTTAAATCAAAATACTTCATAAAACCGTGGGCGATTTATTTGATTTACTTTTATAACAGTCATAACATAATACTTCAAGGCTTGGAAGGATATTTTCTTTTTCTTACATTTCCAAAATTTAGCTAGTTATCTGAAACTCAGTTATTTTCAGCTGTTTTTTCTGATGACCTATGGTCGATATACATTAGTTGCGAAATAGATATGGTAACAATATTACTCACTCTTTTAAGTTGTATTCTGGTATATAAATCGATTGAAGTAATGCTCATCACGTAATTATTCTTATTTTTTACTAAATACTAAAGTAAATCATACGTATTTGACTTCTCTAACTATAAAGATAAATATCTAAAATAGTAAAGACGTACTTCTGATTAGTTAGTCTGTGAAAACGTCCTTTTAATTTAGTCTTATCTTTTGCTCAGTTAAGAATTTTCACTTAAGTCCCCGAAGAATATCCTTTCTATTTGTCAAAAAAAAATAAAAGTTTTTTTTATGTCGTTTTAATCCTTACAAAATGCAAGCGAAAGTATATTATTTCACACAAGACTTTCGGAAGTAATAGATCATTGTTCTTCTTTAAGGATAAACATTTGCAGATTTACTTGTATGTTTATAAGACAATCATTCTATGATTTTAAAATTATATCTTCCTTTAATTGAGAGTTAGATGATAGATTATCTTCGAATAGCAGTGAAGGAAATTAAAAACGTTTAGCCTTGCAGTCATTCAATATGTAAGAGATCAATTATATGCGAGTGACCAACTTATATTTTCTTAATATTTTGTGAAAATTGATCTCAAGTACAGATATATGAAAATAGCTTAAACGTTAGTGGTCTGACTAAAACAGGAGAACCAACACATGAAGGAACTTGAACATGTCGCACAGTAAAAATAGGAATTCATACATTTACGTTTAACACATATAATTATGATATGATACAATTACATTATATAATACAGGTGTCACAAAAATAACCGGCCTATTTGAAAAATAATTAACTAAACGAGCAGCGATAGAAATGCACCGTTTGCTGCAATGTGCTTGGGACAACAGTACATTTTCAGTCAGATAGACTTTAGAAAATAGTTACAAAGTTCGGCAATAAATGGCGCTGCAGTCAGTAAAAATTAAAGTACGATATTTTCCAGATAACCACCACGGCGTAGTCTCAGAACAAAATTATCAGACACCCGTGCAAACGTCTCAGCCGCAATGGCTTCACATGCAGCAGATATGTACTGTTCCAGTTCTGCAGTCGTTTGTGAATTGTGGCGGTACACTTGGTCTTTCAAGTGTTCCCCCCAGGAAGAAGTCACAGGGGGTCAAATCTGTCGAATGGGGAGCCCAATCCATGCCGCTTCCAGTATGCATGCGATAGTCCAAAGAAATTACACGATTATCGAAATATTTGTTGAGGAAATTAAACACTTCGGCCGTTCGATGTGGCCGGGCACCCTCTTGCATAAACCACGAGGTGTTCCTAGAGCCCTCCGAGGCATTACGCATTCAATGCCACAAATTCACGCAGAATGTCCAGATAGGGTGCTGCAGTAATCATTTGGTATCGAACAATGAGCCCTTTGGAACAAATGGCTTCCCAAACCATTACTTTTGCCGGATGCAGGGACGATGGGACGTCTACTTGGAGATTTTCTGTCCCCCATATGCGCCAGTTGTGTTTACTGACGAAGCCGCCGAGGTAAAAATAAGCTTCGGCGGTAAACCAAATGTTTCCACACATGAATATCGCCGACATCAAGCTTTCTCAGCATGGCATTCGCGAACGTCTCTCGTGGATTCATGGCAGTAGCACTGAGGGATTGCCGAGTCTGAATCTTGCATGAGCACAAGTGTAAGCTCTGGCGCATGAGAAGATGCGTGGACATTCGTCGTATTCCTGCCTGAGCTACAACGCAGCGAACGGAAACCCGGGGCGGCTGTTGGACAAGCTAAGAAAGTTGAAAATTTTCAAACATAGCCTTTATTTTACCTTTTCAGTCCTTTGGTCACATTGAACTTCCTCCGAAAACTTCGTCTTGTTTCAACAACACTGTAATTCAGGCGGTGGCCAACATAAGAAATGTTCGTTAGTCCATGAAATAAACCCATTTTTCACAGCAAAAAATTGCAATCTGTGAACAACAGCACACGCTAACAGCAGAAACACGACTTAAAGAATGGCGATCTCACGAACTGTATTTCTCTATATCTCTTGCAGATCGTCTTCAATAATTCGCCTTTCAGATCGTCTTTCAAATCGCCTTCAATAATTTTGTTTTGAGACTACGCCATGTTGTTGTTGCACATGTTGGATATCCGGAAAATACCGCACTTTAATTTTCCTGACCGCAGTGCCATCTATTGCCTAACTTTGTAACTAATTTCGAAAGTCTGTCTCAAACACATTGCAACAAACGGTGCGTTTCCATCGCTGCTCGTTTAGATTTTATTTATTTTTCAAATAGCCTGGTCATTTTAGGAACACCCTGTATATACAGAAAGATAATATCTTCCCAATGTCTGAAAAATTAAGTGAATCAAAACGTAGCAACTGTGCTAATCCAAGTTACACTTGCAGCATAAGCCGGAAAAGCTCTATCTTTGCAAAATACGATTCGAACCTCTTTAGGTGAAATATTACATTGGATTTAAAAAGTTGATGTGGACAGCGCATGGCCTTCCTTGCACAGTGGAATGAATTTACTTCCTTCATAACAGTGGTAATAGACAATAGTGCATAAGATCAGAGAACACAGTTTTTGACATTGGATACATACAACGTAAATAGATATTTAATTTAACTTTTTTAATTTTATATAAATCTTTGGAACATTTATTTGAAAAGTGAGCAATATTTCAAAAACTCTTGCGTCTTTATTTTTATAAGAAAAATACGTATAAATTATTATTTATTTAATAGCACAAAATATTATATTTTTTTAATTCTATTCGTAAATCGTACAATAATATCTCAAAAGAACGGTGCACGATAGCGTCCCAAAGATTATATCATTCATTTTTAAATAAAAAATTTAACTGAAATTGTTTAAAATTGAAATTGCGCATAAAATCGTCGAAGTATTTATTACCCGTTGTAGTAGAGTTAAAAATTAAAATCAGAAATTTCTATAACAAAATAAACTGAGACACCAACATAGCAATAGTTTGATAAAGATTTATGAGCTTAAAGAAGATAAACTTGAAAATTATTAAAATAGAATAATAGGTCACCTTAGGTAACCATTCATTTATGGCGTGAGACTAATGATTAAACTTCTGTTTCTTGGCAAGAGACTGTATTAAGCCATTTAATCCTCCGTCAATATTTTAACTATCAATCAAAGTATTAAGAAGACAAACAAGAAATCTGCTATTTTTGATTGCACTTTTCTTAAGTAGTATTATCTACTTTTTGAGGACCGTTTTACTTTTTTGTGTCTGTAGTGAACTATGGATTTGGGGCGTTTTCAAATGTATTTTATTCTAAAAGTACAAAAGTTTAGTGTAATATAAATATTCTCTAAAGCTTATGTGCGTGTGTGTTGGGGGGGGGGGGGGGTCATGCGTCTTTTCTTTATCATTTATGTTTTATTTATATATAAATTGTATTTTGATAAAAGTATTAAGTATTCTTGCCACGCCACAAGTATTTTAAATATTATTACAGTATTTAACGTATGATTTTTAATGATATGTTGCTTATTAATTCTTCATGAACATTATCTGTATTCTACAGCTATACAACAGAAATCAAAGGACTCAAATAAAAAGTTTTCGAGTGACACCATTTGCGGTTTCTTTGACATAACCGTAATTGATTGTTATTAATTGTACTTAGATAAAATTTCCGGTGATCAGTAAATTTACAAACTTTGTGTCAGGGCCGTCTATGCTAGTTACATTTCTGTGGTGTTTGTTCTCTGGTCATTAATGCTCTGGAAATGAATGTTGTTCATATAACGTTGTTGGTGGGACCTCGTTTAAACTTCATTAGGTATTTTCATAGTATAGTGCAGTACAATGTTATTATGGTTTTATTATGGCTTTGTTTTTGTGGTACATGTATTTACGGTCGTGCCACATGGCAGTTGAAAGATTCGGCTTTGTTTGAATGTTATTTATCTTGGTTTGTCCAAGTACGGAACACTTTACTGTATCTATGTTTCCATCATTTAGCTGGCTAATCATTTGATTCTGTTTCACCTTGCCTGTACTGTTACTTAAATATTCTATTATCTGGCAAAGTACTGGCTACCGGAAGTGTCGTCGCGACATACAGCTTGCTTTTCCGAGGAGTGGGGGGTCACCTCCTCCATCTTTTGGTACCTTGCTTTCACTTTCTTTTTCAATCCTTTGTAATTATATATATATATATATATATATATATATATATATATATATATAATTGAAGATTTTTATGATTACTTGTAATATATAGATATCCGAGAAATACCAAAGAAAATTGCTTGTAAACTGTAGGTAAAGGTAAAAAATTGCAAATCAGAAGCCTAGTGTAGCACGATGAGCTATGCAAGAAGTTTGGAAATTGAATAAATGGAATGTAGTGAATATAAAAGGAATAAAATGAATGTGAAAAGCATTTCTGAAGCCATGTACGTTATCAAGGGCCATACATGTTTCATTAATGCTGATTCTACGTTTCTGTTTACACAACTGTAAAATGTATTACAGAAATAATGTAAATGGCCCGACGTAGAAGAAAAGACAAAGTGGATTAAATACACAAAAAAAACAAACATGAATATAAAATATTCTGTTACACCAGCTTGTGGCTAATTATTGTAATGAGGATGCAAAGTATTATAAAGTAATATCAAAAGAATATAATGAAAATATATATATATATATATATATATATATATATATATATATATGGTGGTACTTTTTAAAGCAACAGCTTGGTATCTCACAAGAGGGGGGTACCCCTTCATCATTGTTAGCTAATCTATATTTATTCTTCTGTGAAAAGAACATTAATCCAAGCTTGCATACTATGCACATGTTTAGATATCTAGATGCCATATGTGTATCCCTTAAGAATATCCCTATAGTATTTAACTTTTATCCTAGTAATTTACAATTAAATGCAAGTAATAATGGCTCAAAAGTTGCAAACTTTTTAGATTTAAATGTATTATTAAAAGATTGTAATATGGCTATAAACTTGTATGATAAAAGACAAGATTTTAAATTTAATACATCAAAAATGCAACATTTTGACTCTTATTTGCATATATCAGTTTTTATAAATATTATAATAAACCAAGTTCTTAGAATCAATAAAATTTGTGATGAAAATTATAAATTTGCACATTTTATGAAATTATTGAGTACAGCGAAAAACGAAGCATATCCTCCCAAATTCGTTATAAAATTATCAACTCAGTGTATCAACTTCCACTCGATAACATCGAAGGCAACATTCCCAATTATAGTGGCTGAGAATAAGAAAAACCAAATTATAATTATTTATTAATTATATAAATAAATAAAAATGAGAAATAATAAAATAAGCTAAAAAAATTAGAAAAATCAAAAACATCTGAAAAAAGGATACATTAATATTAATGTTTTCAATTATATTTTCGTTAAAAAAATTGTAACTTTAGCCAGAATGAAACTACGATTTGAGCACCCTTATAATGGTGTATAGTGCCATTCTGGTTTATCCATTTCTTCTATGAATCTTTTGTTAAGTAAGAATGTTCATCTTTGCTTCATGTTCATATTCTATTTTTCTATACGGGAAATTGTTCTGTCTCCTGCTCTGACTCACTGGACGGGTCTAGGAGTGTTGCTGTGAACGTTCGTACTGCCTCCCTGGTTGTATTTTAACATGATCATTCCGGTGCTTCTAGATAATTCATTCTGCTGAGATTGATCGCGTGTACACGTGGTGAAAGAAGAAGGGTTCATGCCACATGGTAATACAAATTCCTTTAATGTTTCTAACTTTCATTTTTTCATCTTTTGGTGCCTGAAGTCTGAGTTTGAGCATTTATAGTAATGTACTATTGCTCAATCTGAAACAGGCATTTGTTTGGGTTAATTAGAATTAAATACTCAGGCATTAGAATTAAATACTCTTTTCGGCAATATGGCCATGGTGTTGCTTCTGCAGTAATGTTAATATTACTTGAATTTTTATTATTACATTTTTCTAATATACACACACATATATATATATATATATATATATATATATATATATATATATATATATATACATATATATATATATATATATATATATATTATATGTATATATATATATATATATATATATATATATATATATATATATATATATATATATATATATATATATATATATATATATATATATATATATATATATATATATATAGATGGATATATATATAGATTGTCCTATATAAGATAAAATACATCGAGGTGAAATACAGGTAGAGAGACTTATGGCAACCTTTCCGTGACCACTGAACTAAGTCACATGACTTAGGCACTCCCCTACGCGCAGATTTTCTTGTGCATCTCTCCTTCCATTGCAATTGCATTACGTTTCCGAAAGCTAGAATGCACATCGCTCGTTTGCTTTTACAATTAAGCAAAATATGGTAATAGCTTGCACCGCATATGGATGTGCGTCAAAGTTTATCAAAAGTGGAGACACTACTTTTCACAGGTAAGTCGTTTCCATTCATTTTAAAAGATATTTTATATAAAATAAACCGTTAATTGGCATGTACGACCATGCCTTCCTATAATAAAAGCTGATTTTCTGGCTTTGTAAGTAATGTATAGCCTTGTAATTATTTTTAAAATAAAATATTTTATATATGTTTGTGTACTTTCATAAACTGTACCTCTATAAATGCTTAAAATTAGAAGACAAAAATAAAATAAAGGTGAAACTTGTAATACGCCTAGTTTCCTCTCTTGGCGACATTTTTTTTACGCCAACTTGGATTGTTTACATTTTCATACATACTCTTTTCCCCTGACGATGTTTTCATGCCATATAATGTTATGAAATTATTAATAACTCCCAAGAAATTTATATAAATATCAGTAAGTACACATTTAAAATTGATATTTTTTGCTGAGTATATATTTTCCAGACTTAAATAAATAAATACAGTGTATGGCCGTAAATATAATTTTTCTTGAGAATTGTAGCAGAAACAATTACTTTTTACACTTTCTTTTAGTATTAACTGTCTTTGTATGTACATTAAAAAATACTCGTTAAACATTTCAAAAAAGTCCTTAACTGTAATGCAATGTATCAAAGGAAATTGAGTAATTAAAATGCGATTTGAAAATTTTTGTGATTATGAAATGTATAAAGTAACCATATAAAATTCCTAATATTTATCTATGATAAGTGCAATAAAATATGCAAAAATATTTTTCAATTCAGTTTTTGTGCTTTTAAAACTTTTATTAAAATATTAGCTAATTTCTATTATTTTTATTAGTTTTCCCAAAGATGAAGAAAGATGTGGGAAACACAACTGAAAAGAGAACAGTTTTAAGCATTAAAATATGCTAAATTGTGCTATATGTGCAAAATATGCTAAATTGCATCACAATATGGTAAATTGCATCAAAATAGGCTAAATGAAAAAAAAATTAGCGTTTAGTCATTTTAAACAATTATTTGTTATGCCTAGTGTTCTATAAAGGCTGGAATTTTTTAAACAGTCGGTGAGGGGATGAGGATGTTTTTTACAGAAACTTGGGAACAAAACTGATTTTTGTTTTCAACTCTGGCTTTTTTCCATATCTTAAAAATGAAGAAATCTAAACTGTGTCTCACTGTCTGATGAATATGTAAAGCAAAGAATGATATTTTAAATAATAAAAAAACATATATAATGAGTCGCCCCGTAAATTCATAAAAGATTCAAAGTAATACTTTTTTTTAAAAATTAGAATGCGAAGATATCATTCCATTATGTTAAAAATTGGAATTGTGAAAATAATAAATTTTGGGATGCAACAACATAAATATAAGAAATTTCATAACACATATTTAAAACATTAAAAATAATTTTAAATATGGAGAAATTATTGTCCTATAGATTCTATTTAGCTCTTTGAAACTTCGTTCTTTGATCCTTTTAATTATGTCAAAGTAATAATATTTTTGATCAGTGTGGAATTGAGTGTGAAAATGTTTCAAAATTGTGTTTAAAATGTTTATTCATTCCCCACTCCTTCCCAGCATTTAACAGGGGGGTGTTGTTCTATTGATAAATATGAATTAATAAAGCCATTTTATTAGAAAGTTAAAGTCATTAACTTTTGCAAGTTAAAGCCTTACAAGCAGCATTTTGATTTATTATAATAACATTGTGTCCAAATATTTTTAAAAGCAATTTTTTTTTGGGGGGGGGGGTGTCAAGGAATATAAAGTAACTGTTGCATAATCTGGGAATAATATACAAGATTTTGAATAGATACAATTGTATAATGCTCAACTATATTACTAAAGTTGAAAATTGGCATTGCCTCACTGCCAATTTTGCACTTCAGTTTGTACAAAAATAAAAGTGTTTTATTAAAAATAAAGTTTTACTGAAGTAAGAAAATAACTTTAGCGGCACTTTTGAAACGCTAAAAGATATGGTAATTCTAATGATTGAATGTATATTTTCTAATGACTGAAGGGGGGGGGGGGGTGTCAAGGAATATAAAGTAGTTGTTGCGTAATTTGGGAATAATATTCAAGATTTTGAATAGTTATATAGAATTGTATATTGCTCAGCTATATTTCTAAATTTGAAAATTGGCATTGAGACAATTTTGCACTTCGTTTATTCAAAATCTAAAAAAAAAGTATTTTGTTAAAAATACACGTTTACTGAAGTTAAGGAATAATTTTAGTGTCACTTGTATAATACTAAATGGTATGGTAGCTCTGTAAATGTATACTTTTAAAATCTCAAAGTTTATACAGGTTTTTTATTCATTATTAAAATGTTGATGCATTAATATTAAACATCGACAACCTTAAATAAGTAATGATTTCTTGGTTTATTTTATCCCGTTTAATTTTATATACACTATATAAACCAGTGGTGAATTATGTATTGATATACCTCGTTCTTCTGATATAAAATGGGTCTTTTCCATCCACATATTTGGAAAAAATGAGCAATAAGAATTTCAAAACTGAAAAATATTTTAAAATGTATATTCCTGCCCAACCCCTTCTCTGCATTTGACAGGGTGTTATGAACTAATAAAGCCATTTTATTAAGAAGTTGCAAGTTAATGTCATGCAAGCAGCATTTTGATTTATTATAATAACACTGTGTCCAAATATCTTTAAAAACAATTTTTTTGGTGTCTGTGTGCGTGTGTGTGTGTGGGGGGGGGGGGGGTCAAGGAATATAAAGTAGCTGTTGCATAATTTGGAAACAATATTCAAGATTTTGAATAGTTATATAGAATTGCATATTGCTCACCTATATTTCTAAATTTGAAAATTGGCATTGGGGCAATTTTGCACTTCGCTTATACAAAAACTAAAAAAAAAAAGTATTTTGTTAAAAATACATGTTTACTGAAGTAAAAGAATAATTTTAGTGGCACTTTTATAATACTAAATGGTATGGTAGCTCTGTAAATGTATACTTTTAAAATCTCAAAGTTTATACAGGTTTTTTATTCATTATTAAAATGTTGATGCATTAATATTACACATCAACAACCTTAAATAATATAATTAATGTTTTTTTTTTAAAATTAAGGACAATTTCACTGATGCTTTTATTAATAGAATTGAAAACAAGTAAAAACAAACAAAAAAGGTATTTTCTTTTCAAATACACCCTTTTATTAGTTGTATGTAACTTAAATATATGAAGGACAACAGCATACAAAATGTTTGCTCCGGTTCCCGAGTTTTTCCTTAGAATAACATTAAATTATTCTTAAGTGTATTAATCTTAACAGTTCCTGTACGGGCTCGGATGGTAAGGTTCAAAATCCAATGAATTAAAATAAACCATTAAAGATAATCATGCCAAATAGGATATGATCTTTCTAGATACACCGGATCTCGAGTTATTCCCGCATAATGAGTATATATCTATGGCGGGCCCAGGGTGGGCCAGCCCGATAAAGCTCAAAATATAAGAAATCAATATATACCTTAAAAGACAACGAAATACTAAATTTGGACCTTCTAACTAGAAAATTAAAATATATCACAAAAGACGACATGCCAAATTTCATGTTAGTGTGATTAATGGAACTTGATTAGTTAGGATCTAAACAATAGGTATTTTGAAATACATCAGACGTATTCAGCACTGTTTTACTCCAGTACAAAAAATATATTTTATAGCGCAAAACGCGGCAATAAGTCGCCAAGTCTGCGAGTCTTCGACCCTAAGTCACGTGATACATGCAGTGGTCACTTTTTCAATCTCTTCTGAATAGCAATGCGCAGTCTACCTATATCTCTGGTCGAAGATAAAATACAAATGTTACAAGATAGTCGATATATGCAATTAAAAATTTTACAGAAAGGCAAATGGCTATTTTGGTTCGTAATTTGAATATTAGAAACAGAAGGACGTGTTGTTATGAAATTTTTATTCTTAGATTTATGGAAATTATGATTTTTAGCAGGGTAATTATTATATTCAAAAATTTCCATGGCACAATGTCGGTAAATTGATATCGGTCTAGACAATTTCCAACATGAATCAAAAATACTGGGCAATATCTATCAAATTATATGATAATAAGTATAAATATGTTTGACAGTCACTAAATCATTTAAGTTGTGTAATTCATGATAGTATAAGAATAATTATTAGTATGACAATATAACATAGAGAACATAATATAAAATAATTAGAATAATTGCTTATAGATAAATAAGTATAAATATACAATATATAAAGAAAAGATTTAACTATATCGTTATTATCAATTCTAAACTTGATTAAATAAAACACTTTGTATAATAATACAAATAGTGTAAAAATTGGATTCACTTAAAATCCATTCCAAATAAGTATTAAAATAAAATAAGAAGATTGTACTGAAAAGTACATTTTGAAAGAGCTTTAATAATTCCCTAATACAGTATACTAAACAGAGATATTTATTCACCCAAACAAGAAATCAAAATCAACAAAAACTAAGAAGGAATAACGATAGATGGCAGCACTAAACTTATTACTATTAAGAGTAGTATATTAATAGGTAAAAATAAGAATAATAGCAATCTACTTATTATAACAAAATAATTTAACTAAATTAATAAATAGTAAGGAGGAGGTCAATTTATAATACAGATAATAAAACAATAAAAGTATTAAAATAGACTATAAAAATAACAAAAAAAATGAAGAAGAGTGCGAGCATCAGAATTCTTCTATTAACATTGGACGAAAGTAGAATTAAAAATTTAACAACAAATTCTATTACTAAATTTAGCGCAAATGCAGCATAAATTTGTATAGATTACAAATAAAAGTGTCATAAATATCGAAGCATACTGAAAGAGTTAAGGATACTTTGCAAATATGAATAATTAAATTACAGAAAATATTAAGTAAAAATAGTAACGAAACAAAATACATTTATTTTATTGAGCAAATGTAGCATATAAATAAAATGTTTTCAATAATAATAAAAGTTTAAAAATCCAATGAAAGAATAGAGTGAATATGCAACTCAAAAAACCCCAACATTATAAAATGCCTTACAAATAAAAGTATCAAATAGAGAATCATCAATCAAGTGGAAAATATAAATGCACAAACCTCTAGTCATCAATATGAAGACAATCAAAAAATATCATTGGAAAGGAATCTTTAAAATAATATCAAATAAAATCCAAGCATGAAAATTTTACACGTAGACAAGTCCTAGGCCTAATAATAAATTGTTCATTTCGATAAAACTCTTTATCAAGTCCAGGTATTTCATAAAAATGAACACAAAATGAATGTTTCTGATATCAGTGATAGATTATATTAATAAACTTTGATAACCTGGACAACATGCATAAAGATTGAAAAATAATTGGAAACACGAATACATAAATACATAAATTGGCATCCCGTCTGATTTCAATTAGCAGAAACAACAAGCAGACAACTATAATTGAAGGACTTTATTTCACTTCTTATAAGACGTACAAAATTTATATATATATAAAAAAGGCTTTCGAGCGTAAAACGCTCTTCATCAGTGGCTACATGGAAATAGAAATGTTCGTTCATATATAGACCCGAAAAGGTGACAAATTTGCATGAATACAATTATCAATAAACTTACGTTTATCTAAGGAGAATCCAAAAATACAAAACATTTTGAACAGATTCAAAACCAAGCATAAATCAACATAACCATACCTGGGTGCTAAGGATGACTTTAAAAGCTTTGCTGGGGTGTATGTGGTTCCCCTGTTGTCCATCGATGGTAACTTTAAATTTTATATTGGTAGTACAAAACGTACTATTGGTTTCCGTTTGGTAGAACATGCTAGGGATGTCAAAGGTGGTAAACTTTCTACGGCCCTTGCTCATTTTGTTACTAAAGGAAATTCCCGGCCCATTTTTGAAAGAACTTTCCTTCTTATGCGTTGTTGTTGTTGAAACCCAGACCGTCCGACCTACCAGAAAGGTGTAAGGTAACTGTTTGGACGGTCGGGAAGTGCCACCCAATTTAGACCGGAACCCAGTGGGGGAGGCATCCACAGGGACCGTACCCTCCTTCCCCTACCACCAACCTCTCGGAAGGACTTTCGGACCCACATGTTTAACGTGATCGTACTCCGCATGAACACGGCGGCAGTTTTGGCAGCGGCTGGAATCGAACCCGGGCCTACCGAGTGCAACTCCAGCGCGCTAACCAATGGGCTACCGCGCCCCCCCTTCTTATGCGTTGTAATAACACTCGTAATATTCTCCTTTTTGAATCCTTCTTTATTTATATTTACCGCAAATCGATTTGTAATTTTGGCCCCGTTCAGATTTTAAGTTATGCTTGACGACTCATTCTCGACTCCATGCAATTCAAGTCTCTTCATAGTTATCTTTGACGTCATCCTCTCGGGGATTGGGCCTGACTGCCTCCTATTTCTAAAAAAAATTTTGATTTTGAAATTTCTGGAATAAAATTGTAAAAATTTTTTACTGCACTTTTCTTGATTTATGCTCGGTTTTGAATCTGTTCAAAATGTTTTGTATTTTTGGATTCTCCTTAGATAAACGTCAATTTATTGATAATTGTATTTATGCAAATTTGTCACCTTTTCTGGTCTATATGAACGAACATACGTCTGATCCATTGCAGCCTTGAATAAAGAGATCAATATTGCCAATCTCAAAAAATAAAAAGTTGAGAATTGCTGTTGTAAATCGTGGGAAAGAAATAACAGAAATGCGAAAAAACGATAAAAGGATATTCAAGAGTAAGAACACGTAAATACATTGTAATGCTTATTTAAAAGAAAGTAGATGTCAGGCTAAAATACGGTACTAAGGAGAGAATTTAAGTATAATCTACCATTCCAAACTTTATAACTATACTATGTACTAAATAAGCTGGATATTTATATAAATTGCTAGTAATTTTAAGTCCATTAATGTGCATAGAATGAAATTTTTAATCAGATAATCTATAAATTCTAAAGAGCTGATTAAGTGCAATATTTCTAAACAATTGAATCGAGTTACAGGAATTCAAAGGTAATAATTTATTGATGTTAAAGTTAAAATATTCGTTTTTATCATATAAATTAATAACTATCCTATTTGTAGGTTCAATAATAAGATTTAAGTCCAAATAATTATATATATATATATATATATAAATTAAAATAATTGAAACGAAAGTGCAGGGGTGCAAATCAGTAAACACACCAGCAAACCGAGGGCAATATAATAATGTGTATTTAATAGCAGACAGTAAAACATAACGAAGAAGGGCTTGATAGGCATGTTGTCCCAAAAACATTGACCTCGGATTTTATTCCTTAAATATTGATCTTATATATATATATAATAAATAATAACGTTGCGTTAAAAAGGTACCGAATTTTATGAAATCGATAAAAATTTTCAGGGGATTAAATTTGAAGAAATATAAAATTTAAATTTTATACGGCTCCCGTACAAAAACATTTTCAATGAATAAAATGTGTCCCATACACTGATAAGGTGATGTACAAAATTTCATCATTTTATCACAAAAAGTCCCAGAAATAAGTTTAAACAAAGTTGGTGAGGGATTAATCACAAATTAAAATGTAAATGTTTATAGCAAGAGCACAAATGACTCAAAGCAGAAATGCATCATAGGCAAATAATATCTACCTCTTATCTTAAATGAATCTTTGGGATGTGTGGAAAACATTTTGAACAACATTTGTAATCTTTGTGTAAATTTATTATTTCTACACAGTGTATATACTTTTGTACCAATTAATAGCAAAATTATTATTTATTTATGTCATCATTGTTTTCTTTCGTAATTTGTGCATGACTCCTGGAAAGCGATCTGCCGACATGATTTTTCCCCTCTCTGAGAACCCATGGCGATGCATCGAAAAGTGGTTAAAGTCAGCATTTTTTCTTTTTATATCTCTGGGACTTTTTATGATAAGATGCTGAAATTTTGTAATCTATTAACTTTGTAACGCAACTTTGCAATGTATTACATATATATGTATATATATATATATATATATATATATATATATATATATATATATATATATATATATATATATATATATATACATATATATATATATATATATATATATATATATATACAGTAGGTGCCGCTTAATGTGATCGCGGATAATGTTATCATTCGTTTAATGTTATCAGAATCGCGAAGTCCCGAACGCTTGTATATTAACACATGTTAAAAAAATCGGTTTTTGTAATCAGCGCCTTCGTTTATTGTTATCACTTTATCACTTCACTTTCGTCGTTCTTGTACCATTTTCGAATTTTTTTTTTCATTCTCTCAACAAAAAATCCAAACTCCATATACGTAAAAGTAAAGAGAGAATTCCCAAACAGGGGCCCTTTGTACAGAAATCGCACGTGCAGGAATCGCGGGCCTTGGGGCCAGCTCTGCAGGTGGTGACTTCTCTCCCCCTTTTCCCCCTTTGAGAATGGTGTGGGCGTAGGAAAAGCGTTAAGTTCTTTTCTTATCAGTAAGCAAAGTTCTTGGACTGTTATAAGCTGTAGAATTTTTTCTCTCTGTAAAGTTGCATTTCAAACTTTATTGCAGATGGTCAAGCATTTTAGCAATGGAAAAAAAACGCAATGATTTAACTTTTAAGGACAAAATTGACATTTTGAAACATTTTGATAATTTACCCAAGATGAGTCAAAGAAATGCTGCTGCTGCACTAAAAATCTCTCAGCCATTACTCTGTAAAATGTTAAAGAATCGCGACGAGATTGAAAATAAAGCGCAGTTGAACGCAAATTTGAACTGTAAGCGAAGACGTACTGGGAAATGTGAAGAAGTCGAATCGGCTTTGACACTGTGGTTTGCCAATGTTAGGGAAAAGGATGCACGCATAAACGGTCCTTTAATGCGGCAGAAAGCTGAAGATCTTGCTTCTAAAATGGGCAAAAAAATTTTCGTCGCAACGGACGGGTGGTTTAATCGCTGGAGAAAAAGAGAGAACATTGTGTTCAAACGTACCCATGGGGAATAAAAGGATGCCGCTTTTCCAGCTGCAAAGGCATGGATTTCCGAAGAATGGTCGAAAATAATCGCTGATTATTCACCCGAAAACATCTACAATGCTGACGAAACTGGACTTTATTTTCGTGCCTTGCCAGAACATATCTGTTCAAAAACGAGAGCTCTAAGGGATGCAAAATTTCAAAAGAACGTATAACTGCACTCTGTTGTGCGAGCTCTTGTGAAACTCTTTGTTGTGAAACTCTTTGTTATCGGAAAAACCAAAAAGCCGAGATGCTTTAAGGATGTTAAGAAATTGCCTGTTGATTATGCTGCCAATAAAACAGCGTTGATGACAGTTGCTCTATTCAGCGAATGGCTTCTAAAGTGGGACAAAGAATTAGATCACAATATCGTCGTACTCATCGATAACTGCAGAGTCCACGATGTAAATGTCACATTAAAGCATATCAAAATCATTCTCCTACCTGCCAGCACTACATCACTTATCCAACCATGTGACAAAGGAATAATTCGTGCAATGAAAGCGTATTACCGTGGAGAAATGCGCACTAGGGTTTTGGAAAATATGGAAGGTACGGAACAACTGAGTGCAAACGCGTTAGCAAAGAAGACGAATGTCCTTCAGGCTCTCCATCTTTTGACAATGTCGTGGGATCGAGTGTCCGAGAATACAATTAAGAACTGTTTCTCGCACGGTGGATTCGTTAAAGCGGACGAAGGTATGGATGTACCGGAATTTGATGAAACAGTACTCGTACCATCCGACATGACTGAAAATGACTTTGCAGAATGGATGTCTATAGATGAGAATGCCCAAGTGGCTACAACAATGACTGCTGAAGATGTATGCCGAGCTGTATCGTGTTCTATCGAAGAAAACGATGAAAAAGCATCGGATGAAGATCAGGACGAAGCTGAAAGCCTTGTTGAGAATCCTCCAACTGCTACTGAAATGAGAGAGGCTCTCCGTATTTTGGGACTCGGGGTGCAACACAGAGGCACTGCTGGGGACTTTCGCGAACAGTACAGATATGAAAGTTTTATAAATAATTTGCTGAGACAAAATACAAGGCAGACAACTTTGAAAGACTTTTTTTAATTGATCTATTTTAACGATTTGTTTCAAATAGTGTTTGTGTGAATCTTTTAAATCTTAGTGAATCTTTTAAATTTGTAGTAGCTGCAAAAGTACAGTAAATATTAACTTTTAAAATCAAAATTTCATGTTTCTGATACTTTTTGTTTATTGTTATCAATCGGTTATTGTTATCAAATGGCATCTGTCCCAAAGCGATCACATTAAGCGGCACCTACTGTATATATATATATATATATATACATATATAGATATATATATCTTATCCCTTTGTGAATGGCAACGCTTGTTACTTCTTTCTGTGTTCCCGTGCTTACTAAGTTAGTGTGTTTTTTCAGACCGTTTTTTGGTATCCATTTTTCCTTTTATTTTTCTTATTTATGTATGTCGTCCAAGTAGAAATAGTTTATAGATATAATCTGTCTACTTCTTCAGAAACATTTTTGTGTTTGCTTCTACAAAAAACTTGGGCATGGATACGATTTTTGTGGAAGTGAACAATTCATGATTTAGGCTTAGAGCTTTGTCCACGTGTATAGCGTTTGTGATTGATTTCGTTTGTTATTCTTTTTTCGAATCCATACCTTTGTATTTTGATGCTTTTCATTGACTTGTTGATTCAATATTTATTTTATTTATTTGTTTTTTTTTTCCCATTTGCTTGAAGATTTGTTGATTTATACTTTTATTTCGTAAGCCTGCTAGAAATTTGGATTTTCGTGTTACAGCTTCTCATTTTTCTTTCATTGGATCTTCACACCTTTTCTTATATATATATATATATATATATATATAAGATTTAAAATGAAAAAAGGAAATATATAGATGGAATGATTGTTTTTACAGGGTTGCAGAAAGGTCAAGGGGGATTGCGACCCCTATTTCCTGGTTAGAAGCTAGCTTTGACTTCATGAAAACGCTCCCAGAGACTCTGCACGCCCGAAACAACAATCGATCATGCCCGTGGGGAAAAAATGGCCGTATCCCAGACAACATAAGAATGATCAAAATAACAAAATTGGAAATTTTACTAACCAGCAAGACGAGAATCTTGGAAGAGCTGCATAAAGCGTATATACTTCGAATAGGAAATCATACTTAAAAAAGTCGCGTCTAACTTATAGAGCCATCTGGATGTGAAACAATCAGATGATCCTAGGTAAGAGTTGAGTTGTATTGTATGATGTCGGATAAATTAACATAATTTTTATCACTATAATTTCTGCAAAAAACATCATAATAGTGCTGTACAAAGCGGAAGGGATATGATTGTTCCCGAGTTCCGTTGATTAAATGCATCATGCATTTATTAAATTCTGTAATAGATGAGTTTAATTTATCCGACATCATACAATACAACTCAACTCTTACCTAGGATTATCTGATTGTTTCGCATCCAGATGGCTCTATAAGTTAGACGCGACTTTTTTATGTATGCTTTCCTATTCGAAGTATATACGCTTTATGCAGCTCTTCCAAGATTCTCGTTTGGCTGGTTAGTAAAATTTCCAATTTTTGTTATTTTGATCATTCTTATGTTGTCTGGGATTCGGCCATTTTTTCCCCACGCATGATCGATTGTTGTTTCGGTTGTGCAGAGTCTCTGGGAGCGTTTTCATGAAGTCAAAGCTAGCTTCTAACCAGGAAATAGGGGTCGCAATCCCCCTTGACCTTTCTGTAACCCTGTAAAAACAATCATTCCATCTATATATTTTCTTTTTTCATTTTAAATCTTATTTTTCAAGACTCTGATAGTGCGGCAATTTGCGCCTTTCTCTTTCTTGGATTTCATACTTTTGGGGATTGTATTTCTTTATATATATATATATATATATATATATATATATACTTTCTAATAGTCGTGATTTTAACAAAATGCACTGAAATGTAGAGAATAATTTCTTTCAGTACACAAACTTACTTGTTCCATGCACACATGACTAGTATTTATATTATGAGCGCTTTCCATTCATTCTCTTAATTACAAATATCTTAACTTATAGACCATCATTGACCTTCAATAATCTTAGAAGTTCTGAAGTTTACTACGAATGAAATTTTTATCCTAGTAATAGGTATTTCATGATGAGTTTTCAAAAAATACACAGCTGCACATGAGACGTACAGATAAAATATTCAGCAGCATATTCGAAACAATGTGTAAATGCAACATCTAATTTGGAAGAGAGAGCTGTCACATCAATTATAAAAACCACCTTATTCTGCATTCTCAATAATTATTTTTCCTTTTACAAAACATTTGAATAATGTATTTCCGTTTTACAAAAATGTTTACAAAAATAACCGATAACATAGAAAATAATAGTTATAAAATATAATTAACGCATGCGGCTACGTTTTAATTTTTAGTCGTGTGCGAAAAAAAAAATTTTGGTTACTGGAGAAAAATTCATTTTCGGCTTTCTATTGTATTTTGAAACAAAAAGTACTTCTATTAAAATTTAAAAGAAAAAGCAATATTTCTTAAACAGTGCTTTAAAAAAATATTCAAAATGTTTACACATGGAGCCCTTTGCAATATATTTGGCTGTAGTTTGAAAAACAATGGAGATAATATCAAGCGAATTCTGTTAGAAGAAATATTTTCTAAATTGGTATCAAATTCGCTGTTTTAAGACGTTTTTGTTATCCGGCAGGAATTAAATATACTGTACCAAAGATTTATCAATTTTTAATATATATATATTTTTTTTTAATGCCTTTAGTTTATGTTAAAGAAATAGAGATCACAAAAAAGAGTAGACCGCTATTGGAGATCTCTAAAATTGAGTTGCAAGTGGATCTTTCTATCGTCCTTTTTCTAAAATGTTTTGGAATTTTTTTGATTTTCTAAATCTCTTAAAAATAACTATCGACTTTTTCGTGATTCATTCTCTTTAGCTTTTTAAAGCACCTTTAGCACCTTTTTGAAAAAACTTCGATATCACATATCTAAAATTGAGGAATGAGATACCATTTTAAGACAAGATCGAGACCCCCCGCCCCTTTTTTTGAGTTTTTTAGAAGTATATACAAGTTTATTGAATTCTATGAATATTGGAAAGTATTCTGCAACTCTTCAGATCGAATGTTAGACTTAAAAAAGCCCCGAACAATATGAATATTGGAAAGTGTTCTGCAACTCTTCAGATCGAATGTTAGACTTAAAAAATCCCCGAATTGCTAGGCCAATTTTTAGCTTAAGAATAAAAGAAATGGTATATAATCTATAATCAAACAAATATGGATTTTTAACTTTTAACTGTATATATATTTCAAAGCATCACATCTATATTGGACATCTGAATAGTTCTTTATCAGCGTACAAAGCACTTTATCAATGTGTGAGACCAGAAATGGATCTCACACCAGTTTTAAAAGAGACAGTTAAATATTTATGGTTTCCTGCAATAGCAAACAATGCTTCAGAAGAAACGATACCAGTGTTTATAACACTTTCACCCGAGAGGTCAAATTAGGCGCTAAACCTACAGAATGAGGTGTAGCCATAAGAGTGGTTAAAAGGAATAAATAATTATGGAAGATGTTTGGGCGCCAAGTTCGGTCAATCAGAGCCAAGTAGGTGTCGAAAGCCCAGGCCACCCGACTCATCCGAGGACATAGAGTAACAGGATGGATGGCCGGGAAAAGCCAAGGAGGTGTGTCAGATCTCAGGCAAGAAGAGGCGATAACCACGAGATGATATTACGCAACTTCTACAAGAATAATTAGAGAGTAGTTATGAAGCAAGTGATGGAGTAGTTAGTAAAAAGAGAAGTAAAAGTGAGGATCTCTACGATAGTATGGATGCAATACAGATGAGAAGTCATGATGACTTACCTCTACAGAGTCCAGAGGCAAATGTGAAACGACAATGTCCTGATTACAGGGTCCAGATGTTTTCGAGAGTACAATGAGAAGATGCAATACGATCAAGGACCCCAACACTTCGAGTTAAGGCCAGTACGATATAGGCAATTGCGAGAATTGATGTCAATGACAGAGCAGAAAATGAAAATATGTGCCCATTAATGATTGTTGAAGGTCTTAAACACAATTTAGGCATTTTTAAGCCATGGTCTCACATTGTCTCCCTCCGCCGCAAGAATATGAATGATTATTGTACCTAATTTAATAATTAAGAAAATATTAATAATAAATGATTTTATGCTAAGTTAAAATGGTGCAGTTAATTATAGTCTTATGTTAATAAATATTATTTTGCAGAACTCGAACATTATTTATTTTGCAGAACTTAATGAATACTATTGACGCTGATAAAAATATTTTTATAAGGAGATGAATAAATGTAATGGAAGAGAGTGTGATGACCAGATTTGAGCATTGTTTAACTTTAAATATGCACATTCACTAAGGTATAATGAAAAAACTAGAATATGTTGAATACAAATTGAAAATAATTTGTTTGAAAAAGTAATAATATTAATAAAATTGCATTTAGATGTGCATTTTGTTTGATGTGTATTTTATTAAATTGTGTATTTTATGATATTAGTTAGAATAAATTTTGTTTTAAATGCCTGAGAGAAATCTTAGACAACAGAAATCACCTCAGAGACCGCAAATAGGGATTATTAAAAATCCAAGGCTAAAAATGGGTAATTTTGGATTAATAAATGGGTCTTATGTTAATAAATATTATTTTACAGAATTCGCGCTAAAGATAAAATAGGTGGGTAATAGCGGCACAATGCAATGTTCCACGACGTACGATAATTTACGGCTATGTTAATTAAGTAGAATTTAATAATTTAAAATCCCAACCTTAAAATTCCCCTTTTTACTGCACCGCACAATGAATACATTTAAGGATTGTTATCTTTAAATCCTAAACAAAAGTCTGTGAAAGTTCATTAGGAAATATGTTGCAATACATTTAGTGATATTTATTATATACTTTAAACAAACATAAAACATTAAATTTAAACATTTAAGCATACAACAGAATATCATCTGCTTTGAATACATTTCAGTTGTAATATATTTAAATAAAATCCGATGAATTAGTAATGTATACTTTTGTGTAAATCATGTCTAATTACTGTTTGAGATGTAAGATTAAAACATTAACTTATTATTTATTCAATGGCGATCAATTCTATAACTAAGAAAAATAATGGAGAGATAAATGTAAACTCATCATTTATTTGATTAAATATGGAGAACTATTTCTGAAAACGATAAGAAATGTTTGAATATTCGTAACAAATAATTTCAAAGATTGTGGCCTGTTTCCCGAAATTCCGTTAGGATATGACGTTGAAAGAATTTGCCGTTCTTAACTTCAGTTTTGACATTGTTTTTAAAATTGTATGTCACATCGTGATTGAAGTATGGCTTACCACTAAACCTTTGAAGTTTAGTGAACCTTTAAAGCTGATAAACGAATGAAAGCCCTTGCTTCCTATGGAATTATTTAACTTGACATTTATGGATTAGAATATGTGTGGTTCTCACAGAAAATTCGTAAATTTATATATATTCTCTACTTTTACTTGTTTTTAATTTATTCAAGGTAAAATTTCTTCTAACTGGTATGGTAAAACTTTAAAAGAAGTGCACGCGTATTTTAAAAATACCAAGAAATAAGCTTATACAGTTTCTTTATATTTAAAAATTAAATCACATATTTTAATGTTTAAAAAAAAATAAATGCAAAAGTAGAATTAACAATACATTAAGTAAAAATATAAAACACACACTGGGTACTCTGAAAAGGACTACAAAATTTTAGGTGAAATATCCCCAAAAAAGTTAATGGCAAAAAAAGTACAAGTTGAATTATTGCACATTTAATAATATTAAAACACAGGGTAGTCAAAATCTTCACTTTTATCAGAAATCAAGTCTTGCAGCCAGAGAGTGAGCGTGAAATTGGCAATTGCTTGTATCAACTGACATGAAGGCAAGTGATTCAGTGATAAATGAACTTCTTCACCTGTTTTAGGGTTTTTCAACTTGTTTTTGCTGTGATTCAATCCATAAAACTATATAATAATGAATATTTATTTTTTCTTCCAATTAAATGATCATATTCAACATAGTCCTTCAGGTTTAGCCACCACACAGGTTTGATTCTGTACAAGCACAACTCGGAGCGAAATATGTTGTTCAATATCAATATTATCATATTTGATAATATTGGAATGTGCGAGGCCCTACTATGTGTATCTAAAGTGTTATAACAAAAGAGTTTTTTATTAGAAAATTAAATTAATTAATTGTTCGTGAGAACTTTCCCAGATACTTTGTAAATATCGATAACCAATCAGATACAATAAAACTGTTAAAAATATGCTCATGTAAAATGCAGTTTATAATCAATTTAAACTGTGCTCGTTCTATTTATACAGCCATAACGCAAAAGCTGTTCTTCCAAAGCTTTAAGATATTAATAATAATTACGGAAAAGGATAAGAAAGTGGATGCAAAGATGCTATCCATACAAAAATGAGTGCTCGTAAATAACATAAACTTTTTTCATAAAACAAAACTGATCATGAAAAATAACGTACTGTTAGATATGCCAGAGTTTTATAATTTTGTAATGTTTTTCTAAGTAATATAGTTATATAGTTATAAGTAACATATGGAAAATACATTTTAGAAACTATTTGTTTCGAAGAGTCAACATTTGATCTGAAGATTAGAATACTGAAATTTGAATTATGTGGAGTTAAATCGTAGATGATAAATTTGAAACTCACGTCAGGAGCTATTGATGAATGTCGTCTGTTATATTATTTACTGGTTTTCCTATAATGTGGTGAAAATATGGTGTATCTTCCTATTAAAGCATCTTCGTGAAAAAGCTTCCCTACCTTGGCAGCATGACCGATTTATTCATTACCTGATAAATATCCCCTTCCGTCTACTTTTGATTTTGCAACGGTAGATCATATTTATATTTTGCAACTAAGCGGGGAAAACAATGCTTTAAATAATATATTTATATACAGGGTATATAACAAAGTTTGCATCGGGGAAATTTTTCGAGAAATAAGAGAGTTATCATTATTTTTCTAATGCAGCTCTATAGGAAATCCTTATAGAGCCATACAACTAGAAAACGTTCGGAAAGATAACCCAATTTTTATAGAAGACGGGGACTGTTTCACTTCCTTTTAGTGATAAAGAATATGTCAATTACAAAGTAATCGAGAGCTAAGTTGAATTAGTCGAGTTGCCAAATCAGTACAAAAATGTATTTGACCGATAGAAAAGGCTGAAAAGAAACCTAAAAACACTAGCAAATACATTAAAATTCCCCCAAATAAAACAACATTAATGCACTCAGATGATTATGATGCCTTGCATTAAAAAGCGCTATACTCAATCAATCTGGTTATAATCAATCTATAATCAATCTGGTTATTTTAGTAGTGAAGTTAAAAATCGTTTACCTGCTGTAGATATTAATCCAATGTAAATTCTAATATAGTTGATAAACTAGAGAGTGATGATTCAAATAAGAATAAAACTTCTTTGCATTGAATACTTGGGTCTTTAAACAAAGACTATGGAATTAATAATAAGAAATCGCATTGTAAGAGGGTTATATTTGAGTCTGAAAATCTTAAACTTTGTAACTCCTGTATAATGCAAAAATTAGATAAAAAAATTATTCAAACGTGTTGAAAAATCAGCTTCCAAACAATTGGAACTTATTCGTGTAGATTTACGTGGATCTATGGCAATATGTTCATTAGGTGATGCTAGAAATATGTTTATTCCTGATTGATTTTTATAGTCACTGCGTATTTACATATTTTTTATAACTAAAGACGAAGCTTTTGACAAATTTATAGAATTTAAAAATCTGCACGAAAGCTTTGCAAATGAGAGAATGAAAACTGTGAGATTGGATATTGGTACCGAATTTGCAATTAACAGATTTAAAAATGCCATCGCACAGACAGGAATAAAACATGAAAGAACAGTTTCATTTTCGGCAATTAGCAATGGTGTAGCAGGAAAGGCCAACAGAACTGGTCTAGATAAAGCGCAAACCATGTTGATTGACTCGAGACTTTCAACAGAATTTTAGGCAGAAGAAGCTAGTACTGCAGGATACTTAAATAATCGCACACCATCAAGAAACACGGGTACCAAAACACCCTTAACTATGGAATGGAAAGATTCCAACTGCATCTTATTTAAAAGTACTCGGCAGTCTTGTATTCTATTTTGTTCCGAAAGAAAAGAGAAAACAATTTGGCCCCAAAGTTAAAAAAGAGCTAATTGTTGACTATTGGCGAGGAAAAAAAGCTTACAGAGTATATGATCCAACAGATAAAGTTTACGTAAAGTATGTGCCGCAAAATTCTATGAACTATCTAAGAGTTCGGAGTTACTAACATCAGGTAATTTCAATACAGGTACAATCACAGACTAATAGTACAACACAGACTTATAGCATTATCAGGAAACTTTAAAAGTCAATGAAATCGATGAAACACAAACTGTTACAGGCCTGAAGAATTTTTCAGACAATCAAGTTACTTCATCTAAAAGTAAAAAAAAAATACTGGTCGTAAGGAAGGTGATGCAGCAGAAATTTTACGACCGCGGTATGAAACAGATCTTAAGGAAAGGGGAAAACAGCTTTTGGAACAGAGCGTTCGAAGGTCAAAAAGGATATAATTAATATCTGAAATTTCTAATTTCACTACGAAAGTAAAATTTATTCCAAAAAACTACAAGAAAGCTGCAGATTCGAAATTTTCATAAGAATAGATTAAAGCAATGGAATATGAAATGTGATGGTTTGAAATTTATAATATATGGAAATTAATTCCAAAATGATTTAACATTAAATTAAACAAGAGCAAATGAGTATACAGCTTTAAATAAGATGCAGATATGTTGTAAAGCGAGACTTGTAGCAATGGTATGTACTTAACGAAGAGGTATTGAATACGGAGAATCATTTTTACCAGTTATAATATTGGAACTACTGAGGTTACTAATAGCACTGTCTGCAAAGTTTAATCTGCTGGTAAAACATTATAACATTAAAACAGCTTATGATATAAAAGAAATAAAACATTTGGGACAACCTATAATATTTATTCAGAAAGGAAAATATAATTATATATGTGAATTACAAAAAAGCTTTTATGGACTACTGGTGATAAAGTTCTGTATTTTATGATGGAGTACTGATTTTATGAAGTACTGTAACATCAAATTGGATGAAATTTTAATTCAAATCGCTTTGATATATTGTATTTGTGATCCATGCTTATATTACTATCAAAAATATGGAAAATATATATATTTATGGAAGTGTACGTCAATCATATATATTTTCGTAGCAGCGACTGACAATCAGATTCTGGATAAAGTAATAGTCGAAACAAGCTAGCACTTAGAAATTAAAGAAGTGAAGGATCAGAATTTTTTTTGACTGGAAATTATAGAAAAAGAGGAAATATTTATTATTTCGCTAAAGAAATACATTATAAATATCTGTAAAAATTATCAGTAAAAACATCGCGCAATCTTGGAAAAGATCTCAAAAAATGTCAAAATTCAGAGTTAATTGATCAAAAATTTTTTAAAGAAATGATAGGCCCCCTTATGTGCATTTATCAGCAGTTACTAGATTAAATTATTCCAACTCAGTAAGCAAATCATCACAATATTCTAAAGCGCCCAGAAAAAGTCGTTTTACAGTTGCTAAGCGAATTTTCCGGTACCTCAAAAGTATTCAAGATTACAATTTAATGCATAACAGAAAAGCCTGAAAATTAGAAGCAAGCTCTGATGAAAGTTGGAATTCTACTAAGGCCGCAAAGTCGTTTTCAGGATATATAATAAGGTAATTAGGTATACAGTTAGGTAACTCATTAATTCATTGAAAATCTTGCAAACAGAGCATTGTGGCTCTGTATACTTGTGAAGCCGAAATAATAACGTTAAACAAAACATTACGAGAAGTTAAATGCATGGGAAACTTACTGGCAGAACTAAATTTAACTCTTTTTAAGATTTACCTTTAATTTTAAAAAGTGATAGTAAATCGGCTGTTGATCCAATACAAAGAAGAATCCCAGAAATACCAACTAAGCATATAAATAGAAAATACTGTTTCATTAGAGATGATGTTGAACAGGAAAACATAACATTGATATATGTATGATCCGAGGATATGGAAGCAGATTTCCTAACAAAACATTTGACACCAAAAAGTGTCAGGTGTTTTGTTATGTAGTTAAATATACAGTTTTGTTATATAGTTAAATATACATAATTAAATATACAGTTGAAGGTACATATTGGATTAATGTAATAACTTGAGATACATTCGAGAAAAATGGAGGTCATTGTTGGACATTTCGCGAGTGTTCCTTAAGTTATGGAAATCGCTGAGCATTTTTACGTGTCACGAACTCAACATGCGCACCACTCACTTTACGAAATCAATTACGGACATTGCAGAATAATGGAAAGAGCGACAGACTGGTAGGATGCTGGTAAAGCGAGTGAGTACTTACTAGATATGCGACCTGGTGTGCGTGAGAAAGTAGATTCAAACTGTGTTTAGATAAATTATGTTATTATGCGTTTAGTGTTTTTGTTAAGCTTATGTATTAAAAAGTTATTTTCGTTATTTAAATCTGTGGTATCGATCGACCCACAACCACACTTCCTTAACTGCGGACCAATAAAGGCAAGAAGGCAGAACTTACATCAAAGCAACAGAGATTGATCTGAATCGTCTAATAAAATAAAATGAAATCGCGTCCGAAGATGACTTTTAGTTGGAGAAGTGTTTATAAAATATATGTTGAGCGCAGGAAGCGCATGTGATCGTCATAGTATACAAATATGCAAGACTACAAAACTGAATTTATGCTCATGATTCTGTGAGACCAGAAATGGTTCTCACACCAGTTTATTGTAAGACAGCTTTGTGTACGTTATTTATTGTGTCTGAAGCGTCAGATAATGCCTTCAGTCTCAATGATGCTAGTTTTTACAACACGCTGACCCAAAGGTCAGCAGAAACCATAAATTTTGGGGAGTCAAGACATATGGGCTCAAAGACTCTAAGGATAAGGTGAAGCAACGACATTGGGTAAAAGGTTGACTGATTTTGAATATACTAGTAGCTTCACCCTGAAGGCTACAAGTAAGAACCAAAGAGGTGTCGAAAGTCCAGGCCGACAGACTCGCCCGAAACCATGGATCAGCGAAATGGGCAGCCGGGAAAACACCAAAGAAGTGTCGAAAGCCCAGGCCAACCGACGCATCCGAAGACATAGAGTAACAAGATGGATGGCCGGAACCAAAGATTTGTGTCAAACCAAAGAGGTGTGTCGAACCTCAGGCAAAAAGAGACGGCAAACACGAGATGATATTACACAACTTCTACGAGAATAATTAGTTGAGTTAGTAGTTATGAAACAAGTGATGAAGTAATTCGTAAAGTCCGAATCAAGAGATCAGAATGCCATGACGAGTCCCGAGTATATCCACCAGACCGCAAAGTAAAGAGATGCAGTAGAGAAGTGTTACGCAATTTTTGTAGAGCAGTGGTTCCCAAACTGGGGTCTCCGGACCCCTGGGAGTCCGCGAGGAGGTTTTAAGGGGATCTGCGAACAACACGCAATATTTAACTAATAAATAGTTAGCTTAAAAAAATAAAATTCATTATTTTTCTCCACTCTTTTTTTTACTTTATTTTTTTAAATAAAATAATAATGAACTTTTTTTTCAAAATAACTTTGAATTAAATACATTCATGAAATTAATTTCAGACTGGCTTTCTCGTGGAAAAATATTAACCAGAATATTTGAATTGAGGGAAGAAGTAAAATTATTTTTATTTGAATCTAACTTTGACCTTAAAGATAGGTTTCATGAAACTAATTGGATTTTGAAGTTGTCATATCTGGCTGACATCTTTAACTATCTAAATGGACTTAATTTAAGCCTGCAGGGATCTAGCGTCACTATTTTTCAAGTTCAGGACAAAATCAAGGGGATGAAAAAAAAATTAAAGATGTAGATTCAGAGATTGGACACCGAGATCTTCGAACAATTTCCGTCCATGGCAGAATATATCCAGAGTTCAGAAGAAAACGTTCCACAGGAAATAATTAATATTATTAAATTACACTTGGAACAATTGCATTTACAGCTAGATGAATATTTTCCCGAAACCAATGACGGTGACGTGTGGATATTGAATCCATTTGCTAGTGAACTTCTAACCAACCACTCTCTTACACCACAAGAAGATATTTTGGCGGATCCTTCATCGGATTGTTCTCTAAAATTAATGTTCTCACAAGTACAATTAGCTGACTTTTGGTTATCATTAATGGCTGACTATTCTCAACTCGCAAGAAAGGCTCTTAAGTGCTTAATTCCCTTTCCCACAACTTACTTGTGGAAAAAGCTTTCTCCACCTGACATATTTAAAATCTAAGTTGAGAAATAGACTTGAAGTTGAAAGTGATTTAAGACTGAAATTATCAAACATTAAACCAAATATTACTGGCTAATTGCAAGAAAGCAGCATCACTGTTCACACTAAATTATGCTTGTTGTACATATGCAATAGAAACAAGCCCTTGCGAAATGGTTTTAAGGGATCCGCGAATTTTTTTTTTCTCTGAGGGGGTCCGCGGACCGGAAAGTTTGGGAACCACTGTTGTAGAGTGTTCCGTATAGATTCCAAAAGAACGACTAGATCAATTGCAGTACAATTAGCAGTACGATATGGAAACAAACATGTACAGTTACGGCCAGTACGATATGCTGATGCAAGAATTGTGGTCTATGGCCAAAGCCGAAAGTGAATATATGTTCCCATTATATATGGTTGAAGGCCTTAAATGCATTTTAGATATTTTACCTAAAGGACTCACATTGTCTCTCTTCGGCGCGAATAAGAGGGATAATTGCTATAATTGAGTAATTAAGTGATCTATGTTGTTAATAAATGATTTATTGTTAAAGTTAAAATAGTGCAATTAATTTAGTAGTACGTTAACTAATATTTTAACTCACGCTAAAGATAAAATCGGAGGGTTATCAGAGCGGCACACAATGCAATGTTCCTCGAATACAATTGTTTAAGGCCATGTTCAGATAAATGAATTCAATATTATGCTTTTGCATAATTCTCGTATGCTCGTATGATGGTTAAAGCGGTATTATTAAATAATCAACGCAACTTAGAATAAGTAAACTTTAATGTTTTATTCTCAAGGTGCGGTATTAATGCTAATCAACGCATCGACAATAATCTTATTAAATTATTAGGCGAAAAAGCCAACTTTAAGTTTCCTTTTTTACATCGCCACAGATTCCTTATGGACTTGAGATCGATAATCATATTAATAATTCTAGTCATCACCTTCGGCAGCTACAATTATATTAAAAAATTACCAAACTTATCTCCCTTCTCAATGTTGGTATAAAAGCAAGTAAGTGCTATTAAGTTCAACTAATGTAATATATTATAAGCACTGAGTTGTTTATGGTGTTTGAAGAAAAATTTAGGTTAATTAAAGTGTATAATAATTCATACCAAATGTGTTTCCTTTACGTTAAAGACACAACGTATTTCACTGCAAATGAAGTCAATTTTGGGCATTTTCCAGTCGGGTTTCGCTATAAAATGCAGATTTCAAATCAATGTTTCCCTTTTTAAGCACATATTTTAAATTAAGGTTCTATATATAAATGTACTAAATTAAAAATAATCTCGTATGCCACCTATGTCACCTGACTGGTTTCGTCTAACTTTAAATGTTGGTATTAGTCTAATCAATCAGTTTGTGACTGGTTATTTATCCCACTTTATCATTAACATCGTAATTTATAGGGAAATTATTGGAATCTTGATTAAAATCGCAAGTTGAGTTTTCGACATATCAACACGTTTCGAGCAATCTATAACCCGAAAAACCATCTTTAGCGTGACGCCTGTGTGTGTGTGTCCGTGTGTATGCCCGTGTATTTGTCTAAACAATGTATGTATCCACACTAGCTGAAACCAACTAATTGACCAAATTGCACAAATTTTGGTAAATAAGTTATTAGTGGGTTACCCTAGTGCTGATCAGACTTTGTCATGATTCGGAAAAAAAAGAATCTGCCTTGTTTTACAAAATGACCTGTCAAAAAGTATATAGTCACTTTAGCTGTAAAGCTAATTGTTCAATTTTCGCAAAATTTGGTAGATAAATCGTCTGTAGGATTTTCTGGTGCTGATTAGATGTTGGTACGATTCTAAAAGATAAAACCTGTCTTTTTATGCAAAATGACCGTCAAAAATTTACTACGATAAAAGAAATTAAAGACTACGTATGCATAAATGTATCAATTAAATGTTTGTTTTTTACATAACTCTTGACGAATAGCAAGAATAATGTCAATCAAATTATCAAATTATTGATTTTTTTTTATATTTCTGCCACGTCACCTTTGAAATATGACCCATCATCAAATAAAAACAAAAATTGAAATAAAACTGTATATTCAGCGTAATTTAATAAATATATTTGTTTTATTCTGTGCTACTAAATTCAATTTAATGAATTTTAAAGTAAAGAAAGTGAAAACGAATTTCAGTTTGTAGGGAAGTCATGTGCTGCCCACATTATATTTTTGTTCCTGGAGTCATTCCATCTTTATAATGCGTTCCTTGACAGGCTAAGTATCAGGTCCTTGAAGTTTCTTGTTAAAGTTCTTACAGTAATAGTGATAAAAATTTAAATTTCTATTTACACAACTGCAGTTTCTTGATGAACATGACAAACTTATAAAGTGATGCACGACGAAGTGTGACGTAAATACGACGCCTTTGAAGCGTTGACATCTGTATGCATTCCACAATCATGTTTAATACAAGATTGTATCTGTGCAAACAACATTATTTTGATATATATACATTCAATGCAAATTAAAAGTCAAATGATTTTAAAATATATTTATCTTTAAAGCGGTCAAATTCTTCTCAGCCGCACAGGTTTAATTTACAAATTTTGGAAAATCATATTACTTGTAAAATGTTTAGAAAAATTCTATGCGAGCGACGAAATATATCATCACTAGAAAAGCTATTCATAACTTCAACACTCAATTTTCGAGGGAAAATACTCCTTTTTTCGAAAACACAGTTTTGCAATTTTTATGGCAACAAAATACTTTCCATAAAGAGTTTTCATGATAATTAGAAGCTAAACGTTTAATAATATATTTCTTAGCTTTCTTTCGCCTTTATTTCAGAAATATATGTTACGATATTTTGCTTTTGAAAATATGATTATTTCATCCACTTTCTGCACTTATGTATTTGCCATTGGGCTTATTTATTCATGAAACAAATCCTCGTTTTAACTAACTAATTAAAATAGACTGGCATTTGTTGTTGGCGAATGCCTGTTAAAGAATAGTGCAATCAAGGTAAAACCTACAATAATTAAAAGCATAACATAAATATAGAAACATAAATATTTATTTTTATAGATATGTTTTTTAACTAATGTATATGTTTTAATTTAACTTAACGTATCTACTAATTTTTAGGCGATACCATAAACGTTGTGAATAACAGAAACTTCGAATTTTTAAAAAATTAACTTCTGAAAATATTAAAAGGTAGGTATAATATCTACAACACTATAAACATTTAACAGGTGTACGCTCAACTATGTACCGCTTTGTGGAAAAGCATGCATGTGTCCCTATAAAATATTTTGCTGTTATTTTTTCATTGGATTTTTATACATTCTTAACGATTAATAGAAATTAAACATAGTGCAGTGAAAACTACTTGAAGCTTCTGCTACATAATACAGTGAAATCTGCTTCATTCTTGGGACTGAGAAAACAGGTCACTTTATGAAAATGGCACTGGTTAATATATGAAAATGATGTGGTCATTCTGGGAAAAGCGGTTACTTTATCCAGGTGGTCAGTATACCAAGGTGGTCATACTGTCAGGTTTCACATATTTTTATTTCTATAAAATCCTTCTTTGACCCAGACCGTCCGAAGGTATTAGGTATCTGTTTGGGCTGCCAGAAAATGCCACCCAATTTAGATCGAACCCAGTGGGGCCGACATCCACTGGAAGCGTACCCTCATTCCCCTACCACCAACGTCTCGAAGTGACTTACGGACCCACATATTTAACGTGCTCGTACTCCGCGAGAATACGGGAACAGTTTGGACAGAGCCAAAAATCAAACTCAGGTTATCATAGTGCAATTTATGCACTATGATGATAACCGCTGCTCTCTCTCACCCCCAAATTAATAAAATTGGAAATATTTCTGATTCAGGACTTAATTATGCATATGGAATTCTGATGTCGTCTAAACGCTCGCAAAAATAAGTCTAACTGCAGATCTGAATTTTAGTCCTCGTAATAAACTAATCTGAAGCGGTGGATATTTTATCTAAGTTTATTATATGCTAAAACAAATGTCACGCATTTTCTTTGTAGATTTCCGATCATAATTCCCTGTGACATTTTTATATCCAATCATTTTGAAAATCGATACCAACAAAGATTATGTATAAAAAAATCTGCAAAATTTAGTCTCGATCGGGATTTGCATTCCGAAATTATAGTCTGTACAAACGAGCTAAATGATTTAAATTAATAGTTATACCGCACATGGCCCCCCCAAATCATGTATGCAGATGTTTTCGTAGCTTAGACGAGCAAAAATCCTGAAAAACAATTGTGTGGTTAAATATCTAATTACTAATTCCAGCCAAATTACCTATTTCATTAGATGTCTACATCTCGTTAAACACTTCAGGTGGATGGCGTATGAATAAAAAAGCTGTGTTTAATTTTACATCGTAAGCTGTGTTTAATTTTACATCGTAAAGTGCACAACTGCTGCAAGTTAAGATGAAAACACTCTGAAGATATTATTTCAAATACAGTGAGGGTTGAAGCGTCCTGGGCAGCTTTTAAGGTATACCGACAAAAATCGCAGGGTATCCCGAATTCTCAATATTTTTATTTCAAGGGAGAGGGCATATGAAAAATTCAGAAAGAGGGGGCAATCAAACATGGAAGAAGGCGTGATAGATGTTTTTATGGGAGACCACATTCTGTATTGATGGTACTTAAGCGGCTTTTTCACATTTGCTGTGCTTTTGTCGTGGATATGTTTGTAAAATCGGCCTCATAGGGTTACCTCAAGGAAAACTTGACCGACACAATTTCTTAAGGTTAACAAATGCTTATAAATTCTAAATTATAATAAATGGGTGAAATATTAAAACTGACACAAAAAGCTTAATAACTAATGATTCGAAAATATCAACTTAGAGGTCATGCGTATAGGAGTGGAGAGAGGAAGTTGTCCACCATTTTGGGGTCAAATACGTTCAATCATGAGCCTTGCAATCACTATAACCAGATATTTCGTAGAGACAGGATAGTGATATTTATCTTAAACGATTTGCTTGGATGAGTTATATTTAAAAATAAATAATTCATAAGCATTTAGTACGTACTTTATCAGTTACAAGCGATAAAGGAAAAAAATATATAAGAAAATCAAAATGTATAAATATTTGAAGCAAAAGTCCAACTCAAAATACTACAAACGCATATCAGAAGAATGAAAAACACAAAATAAATGAATGAGTCAAATTCGACTAATTTAAATTAATGTAGGGCTTATAGACATGAGAAAAAAGACGAACTGGCGCAACGCCTGGGGCCTCAACTAAGCCCTTATTCTGCTAGTACATGTAAAGCAATCGATATGCATAGATGCTGAATATAATTCAGTTGAAGGCGATACATATACCGAACAGCTCATTGCAATTAGATTAAATTAGTTAAATAAAATATGGACTTGAGCTAATTGTTCATTTCATGTCTGCATTTAAGAGTAACGAGTTTTGTTTCACTTGTTTTGCATGTGATCGTTTATGGTTTAAGAAAGACTTAAAACCAGTAACTTCTAAATATTTGACACTTCTTTCTGCTGAATTCCCAGATGAAGACGGGGAAGCATTTGAATTGTGTAGTACTTGTCGTCAAGCCTTGAAGAGTAACATGATGTCAGCTTTGTCAAAGTCAAATGGCTTCAAATATCCACTAAAACAAGCTATGCTACCATCTATATCTGAAAGATTAATGTCTCCGGAATTGCTTTTACTGCATATACGACGAATGGGATAGGAAAGCAGTTACAGATTAATCTGTCTCAAGTTATAAATGTTCCAGTAGATATGAATAACATGATCTATCAATTGCCAAGACGATTAGACAATACCTATGCTTTCATTGTTCAAGAATGTAATACCCAAATCGATTTACTTGAGCGGATTTCTTTAATGAAGCCAGTAGATTCCTGTAATTTCAAAGAACAGTCAATATGGAAATTACTTGTTTGTCATTGTGAGTACCATGAACGCTTATCCCCATATATATATATGGAAGCCTATATATAACCTATTCCCGAATTTTTTAGTCACTGATATTGTATAACACCTGCAGCTTAAAGTGTAAGTCATTTGTTAAGTGTAATATTACTTTTCCAAAATGTACACCACGTTTTCTGATTACCATCATTTCCCTACTCATGTGACTTTTTTCCATTGTATAACGCTTCATTGCTTTATCTGGAGTGACTGCTTTTTATCTTTCATACTGACGAAAGATGTTTCTCTTGCCTACAAAACCGGTTGTTACATTTGTAAATTATTTTTCCCATGCTGTATTACTAATGAAGTGTTTTATTTACAATCAAATTTATTGAAATTTAAATGACTTTAAATCTCAGTTCATTGCGAATAATTCAATTAGACATTTAATGATATTCAAATACAAATATTTCTTTCGGTAAAAACGTTTTCAATACCATTCCTATTTCTTTCACATGCAGATTAACTTTCATTATAAAACAGTTTTTGCATGTGGCAAACATCGGTGCTAAAACTTTTATGTCCAAGTTTAAAAAATGTTATTTGTTATACAAAAAAGTCAAAGAAAATAATCTGCCCGTACTAGGCAATTTTAAAAAGAAATTGTTTTGCATGTATTCGAAAGGAATTATAAGATGCAAACGCATTTCACTAGGTTTTATTTATAAAATTCTTAGCCTTAAATCTGTAAATTACCGTAAATTAATTATGTTCCACAGACTTAAGATGATAAGCTGGCAGGGTTTTTTTCTTTTTAGCTCATTTTTTAATCTTGTTCTCAAACATATGTTGCAGGACGTCTATTAAAATATTTTTTCTGTTACGTGCTTCATTTCTTAATGAGAATATGAAGGGAAAAAACCTTTAAATTTGCAGGAAACACCAAATCATCGTGGTTTGCATTAAAGGATAAAGATAAAATATTAACAATACCTACAAATTAAAAACGTAAATGTATTAAGTTTTAAGACGTTTTCCAGGGAAAACGTATTTTAAAATATGTTTAATTTTCGCGACATTAAAAACATATTTTTAAATGAATATTTAGAATAATTTATTTTAAAATTTGTAATAAAAGTTAAATGACATTGATTGTATCTGTAAATTAAGTCCTTTAAATAATTCTGCTAAAATTGCTTCTATTTAAATCGCTTAATATTTTTCAAAATTTGGTTGGTTTACTTTTATTGTGTTAACGCTGTGATATTTTTATTGAAGGCGAATCTAAATTAATACAGCAGATATGAAAATACGAATAAAAATATTTACATAGCATTAGTCTACATTAAGGAATATTTAACACATTTTTATCTCAGAATGATGTTTTTCAAGATACGTCGTTCTGCCATCACAAGGCCATGCAGCAGCAGAATTATATTTTACGTTAGATTCGACATCTTGTACATTCAATGACGCAAGAAGGGGGTACGTCATAACTCTACTATTGTGGAAAAGTTACATTCGTTCTTCATAGGGTACATATTGGGACAAAATGAGGATTTAGGTCAGAATACAGTCGTATTTGGTAAAAAAGATTTATACAATACTTGGAAAAAAATTAGCCAATACTTTCCTGAGATTTCTCGAATACTTTGCCAAGATATAGCCAAGTCTTTGTTAATATTTGGTTATATATACAGCTGAAAGTATTAGATAATAAATTTTAGATTGAGTTTCGGATACATATACGTAGAAGTGTACCAATTTTGGCAAGAAAATGGGAAAAATACGTATTTATATGAAATTATAACCAATCATCTATTACCAACGAACCATTAACGCCATACGTTTTCCATTCAGGAGTTTAACGTTAGAGAGCTATGTATGTACTTCACACTCTAACACTGTGATACAAAATTTGCAATAAGAGATTTTTTTTTCGAAGCAGTACGGATAAACTTCAAAGTGAAGTGATTTATGTTTACTACACTATGTAAAGTTAGAAATCATAAAATATTTATATTACTGAGCTATAAGTGTACTTTTGAAAATATGTGGATAAAAATATTTTTCTTTTATACAAATTTATTCTATTCATTTACTATTAAATTAAAACGTGTCAGATTATAGCACCAACGTTTCGGTGATTGGACTTAAAATTCATTTCTGACCCTTGAACTGAAATTGATTCGCTTTAACATACCAGATCCTAAATATAAAAATACATGGATTTATTTTCTGTGCATAGTCTGAAAGTTTTGGGCCTTAAAGCATGCTTTGGACGCAAAGGGGAGTCTCTCTATCGAGTGTTTTTATATTTATCAGATTATTTTTAATATCGATATTAAGTTTTGAGATTCCAAATTATCTGTAGGATTCACGACTTTGTAATACCAAAGGCCAATTTAACCTTTAAATTTTTTGAAAATTTTGCTATCACAGATCAATTTGAATATTATTGTGGAAATCTAGGTTTTAGGGCAATAATATTGCTTTATGTAAATTGGTAGTTTTCATTTGTGGTATCACAGTCGGCTGAATCTTAAAATTTTAGATGCTAAGTACTGTAGCTCTCAGAGTTTGTTGATGCACTCTTAATTTACATTTTTTTTCAATATAAATATTAGTTATAAAATCGCAAATTATCTCAAGACTCTGTCCCAAAATTGAGAACCATTACGTATTATTTGTCCCTGCGAATAAGTTTTTATTCAACCATAAGTATATTAGATTTTTTTTTTCATTTGAATATCAATTTCGGAGCCCTATATTAGCACCAGAATTGGGGCTCCCAAATAATTCTGAGGCTTCCATTAACCTAAATTTTGTGAGTGCAGCCTTATAAATTTATTGCATTTGTTTTTATAATATCAAAGCAGTTGTCAGATTTTATTTTTTTATTTTAGAGAGACCTTTGGGGCTCTAATATGTTGAAAATAATTGAATTTCTAATGAAATATAAATATATCTTACACAGAAAATGTATTTTCTAACTTGCTAAGGCCTCCTAAATGTCGTTTGATTGGAAAATTTTCCAATGGAAATATTTCCGAAGAAATTCCACTTTGTAACATATATTGACTACATACTACAGACCAATTTGCCTATATATTATAAGTCAATTTGGCCCAATATTGGCATTTAATTAGCTGCCAATATGGGGTGAATATTTTATATTCATGCAATAACAATATCAGAGGTTCAAATTTAAATAACTTAGAATATTATGTTTTTCATTTATAAGCAAAATTATAATAGCAATTTTCATTTGTAAGCAAAGCAATTGTATCAAAAATTTAATAGAATCTGAGTTCACATAAATAAATTTTAAACCACACACTTAAATAACCATTAAATCACTATTGCTGAAGAATAAATAACTTAGCTAGAACATACTAGTTCTATAAGAAATATGATGACATACCTAATTTTTTTCCAGTGATGAATATGAACTTTTCAAGGAATCATTTTTTTTTTGTTTTGCTTTTAGAAACGATTACCTGCACGCAGCAAAGCTTTCTTTTCTCTTGTAAAAAAGGTTTCAACAATTTTCTCGATTAGTACTTATATAACATGAACTGCTGTTGTTTAGGAAAAAGTTTCTTTTCCCTCAATTAGACACCGCGTAGGGGTTCTTTGAGCAGTATTACCTTCCAATCGTGGTAGCCTGTAATTTCCGCTTTTTGAAACCATATCACTTGGAAGAATTTCGGAAAATTGGGGATCACGTTCGTACCTTATAGATAGATATTTAAGAAGTACATATATTTATTTACTTATAATTACTTTAATTGGCATTTTTCTTCTAGAGACTGTGTATTCGGGTTGTTATTATAACATAAATAAGAAATATTTAATGTTGTGTGTGATTAGATGGTATTTGCTCTTCAAAGTCAATTATAAAGACATAAATTTAAAAACTTTTAAACATGAAAAATATAAGCCTTTCTTTGCATATATGTGTAACAAATAAAGCATTGCATTAACTATTAATTTTTTAATGTGAAATTTTGTTAAAAGACAAGCACAAGTAAAGAGTATTAATTTTTTTTATAACATATTTTTTTCTTGAAAGGTACCACTAATGTTAATAAAATAGTTTTCCGAAAAAGCTGTTTCGAAAAGAATTTATGAAGTTTTTTTATAATTGGCTAAAAAAGTCCCAAGCAAGAAAAAGAACTAAATCAATGTATTTTTTAACTTCGCTGAATTTTTAATCAATGCTCCTTTATTTCAATTCTAACACTTTAATGAATAAATCCAAAACGAAAATATCATATTTTGAAACAAGTACTCAGCGTAAGTGAAGTTAAAAGCTCCTCAACAAATTAAAGTTTTCCTTTCTGAAACTTTATTTCCTATTAAACCAAAGTATTTTACATTTAATTGCTTAACAGAAAATTACTTTCAACTATCAGATTTATCAGGGGCGAATTTTGATTTTACTGCAGCAAGTGTGGTTTCGGTTTCTTGATTGCCCTGAAAAGTAGTATTTTTTATTACTTCGAAATAGGTTGAGACATATTTTTTATTACGCTAATTTATATGTTCTTTAATATCTTAATATTCGAAGAAGTTTGAACTGTACGAAGTGATATAGTATTCCATTATGATGATTCGATTATATTCTATTTGATTACCACATGGTAGGATTTCTAAAGATTACTCCCTATCTATAAGTTGGAAATAAGCACTTATTTTCCTCAAATGGAAATATAATCCCCCTCCCAGTTTAATAATCGTTGCTTATATAATTACTGATGTTCAAGATAAACTATTCTTAAATAATTTAACAATACTGAAACGCTTTAGTCTGTTTGCTATGACCTATGATAATTTATCTCAACTAAAACTTATTTTTTCGTATTTTCAAATTTGGTGTTAATAAAACTCGCATAATAGATATGCTTTACAAAAATTGTAGAAAATATTTAGCTATTATTGTAAATATAGTGATATAGTTAAAAAACTATATTACTATTCATATTTACAATAACACTAAGAAATTCCCTCCTACTATGTACAAATACTTTGAATTGCTGATTTATTATTTTAACTTATATGAATAGTGTTGAAGACCCAGACCGTCCGACTCATCCAAAAGACATGAGCAAACATTTGGACGGCCGGCATATGAATAGTATGACGTCACGATAATCAGTTTGTTATTAAGGCTTCTAAATATACAGACTTGCGCAAACTTAATTAAACTTAGCAGATCCAGATAGCTTAACTTATTAGATATTTTAACTTAAACAGATCCAGATAGTTTTCGTCTGCCTGTGCTGATATTTCAATGATTCGCTGATGTTACATGGCTGATATTTGATACTCAATTTGACTGTAAAATAGGTACTTCTGTTTGTTACTTCTATTTCAACTTCATTTTTAATGTTGAAACTTTATTTTCAATGTTGCAATTTCATTTTCTAAGAATGTTAGTTTCTTTGTCTTTGGCAAGCTTAATTACTAGTGCAAACATATAAAATAGAATTTGTTTTTATGATATTACAATATTACGTACTGCATTTCATAAAATTGGAAGGACATTTAAATCTACGTTTTGGAAACAACAAATGAAAGATATAGAAATTAGTAAAATCTTTTACATGAAAGAAATCATAATATACATGCTAACTATGATTACCAGGAATACTTTTTTCCAATGCAATTTTGAATTGAAATGTAAATTCACGTTTTCTTAGAGTTCATTAAACTTTGGAAATATATATCGGTAGATGCATGAAGCAAATTGGTAGAAAGAAGTGAGTAAACCTTAAACGCAAACACCTTTGTAAAATTCATACTACTATACAGTTAAAAACCTTGTAAACTGTTAAAAGAATCTGAGAAACCGAATATTCGATATTTTTCATCTTAAGTTAAAATGAGCATCTAGAAAAGTTTGCAGGTGTTTTCCCATTTTGCATATGAGATATTGGAATTTTGTTTTGTTTCTTAACTATTATATCGGTAACCCCTGCTTTTTAAGTTTTTTTATTTATTTTAACATTGCAGCATTCTTTCAAGGCAAACAAAAATGTTTTACATACTGACAATCCTTAAAACCAGTAAAATATAAACACATTTAATTATAAACTGAAACAAATAGTTGACATTTTTACTGCTACAAATTTTTCGCAGTAAACATATTGGAATTTAAATTCTTTGTGAAGCAAATATTTCTCAGAATTTACTATAGACCCCGTTTCATATGGAATCAGCATCGGAATTTAAAGGAGGTAAGGGTTTCACTAATTACTTACACTTGCTGTTATATTTCCATTTCCAGTTCAAATGTGTTTATTTTCCGTGAAACATCTGTTTTTCAATATTAGCTATAAATAGAGCTTTTATGATAACTTAGATGTGCCTGTTAATATAATTTTTGCCAAGTTAATATTTGTAAAATTAATCTTTCTTTAGGTATGAATTATAGACTAATTTAGCTGTTTTATTTTCTGAGTAGGATATAACTCTGAATTGTGAACCCAGCTACTTCGTCCTGAAATGATTTTGATATTTTAAATATATTTCTTGTTCATGTTTTTTTCTTATCCTGATAATTTCTTATCCCTGCAAAGCATGAATTTACGTATGTGCTCAGGCATATTAACAAGCTTCTACTTTCCTAGATTTTTAGCACGTATTTCACATATAGCATTGTTTGGCATATAAGTCTCCGAATTTCAGACTATTCATTCGTTAGTTACAGCGACATCTGGATACTCCTAAAGAAAATCCCGTTCTACCTTTACAGGAAACAAAAGTTGTGCAGATATTTTCTCTCAACGCAAAATAAAACCCTTATTACTTTAACGTGTTAGGAGTAGAATACTGCAGAGAATTGGCTGAAATAAGAAGAATTTCAAAAATTCGATATTATATTTGTTCCAGAACTTTATGAATTGTTTGGTAACAATAAATTATTTTACTAAAATAAAATATGGTTATTTAAAAATTCGTTATTCGAAAAAGAGATTTTAATATCATCAAAAGGTCAAAAAAAGTTATTTACCGATCTGTTGGTCGAAGGCCAATGATTTAGTTTGTCAATGTCTTTGTAAATCATTCCAAACTTCCATTGAATTCTTCATATATGTATCTTCGTATATTTATTTAATAACAAGAAATGAGGCCATAACTTTATATGTCTAGAACGAAGAAATCAAAACATACTATAATGATGGCTTTAATAAAACAGAGGGCTGATGGTAAATCTAGTAAATTAAGAGATCCATGACATAAATATTTACAAGTTTTACACACAATTTAAGCACCTTCCTGGTCGTCCATTTTGTTACTCTAAGTCCTCTGGATGAGTCGGACGGCCTGGGGTTTCCACGCAATTTAAGCATGATCAAAGATTTATAAAAATTACATGTACTATAATTAATGGAAATTAATGTACACGCTGTGAACATATGTAATGAAATTGTTTTATTTTACTATATTGGATTATTTTGCTGTGAACAAGGCAATAAATATAATTAAAAATGTTAATTAGAGTTTATACGCAAAATGCGATCACCTTTAGCAAAGTTTTGTGATGTTTGTTCTGTGAAATAAAGTCTGAAAAACGACCTGGGAGTAATGCAATAAATAAAATTCGTGTTACAGCTTCTTTCTGAATAAAAGTTGAGAAAAGGACATTTATATTCATTAGATAAGATTAGTTTCTAGGAAAAATCGCTCCGTCTTGATAAAAAGCGAACTGTTTTCACTTTTAAATATATGGAACTACTTTACTCGACATTCCGTGATAAATTAGGAATATAAACATCGATTGTTCCGAGTGATAGAATATTCTTCTACGAGAGTTATCGTAATTAAAAGTTTCAACGATGTAATGAGTTTTAAATGATATACTACGATTGCACTAAACCAGAAACGTAGTTCATTATGATGTTATGAATTGGGTTAATGGTATAGTGCAAATCAGTACAGTACAATTGGATATGCAATATTGAAATATCTATTTATATTCCACAACATTTAATAATAAACGTAGAATTTCAAGAATGTAAGTTGAGAAATAGATTCATATTTACATTTTTCCAAATATTATATTATTATATTTTCCCCATTATAAATTTCCAAGGATATTAAGTTTATTTATTTTATGAAATCGTTTTATAATATATTAAAATTATAATACTGTGCAATTTCCAACTTAAATTTTGTGAAATATTTCCTAAACAAAAATATTTATAGATTATCATGATATGAATATTTAATGAAAAAATTATTCCATATATTGTTTGTTTAGTTACACTACTTAACAAGCACTCTGCGTCTGCCGTAATATATATCATTGCTGACAATATTCACACTCTTGATTTCAAAAATGCATTTGGAAATATCATATCACGTATAATTTTGCACATCAATAATATAAAGAATGCAAATTTTAATGTTATTTAATGCTTCAATAATACAGCAATGCTGAAGCTGTCTATTCTCGATCAAGGGGTCTCAGTAGTCTTAATGTACCTTAAACAGAATGAATCTCCGTGCTTCACATTTTAGTTTGTACCTGCTCTCGTATACATCAATAACACCTAAAAAATTTAAAGCTAAATTCAAGTTTTAAAAACTATAATTATGCAAATGCTTTATTTTGAAGTATAACTTTTTTCAATGGATACTTTTTAGCATATTCCGCTAGAGGACTTGTTTGCTGGACGTGTATTTCTTTGGCTCTTGAAACTTTTGGCTTTTGACGGGTTTTCGTGGTGACTTAGGTGTTTTTATATTGGTTTCTGGATTATTTTTTATATCTGTTCTGATATTATCCTTCTACTTTTGAAGTTTGAGTACATATTTTGGCTCTGTTTGGTGCTGTGTTATAGCTTCTGATAGGCGGATGGTGACTTTGGGCGAAAGTATGTGTCAGTGGTATATGCTGTATTCTTCAAGAAATTGGATAACCTAAAGAGTATTTTTAAAGCAGTTTGTGAGAAAAGGTCTGCTAGCTTATACGAAAAATGTGAATTTGATGGAATTCGTGAGGAATTGTCAAAATTTTTTGAAGACTCTGTGATTAATGTGAGTCATAGCGGAGGTATTGGTGCATTGAAACATAGCCGTGGTTGTGAACATAACTGCGACATATGTAGGAAAGTTGTTGACGGGAGACTTCTAAGGAACTTGGAGAGTAAAATAGATACATATCAAAATGAATCTGCCGAAATATTTTTGAATTTGGAGGCAAAGATATATAAAAATCGGAAATTCAAGGATGAAATTGGAACTATCCCAGCGCAGCATGAAATGAACCGTAGTGACAGTCTATTAGGAGAAAATGTGGAGAAGTTTGTTTTGGGAGATCGTCATAGTGACAGTCTGATTTCCTCCATGTTGCGCAGAAGTGGTTATAATGAGAATGTAGGTATGCTAAATAGACCTGCAATATCGAACATTCAGAATGGAAATGTTAAATCCCTAAATAAAAAGGGTATTTTCGGATCGAACCCTGAAGCTGTTGATGGCGATGGTGCAAGAGGTTACTACTTGAAATCTAAAATTATTATTAATGGTTCCTGTAAGGTTTCTACTTTGGTGGCGGCGCAGAAACGCCCCAGAATGGGCGCAATATTTTCATCGGAATGAGTCGGAATACGAAAGTGTCTGACATTGAACTCCATTTGAACAACTGTCAATTTGATAATTTAACCTGTAGGCGACTTGTCACTGAGTTCAATACGTATACTTCATTTCATATTGAGGTCCAGAAACAACAGGATATTGAAAATTTTTTGAAAAGTTGTTTGTGGCCTGAGGGTTGTGTTTTTACTAAATTATTTGGTAGACTCAATGATAAACTTATTTTTTATGAAATTGAAAATGGAACTGATAATAAGGCTGGGGACTGGCTGCCCAATGGTTTTTCTAGTGCTGATGGATATATCGTTAAACGAGACATTAAAATTTATTACCAAAATGTCAGAGGTCTCCGTACAAAAACTAACAAACTTTTCTTATCAACTGTGGCTCAAGATTATGAAGTAATATGTTTAACAGAGACTTGGCTTAGTGAAAGCATCGGAAGTGCTGAATTTTTTATGATCGTTACACAGTTATTAGGACAGATAGGACAAATACGGACAATCAAGAATTGCGTGGTGGTGTCGTAGATTGCGCCCAAAACTTGCATTGTGTTCAGGGATATTTCTCTTGGTGTAAATGAGAGAGAAACATTGATGTTAAGAATAGATCGTGCTTATGGCAAATTGTTATACTTGTGTGTTGTTTATATCAGATCTGCCTCAAATTTTTTCATGTATGGGGAATTTTTTAATTCTTTCTATGCGAATTATGATTTTTTTAGTTATGAAGTTATTGTTTTAGGTGATTTCAATTTACCTGGTATTGCTTGGCCATTGGTCGTGTCTGAGGTTTTTTGCTACACCAATGTTACTTATTAGAGATGTTACTTATTATTTTCTTAAACATGTATGATCTGGATCAATTTAATATTGTTGGACACTGTAGGGATAGAATTTTGGATTTAGTAATCTCGAACTAAAATAATGGGTTTTTAACTATTCAACGTGCTGGAGTCGACGAAATTCTTCTTTCTGAAGATTCTTATCATCCTTCTGTCATCATTACTCTTGAGTGAGTTTGATTGGAATTTTTTAAACTGTGTAGTAATTTTTAATCTGCTGTTAATTGTTTTTATCTTCATTTTAATCATTTTCTTGATGATTGTATTCCTAAGTGTTCTGTTAAAAAAGGTTACTACTCCCCGTGGTTTAGACGCTGTACTATTAGAAATTTTAAACGGAAGGAACATTTTCGTAAAAATTTTCGAAAGCATGGTTTAACCTACGACCGTATGCAGTATAATTTCCTTAGGGACTGACTGACTTAGGGATTAGGACTGACATCATTCGTGATCACAAGTCTTACGTTAGATATGATGAGTTATCTCTGAAAGATGATCCTAAGCGTTTCTGGGCCTTCAGTAGGATGAATAATAAGATTTCATCCAATATGATGTATTTTAATGATAATATGTATACTACTGATGATTCTATAGCAAACGCATTTGCTGATTTTAGTGCAAATTTTATCGTCGGTACTCCGCTTGATGTTGATGATGTACCAGTAAATCATACCATGAATGTAGCTGCCGATGTTGTTAAGGTTAATCAGGTTTCTATGAAGGACATTTTGGAGGAATCAACGGATTAAAGGGTTCTGGTTCTTTGGTTTTGATAGTGTTTCTGCCAATATTATTAAAGCTTGTTCTACTTACCTTGTTTATTCCTTACTTATTATTTTTAACTTATCCATTAGGTGTGGTTTGTTTCCTAATGAGTGGAAGAAGTTTCGTATTGTCCATGTTTTTAAAAAGGATGACAAGCATAGAATTGAAAATTACAGGCCCATCTCTATTATTTCGCCATTTGCTAAAGTTTTCGAATTTGTTCTGCACAGGTGTATCTACAGTGAAATTAATTCTATTATTTCTAATGATCAGCAAGGTTTTATGAGTGGAAGGCCCACTCTCACTTATTTCCTATGTCTCAATTCGTTTGTGATCGATGCCATTAACTCCGGGGGGCAGTTGTATGTTTTCTATACAAATTTTGTTAAGGCTTTTGATTCTGTTGATCATTGAATTTTGATTCTTAAATTGCGGAATATTGGTTTTAGTTTGGATTTGATATTTATTTTTAATTCTTATTTAAAGTCTAGGTTTTCTTGTGTTAATTTTGGTTCTGGCTTAAGTAGGGGTTTTTATCGCTACTTCTGGGGTTCCATAGGGCTCTGTCCTGGGTCCCTTGTTTTTTATTATTCATTATTGCTTTGGTGAATTGTTTTAAAAATTGTTTATTGTAAGGCGATGATTTGGAAATTGTCTGTCTGATCTTTGATGCTGATTCCTGTGTTAATGTTCAGATTGAGTTGAATGTTCTTTTTAATTGGTGTGTCAGAAATCGTCTTCCTCTCAACGTTGACAAATGTAGTGTTATATACTTTACCCGTCGGCAGGTTCCTATTTTATTCTCTTATTGTATTGGCTATTCCATTTTGCCCAAAAGGTTTTCTGTTGCTGATCTGGGAGTTATTTGTACCTCTGATTTCTTTTCTGCTCACATATTGGGCGTTTGTGCCAGAGCTTACAGGAAACTGGGTTATATCAAAAGGATTACGCGGGATTTCAGTAATATGGATACCATCATCATTCTTTTTAATGCCTTGGTCAGGTCTAGGATTGAATATGCATCGGTGGTTTGGATGCCTTTTCAGACTGTGTATGCTAATAAGATACAAAATAAGTTTTACAAAATAAGTATTTAAGATATCTATATTACAGGAAACCTGGTGTGTTCCGCTATTCCCTTTCTACTGCTTTGCTTCGTGAGATGTTTGTTGTGAATAGCTTATGTGCGTTAGAAAGAATTTTATATTATATTTTTTTTATGGATCTCCTCGGTGGTAGGATTGACTGTTCTTCTCTTCTGGGTGGGAGTGGTTTTCGTGTTCACAGTTTTAATTCTAGGGATAGAAGTTTTTTTGCTGAGAAAATTTTCAGAACTGGTGTTGGGAATCAATGTGCAGTAAATAATTTCTAAAGGCTCTACAATAGCTTGTCTGATGACTTAGATATTATTTTTCTTCTCTAACTATTTTTAAAAATCATTTGTTGTAATTTTGTGTGTCCTTATGTTTGTATACTATTTTTTTTGTATGGTTCGGTTTTTTACTTTGTGTATTATTTTGTCTGTTGTCACTGGAGTTCTTCTTGTAGCATGCTTTTTTGGAAATAATTATATAAATAAATAAATAAAGAATTAGCTGCTTTTGTTTGCTGTTTTTGTTTCTTTGTTGCAATCATGCGCACAAGCAACATATATCAAAATAAAATTTTAATAAATTCGTGAACTGTATGCAATTTTTAAAAATATTATCATATTCATCTTATTTAAAAAATTGTCATATATACTACATGTATTCACATATTAGCCATAAACATTTTAGGTATTATTTATATATATAAGAAAAGGTACAAAATAAAATGTGAAGCACGGGAATTCATTCTGTCTATAGGACTTTAAATCTGCTGAGACCCCAAAAGAGCAGCAGATACACAGAGGGTAACGCCCTGAGGTCCAAATAACCACGTGGCCTTATGTGTGTGGTAATTATTTATTGCACCACATAAAATCATTTGAACTAAATATAAACAAATATCTACCATCTGTCTGCATTCATTGTTTGACGATTTCAAAGTGCATTCCTATTATCTAGTACTTGTTGTTCGATGTCCTAAATGCCTTAATGGATGTAGTCATTCACAATGCAGAAAAAGGCGTACTTCCGTTATCATATTTACAATAGATACAACCAGCGCATATAGATCTATCATATCATATTGATTATCTTAGGAATGAAATTGAGCATATTTAATTTTACATCTACTTCATTTCTTAGCTGAAGCTGTCTTGATATTTTTAACTTCCTCTTCCATAGGCATAACTTCCCCTTTCATAGAGGTAGTTCTATCATTTTGACCCTTGCTTCACTTACCAGCTGGTTTTCTTTTCAGAAAACGTCTCTTACTTCGACTTATTTTAGTAAAACAAATTCAATAAAATATTTTAACAACTTGAAAAATGAAAATAATCATAACAAAATTATGAAAGATAATCGAAAAACGCAGGGTAAGTAATCTATCACAGTTTCAGCCACGGTTTAATATATTCAGTATGAGTTACTACAGTTAACAAATAATAATGTTATTAAATACTTAAAATAAAACCATTATATCTAGACTAACTATGTAAACTCAAAATTATCAAACTCAAAACCATGCACTTTTTTTCGCGATACTGTTTTTGAAAAAAAGAAAAATAGAAATACTTTGAATGGTCGCATTGTATTTTGTATACATAATTTTAAAGTTAGGGTTTCATAGGTTTTGATACATTAGAAATCTGAAAATGTGTTCCGAAGGCATTTTTAGCCTTCTGGTGCGCCTTAACAGAGTTAGTATCATAATTCCATGGTTAATGTCATGATTGAAGGCTACAAATGTCATTTACGCTACAACTAAGAATCATGGACTCTGGACACCACAGGACTTTTTATATAATGTTTTTTTAACAAAATGTTCCATATCAATGAAAGTGAAAAAGGTTTTACGCCAGAATATGCGATAACTTCATTTTACAATATTAAATATCGTGAAGGACACCAAATTTTGTTTTCCGTGAATCATCAGTATTTATGATCTTACTCGCACACAAATTTATATTTAGCATAATGTTGACATGTGCCAGTCCGATAGTTCAGAATTCTAAGGCAAACGTTTGCTCGTGCTGGCTCTGCTGCCGGGCAGTTGGTTCGAATCCCTCCTGCGGCCATGGATATATATAAGAGCGTAGTGTGTTCCGCCCCTTCTGATCATCATATGCCTACAAAATCGTTCACTATCTGGCCGCTAAAAATGGGCTAATGATTGGATGATCAAGTGCCTGCTATTAAAAAAATTTTGACATGGTAAGTCTAGACATATAAAATAATATAAAAAAATAGGTTTTAATTGAGTTTTCGGAAATAATAGGCAAATAAATTTAAAAACGTTACCATATGCAAATTAGATGCACATTTATTTATAATAAACATCATTCCGAATCTAATGATACTTTTGGTTTGACTGTACAGCCTGAAGAACAGGACTAACGATCGAAGTTAGGATTTTTTACTTACCCGAATGCACTTTTAATACAATGGTATAGCATCAATCATGCATTAAAGTTCCATACTAAAAGAAATTAATAAAGTTCAAGTTGGTAAATATATGTTAAACTCAAAGAATTTTAAATAAGTAATTTCTAATAAATAAGCCATGCCTAGAAAACAAAATTAGTAAAGAATGAGGGGCAAATTACTTAAAAGAAATTTGAGTGCAAAAGTTTTTCGTTATTTTTGCTTTTGGAAATGCAAAGTACGACATTTTTTTGTGACAGATTTCGGTAATCAAGTCAAAGTAATTTGAAACTGCTTGAAACAACAATTTCTCAAAAAAGTTTTTGAAACTTTCGACGTCTGCATTGGTGACAATTATGCACCATTAATAATATTAATTTTTATAAAAATGCATTAATGATACATATTATTTCGATACTGAAACTTAGATTTGAATGATTCATGGCTAAATATCTAGACTAATAATGTTCATTGGCTTTGATTTAAAGTATTGAAACGTGAGTTAAAAATTAATTTATTAGTTAGATTATAAATAACAAAGTTGTGTTAATTAAAAATATGTGTGAGGATAGCCTCTTTAATAATATTATGTGTATATTATAGAATTCAAAGGCGGTAGTTTGAATATAAGTATAACATAAATATATTATTTTGTGTGCTTAATTACTTTCTTTATATACATAGTAAGATGTATAAAGAGAGCACTGTGAATGGGTCTAGAATTCATATTCGAGTTTTTGACGGGAGAGCACGTTTCAAGCACCCCCGAACACGAATCGAAACGGTTTTGAGGTGATGTCTATATGTATGAGTGTGTGTGGGCACGATATCTCAAGAACGAATGGAGCGATTCGAATGAAATTTGGTACAAAAATTACAGTGAGCGAAAAATGAGCGCCTATTGTTTTCAAACACAATCGAATGCTTTAGATACCGCCAAATTTTGAATGAAAATTTGAAAAATCATCAAAAATCAAACCCTTCAATAAAGTTACGTAAATAATTATTTCTGAAATAATTTTTCATTAAAAGATGATTGACATAATGTTTAGAACACTAACATTAAATCCTCTCGAGATATTGCATATTTTTCAAATTAATTCATCAAAAAGTCACATAAAATTAAAAAACTGTATTAACTATTGCGACATAAACTCACTTTTTGTATGCAATAGTACGCAATAAATTTGTTAACATCATTCTTGTAGATCTAGCTCGTTCAATCACGAGAGAAGGAACTTTGGGCAATAGTTTTGTATTTGGACGCACATATTCATTTATCTGATATAATAATAGCGTACTTCACATTTAATAATCTTGGTGAGAATTTGGCTACGAATTTGGCAGGCTATCGCCAACTTGGGGACTATTTTAAACGTTGTCAAATTAACTAAAATGTCGCCAAATTGATAAAAATAACGCTAATACAATGAAAATGACGACTAATTGATAAAAATCAGTATATTGGAAAGAGCATAATCGTTCATAAGAATACCCCATTTCTCCGTCTGTCTGTAAATGCTTGACAAAAAATTTGGTGGGATGTAGTGAGATATAGTGAGATATAGTGTGGTGGGATATAGTGAAGCTAATGTGTAAAGGGAAGTGATGTTTTACAAATTTTTAATTCCGTTATATGACTGGCATACCTCTTAGTATATAAGAAATGCTTTTCTCGCCGTTTGTTTGCAACACTCAGCAATACATTTGGCAAACTTGGGGAATAATCTAGTTCAATATCGCGAATTTGCGACATTTAGCCTGAGATTGGCGAAAATATCGTCAAAATGCAACATTGAATCCAAGTTAATGAAATTAGCGCCTAGTTGATAAATGTATTATTAAAATATTTTATATATGTATTATATGTCTTATAGAGGATGTTATCAATATTGATAATTGTTAAGTAATTGAGTTTTAAGAAATATAAGTTAATTGGGTACGGAATAATTTTACATGTTGTCATCCGGAAAAGCGCCAAATGTTCAAATCATCGTTATAAACACTGCCGTAGATCTTATATATCATTTATTTCATTCTGAAGTAAAAGAAAAGTAAATTGTAAGTACAATAAAAGAAGTAAATTCAGTAGAATAAAAGAAGTAAATTGCATTATATAAGCAAAGTAATGTGCTGCCCATATCAGATCGGCGTAAACCCCCAGTTCGCCACGCAGGATTGATTAACTATCTGCCTACATCAGTTTTTTTTACTGTGCAATGTATATATATATATATATATATATATATATATATATATATATATATATATATATATATATATATATATATATATATATATAATATGCTTTGCTATACCATGCACATTTTGTTAGAATCTCCATTGTTATAATAGTTTGACATTTTTAAATTGCATTATATAAAATAAAATTGAAGCATCATATCTCAGATATGTATTAAATATTCATACTTTAATTAATAAAATACGTTCAACATTAAGATACGCCTGGCAAGTCGTTACGAATAAAAAGGGGTTAGTTGCGAATGAAGAGTTATTTTATTTCGGTATGGAGCAAAATATATAGTTCTTAACTTGCTTGCTCAATCTTGTTTTTAAATGTCTAATTTTTTATTTGCTTATAATATTTCCTAATATTTTTTTAAATAGAAGATGAAAATGAGCTTAATAACTTTCAAAACATTTAATGAAAAGTCTGTTAAGTCGTATTAGTCGGCCTGCTGAAATATAGACCTGGAATGTAAAATAAAGAAATAATCAAAATACAATAAGTCTTAAGTATATGTATTCCTATTTACATATATTTATTTTTTATAAAATATAAAGGACGATTACCAGTATTGGTGCAACTTGATACATTAATTAACAGTGAAATAAATGATTATATGAATTTTACAGATAAAATAAAATCACTAGTGCTCAGAATGCGTAACAAATATATTGTTTAGGTGATTAGCCAAAATCAATTATAAATTCGGGAGGGCGTGCATAGCTGAAGGCGTTCATTGGACATGAAGACTTTATGGTATGACTAAATTTCTTCGCCATATCACAAGTGGATTTTTCACTATCGTTCCGATAGTAAATATTTATTAACACTTTGCTAGTTTGTTGTATAGGAGTCAGAATTTTATTCCGGATGAATTCTAAATGGATGAAATCTAAACTCTCTTCAACATAGAGGTTAAGGAATTGGAGCTCGTGCGATCCTTTATTATACTTATGTCAGTGTTGTCATGACGGCATTAGTCACTGACTAGTTAGGCCAGTGTATCATGTGGGTTGGCTCAAGATTTGGAACATAAATTGATAATGATCCTTAATTGATTTGGTTTATCTGGATCCATTAGTGATTCATATAAGAACCATAATATTCTTGCCAGATCTTCTATCTGGACTAGTATATTTTTGTCTTTATTAAGAAATAAGATTGCTATTTAAGTCATTGTTAGGAAAATTAAGTCATTGTTAGGAAAAACATTTGACTTTTTTAATTTGAATGTTTTTCATACCCGGACTCATATAAAATTTTAGTTTAGGTTTTCATTCAAACAAAAACCATAAAAATATACTAAAATAAGATAATAATTGTCCTAAAATTGTACTCATGATTTTAGCAAGTTTTACTATATAAAATGCGTCTCTAAGCCACCTTTAAATGAAGAAACAATTATTAAAATTTTTTTAAATACCCTGTATAAAAATAATCAGTCAGACTGTGGGTTTTATATATAATATAATATAAATTCAATATACTAATATCTTGTTAATTTTTGTGTACCTGTACCTACCAAGTTGAAAGTTGCTTAGGGTTAGCTTGATAGGGGAGGGAGGTATTTCCACGATGTATAAAACCCTGGCTCACGACTTTTCGATGGTTTCTGGTAAATGATCCTATTCGGTGTTCTCCGCTAAACTGTGGAAGCAGTTTTGATATCAATGGTTGCTCGTCAGAGTATGGCTAGGGCCTTGCACTTCATGTAATGAAGGTTTGAAGTGAGTTTAGTTCGAATACATCCATCTTAATTGCAATCTTTACTTAAGATGAAGTCCACGTTAATTTTTTGAGTCGATTTCTTCTGCCATGTCTTGTCATTATCAGACAAAGGCGTTGTCTCCAACTGCTATGTTATCTAAATTAAACGCTGTCTTCAGCTAAATAAAATTGCATTGCTCATCGGCTGTAACAAGTAGTTTCATCCAGTGTGAACACTTCGTCTAAATTGCAAATTTAAGTCTAGTGTGTGTTCTATGGCAAATGTTTTTATGGTCTATTCTCCAGGTTTCAAGGTGAAGTGAGCCTGAAGGTCAAATTTAAATATTAATTTTCGAAGTGCAGGATATTCCAAGCTAATTCATAAGGTGCCGTAACGGGGAACACGTGCAATTTTAATCCGATATCGTTCAACAACGAACTCGACCTGTAAAACTTTGTTTTTTACCATACATTCAAAATAAAAAAAATGATTCAATGTTAGTGGACAAACTGACATCCAACAGTAAATCTCGTCTAACTCACTCGCTCTCTTCAGTTAAAAGACGGTAATCTTTTATCCGCACTGAAACTGAAAATGCAGCAAGGAAAAATATTTATAAAAATAAGAAAAAATAATTTCAATCCATAATAATTTTTAAACATTTGGTAACACGTATTTATGATGTTATATTTCGGGCATCGGCATTTTAGAAATTTAAATTATGATTGAGCGGATTGATATACAATTAAAACAAAATACGTTATATGACACCTTCCCTAATACTGTAAAAATACGATTAAAAACTTACTTTAACCATCAGGTGCTTATAATTCATTTATTTAAATTTATTTTCTATTATCAAAATGAATATGCTTCTCTCCATATTCGAATTTCTATTTACCATTTAAAATGAATAGCAGAAATATAAAATTACATATTGACAGGAGACAGCCAATTTCAAGAAATATACTGCAAGAAATATTTTGCTGAATAGGCTAGATTCCAAACTGGAGTATTGCGTAGACAAGGCATGCAAATTCATGTTGACGTACACGTGCGATTTTACACAAATCTTCTCGCTAACGTGCACTAAATCACAATATTTACGTGTGCCAGACTCGAGGTTATGGTTCATGCCTTTTATATATATAAAAAAATAATACGTTATTCATTTACCAACGCTAACCAATTGAAACAAAAATAAATTATATTAAATGACTAAAAGCAATATTTTTCTGGTATAATTATCGAGTGTAATACTATTATATAATGATATATAATAATCTGGTGTTATATATAATATTATTTAGTTAAATACATATGATATTAAATATAGATTTACTAATATCATAACTGATTTTTCAAATGCTGTTTATAAACATCTCATATAGATTTTAATTATTTCTGAATCCACTTCTTTGAAAGGAAACAAAAAATAATTTACTTTCTGATCTATACATGATTTTGAGTCAACAGAATTATTAATTAAGTGTCTCAAATAACATAATAAATTGCTAAAACCAATATTTTATCGAAAATCAATTACATGTTTCGTGTAGCGAGATTTTTTCCTGTGTTTTTTCTGATTTTTAGTATTTTTATTTTAAGTAAGCACAGGACAGGGTATTTTATTACTATCATAAAACAGAGATTCTTTGTAAATGATGGTCATGTATCACAGCAGTATGATTTATCGGTGTCTGAAATTTAACTATGTCGTAACTGCTTTGTAAACTTTGTCCTGGTGTCTCCATTTATTTTCGTTTTTCTATGAATATATTCTAAAAATTTGGGAAAATGGCTGTTTCTTGCCGAAAATCCTGTTGTTCGGAAAGTTGTTTTGCTCTCGGATTTTTTAGGTTTATATATTAAGAACAGGAAACTGTACACAGTGTTTCCCGGTATTTAAAGCAGGGGCGAATTAAATTTTATTAATTTTTTCGAGAAGCTTAGTCGAATGCTGGTGAGTACATATCAAAATATTCGAGAGCATACGCTCACCATAAATAAGCACCTAAGCACGCATTAGATCACTGTTCTTGTAAGCAATGAACCTTAGTCCCGGCGTTAGGAACAGCATTATTTTCGATTCTAGAAAATGTACCCGGCGTTTCCCAGGAGTTAAAGCAGGGATAAATTGAATGTATTAATCAAAAAAATTAACGAAAAACATATTCATATAAAATAAAAGCAGTCCTTCGCGTACAATTAGTTTGAATTGAAATCAGGTTTCTCCCAATCGTCCAAAGTAAAGAAAGAACAAAATCTCAGCGGAATTCTTTTTTTGGGACGGACCTCCCTTCACACGTACGTCTCTCACGTTGCTAAATGAAATTAGTCTGGTCTAATACGTCGTACGTTTCGACATCCGGCGGGGTCCTAAACCTGCAAGATTCGTTCAAAAAATATAACATATGCTTTGAATAAAATATTTATAGTTAATTAAAGGATGGGTTTATTCAATTTGTTTTTCTGAAGTGGTTTATGATATTTTATTCAACTTCTATAATATTGAACGTTGAATGACGCGACAATTTTAATATATTGTAATACAAATATCGGAGAGATTTAATACGTTCAAAAATAATATACGTTTTAAAAAATCAGTAAAACTTGTCAATTCAGTATATGAACTCTGTTCAAAGTTTGTTTGAAACATAAATTTTCATCTATTCCCATGGTTTCAAGATGGAAACTGTGTAATAACATTTTAGGTCGCTAATAAATCGATTTATGTAAATATCGGCCTAAATCGGTGAAAGACGTAAACTAACTAAAACACGAATTCAAAATTAAAAGAAACGAATAAAGCCGAGGTTTATCTATTCGGGACCTGGAGAGCGTACCAACTGTCATGGTCGAACGATGCTCAGATTGACTCTCTGCAAGCACATATACAAGTTGTAAAGACGATGTTGTAAAGACCATTTATAAAAATATAAATATTATATACAATATATATATATATATATATGTGAGACCAGGAGACATTTATGCAGTTTTAATATTACGAATATCTACAATATATATCTGCGAAACAAAGCGCAAACTCGTAAGCGCCAAATTTACGACAATCTTGGCTCGGGAAGTCATGACCGCAATAAATTCAGTGCACATAAATTACAGGTGTGGTCGGGTCAAAAATATCCTTGAGGCCAAGGCTAGAACTATGCAGATTGGTTAATAAGGTGACCAATGAAGAAATATTGCTACATCGCGCTAAGGACAACCAATGAGATTCGGAGGTTGTATCCAGACCTCAGGCGAAATGGTGTGGCAACAACGACATTTCAACAAGATGTATTCATAGATTGAGAAGCATTCAATTCAGAATGACCGGCCAAGAGTGTTGTGCTTTACAATGAGTCATTTACGAATGGCCGTCGAAGATTGCTGTTTAACAGATTTGGAGGCGGTAAGAACAAAGGAGGTGGCTTTTCGATAATTAGAGTGTCTTGCAGTCTTCGCAAAAAATGAAACATCATTTACTTCCATTTTAAATATTAAATTTTGATTTTTGGGTTAACTTAACATACTTAATTCTTTTGCTCGTGAATCGTATATTCGTACATTGTATTGTTGCCATATTAACCATTGAGCAAATTATTTGAACGAGTTCCTGAAATATAGCTATTAACATACTACACAATTTATTTCTACATATTTTAAATTATAAAATAAATTTTATTTATTGCAGATATTTTTATTTTGATTAACTTACAATAATTATATATACACTCTTGAGGAAAAGAACCTGCATGTGTGAGTCGAACCGGTGAGGCAATCAAGCTCTGACTCGTCTGGGTGGCCGTGACCACTGGACTGTGCCTATTCATGGCCTGAGCCAAAGTCCGGTCGGTGGCTGGGGTCTGGCTTGACGGGTGTTCTTCGGGACCCTGCCATGTGAATGATTCCGTCAAGAACGTAGCCCTCGCCTGCGGCTTCGCTGGAAGAGAGATTTCGCCTCTGTGCCTTTTCCCCCTGCAGTCGGCAAAAGTCCATAGGTTGCCGCGGGAGTAGAACTTTACTCTGTCTCTTTTACAACTTACGCTGCTGACCTGGATGCTAGTATCTGAAAACGTGTGACTTTAATTAGTGAGTAGTAGAGGTTCCATGATTCAGCTGTTGAAAAGCAGTAGATTTTGATTAATTTGCCAGATCGGGTTAAATTCAAATGATGAGATCATTAAATTTAAATATCTGTAATGATAAATTTCGCTACCACTACGTTTAGGTCAAGTAAATTTATCGTTTGTTATTTTAATATGTTTTGTATTTTATCTGCATGTATCTTTAGCAATGTGTACTGTGTTAAAAAGTAAAATAGAAGATATAATTTTACTGTATCTGAGTATTGTTAAATTTGTTTCCTAGTTATGTATATTTAATAGCTGAAGTTAGTTTCCCTATATAGGTAAGGATACCTTTTATTACTTTTCCTATGTACTTAGTATATTGTATAGGGAAAGTATTGTGGCTGGGTCGAAAATTCTAATGTGAGTTTTCAGCGGAAGAGTAAGTTTCAAGCATCCCTGAACTCGAATCAAACGTTTTTGAGGTGATGTCTGCATGTGTGTATGGATGCGATATCTCACTAACGAATGGAGAATTTCAAATGAAATTTGGTATAAATATTACAACAGGCGAATACAGGGCGGGACAAGCCAGTGGTTAAGGCACCGGGATTGCACTCGAAGGACTAGAGTTAGACTTCCGGCTCTTCCTAATCTGTTCCTGTGTTCACCCAGAGTACGGCACATTAGTTATGTGAGTATGCTAGTTCTAGCGAGAGGCTGGTGATCAGGGAAAGAAGGAACGGGTCCCTGTGGCTGTCACCGCCACTGGATACCGGTTTACATTAGGTAGCGCATTTCTGGCCATCCATACAGGTAACTTACACTTTCGGATAAGTCAGACAGTCTGAGTTGAAAAAATCGGCGAATACTAGAATCCAATTCATTTTAAACACAATCGGACGTTTTGAAGACCCCGAAACTTTCGATGAAAATATTTGAAAAATCATTAGAAAATTAGAACCTTTAATAATGTTAAGTAAATGATTAGGTCTTATGCATTTTTTTAATTTAAAACGAATGAAATAAACGTTAGAACTCCAGCATAAATCGTTCTCGAGATATTGCACTTTATTTAAATTGTTAAAAATATTACATGAAATGAAAAAAAGTATTAACTCTCCTAAAATATGTTCATTTTTCATATGCAATGATAGGAGACAAATGTATTAACATTCTCGTGGATCTATAGTTCGTTCCATTCACGAGAAAAGATATTTTGTGTAATAGTTTTATATTTTTACTGTCAATAATTCACCAAAATTTATTTATATATAAAGAAATCTCTTCTCTATGTCTGTATGTATCGCTTGGTGATAAATGTACTTGGCTATTAATTTGGCGAAGTGTCGTCAACATGGCGATTTTTTTATATAATGGTGCCATTTTCGCGGAAATGTCGTCAAAATTGCAAAAATGACGCCAAATTATCGAAAATGACTCTAAATGGATGAATTAATAATTAAAATATTATAATTTATGTACTATATTACTTACTGCGGATGCTATTGATATAAATAATTGTCAATTTACAGTTGTTCCAAATATAAGTTAATTGGGTACTTCTAAATATTTTTACATATTGTTATACGAAGAAGCTCCAAATGTTCAATTCAGTTTCAAAAACATTGTGCCGTGGATCTTAAACTCGTATATCACTTTTCACTGTGAAAGAAGTAAATATATTGTATTACATAATAAAAGTCATGGGCTGCCCAAAATAGATTTTTTCTTGCATCATGTAAGAATGTAACTTGGGAAATTTAGCAGCTCACTACTATCGATATATGCACCAAAGCAATATGCCTAAAAGGAAAATTTTCACTTTATTAATCAAAATATAAGCCCATTATGGAGTGGGAAATACCCCCAACAAACCAAATTTCTTAATCTCGTGGGAAAGTTTTCACTTCCACCTATCTATCCTGCATAGAAAATGATATAACTTCGACATAAATAGGATATATGATTTTTTTCTCTATCGAACTATAAAAAATAGAGTTATGTTGATAAATTGAGCGAATAAATGTTTAAAAACTGACCGACTTATTCATTGACGGTTGTATAAACTATGCAAAACATGCCATAAATTCTAGTTACTGAAATCATTTTGGATTTGATAAAAATGGAACCTTTATTCTCACACAACGACGGCTTTCCTAAAGGAGAAAGACATAAAGATTAATCACTGCACACATATTATATAGCTCTTAAATGTGTGCACGTTTTTATCCGTTATTTGGCTAAAAAATATATTACGGATTAGAACCTTCGTGTTGGATGTGCTTGATAGCAGACCTGCCAAACCATATGAAAATGGATGGCTAAAAACAAAACTACGGACAATTTATTTGTTAAGTAAAATTTGTCTGATATTTATTTTTAGGACACCCAGAGATTCATTCATTGGAACGGCAATCAATCCCTTCAAACTGTTCTTCCTCCATTAGTTTACATTCGCTCCATTAACTAATTTATTGTGCCATTAATTTGTCGCATATTCTTTTATCACATATATTTTAATTTATTCTTTTTTGAAATATTTTACTTGCAATTTATGTACATTTTTATTGCAAATTAAACTAAAACAGCTTACATAGCTTTTGAAAGGAACGGATGATATTGATATTACTCGAAGCGATTTGCTTAATAATGTGTTAAATTAGTTAGATTAGACATTGTAATTTGCTTATTTGAATTAATATTAATTTTTAATATTATTAGAAAAGGAATAAGTTTAGAGAAAGGCACAAAGGTATGTGCATGTTTTGCGTAGCGTTTAATGTTTTTGTCTTAAATAATAAGTATTATTGACAGAGAATGTGCATCTGACATAAAATAATGTACACATACTACATCAGTATTCCACGAATAAATTGTATTACTGCATTTGTGCTATGTATTCTGCATATATATGTTATGGACTTATTTCTTACAGTGCAAATAGAAATAATCCTTAGTAATGTGACTTTAATGACTATATCAAATCGAATATTTTGTCTATTTACACGCTTTTGTATATTACATTTTAAAAATACTTCTCAAAGTTAGTATTAAATCATATACTACTCGGTAATAAAATATCCTCAATGCATATTTTATGTTTACGATGACAGCCACACTTTAAATGAAATACGTCTTAGTAAAACTGAGTATAGTTTATGTGACACTTATATTTTGTGTTGGATATACTAGTTTTTAACTTGAGACTTAGATGGTTGGGGAAATTTTAAAATTAATTTGCAAAGTATTTCGATGCAATAAACGCCAAAGAAATAAATTGTATTAACACTTTAATTATCACAAAATGCTTAAATAGCAACATTTTGTAATAAAGTTGAACCACAGAAAGGATATCTGATCTGGGCAGTACATGACACTCCCTACATAATGCAATAAATTTGCTTCTTTCACAGCTTAACCTAATTAGCGTTTATTATGCGCAAATATGACTTGACATTTAGAAACATAGCTAGTATCCGCTAAGCAATATAATTTGTATGTTTAACAATTACAATGACAACAGAAGTATTGCGAGGAATGTAGTAATTGCATGACAGTGATAAGTACAAATGATATGAGTGGATGAATGGAATGATAGGTGATATGAGTGGAATATCGATTGATTTTACTTAGATAGAGAAAAAACCGATTTTATAGCAGTGCATTTTTGATGAAGTTTTAAGTTTCCAATTATTGTACTATGATACTTTTCAAAATATCACCGCTGAATGTATCGCATTTTAGAGATGTTTAAGTAAAATTGTATTTAAGTTGGAAAGTGTTTCATAGTGAATGATTTATGAATGATTAATCTTTTTACTTTCCCTACAATGTATAGGGAAAGTATTGGAATCATGCCGAAAATCGCAACTTTCGAAAATCGCAAAGTTTTCGACATATCTACACGATTTGGGACCTCTAGAATACGAAAAAACAATTAGCGGGACGTCTCTGTGTGTGTCTGTCTGTCTGTATGTGTGTCTATATGTGTGTCCGTCTGTGCAAAATATTTATCCACTTTAACTCTAAAACTAATAGATCGAATTTCACAAAATTTAGTAGGTAAGTCAGTTTGTTATGACCCTGGTGCTGATTAGTTTTGGTATGATTCGGAAACACAGAACTCGCCTTTTTTTGAGAAATGGCCCGAAAAAATCTCATGTATCCACACTAGTTGAAATACGAATTGAACAAATTTCTCAAAAGATAGGTAGATAGGTTACTTGTGGGATAATATGGGGCTCATTAGATTTTAGTACGATTCGGGAAACAACAACCAGCATTTTTTTACGAAATGGCCCACAAAAATCTAAAAAAAAAGACTACATATACTCAAATGTATCAATTAAATTATTGCTTTATGCGTAATTTTTGACGAGAAATAAAATAAGACTAACTCCAATACTCTAGGACTAACCGTTCTCGAGATATTTGAGATTTTTCGCATTTTTTGTTATGTCGCCTTTGAAAAAATGCTTAATAACTCTAAATAAAAACAAAAATTGAATTATAAATGCAAATTTAGTGCTATTTTGTGCAATTAAACTCATTTTAATGAATTAATAGAGGAATAAAGAAAAATGAATTTGAGTGTGCAGGGAATGTCATGTGCTGCCCACATCATATTTTTTACATTACTTCAGTGACGACTATGAGTATTTAAAAATACTTAATTTTCAATTTTATTTAAAATAAACTAAGTAATTTCAGTAGTAGTTATGGAAATTTTACAGGTGATTAAGTTTTGTATAACCGTTTTATTGTATCCTTATGCAGTACAATATCATGGTTTGGTTAAAACTAGGTCTGTAGTGTTTCACTAATGCCTCAGTTATATTCTCATTTGGATAAGCCAAACCGGAGTTATCCTTAAGTATCTGCAGTTTTGCATACGGTTTAAAAAAAATTTCCAGTGAATTCCCATAACGATGAGTCCTTGGATGGCAGGGATACAATAAATTCTGTGCATTTTTCCTGCTTTTCGGCTACATTTTTTTTGCTTAACTTTGACCGTGAATCTCTTAAACTCTCAAGTTCGAGTATCTATTATCCTGCCATATATTTCTAACTATATTTCTCTCTTTAATTAGCTGTCCTATATGGCAGGAAAGTGTAGAGGTATTTGTTAGACTCATGATGTGTTGTGAACGAGGCTGGAGTTTTTTTGATTTCTGTCGCAAGTCCTTGTGTGGCATATTCAATATATGCAGTGCTCTCAATGTTAGGGATAATTACGTACAGTTCAAGCAGAGATCTCTTGAATAAATTGTAGTTGATAAGCGCCGTTGCCGAAGTTTCTTGGAGAAATGTATTTAAATTGGAGGTTACCAATACCGGTAGATGATCCGAGTTGAATTCATCTAGGGTACCAATGGTGGGATTATAATTAAGCTAAGTTTTTCTAGTTAACACGAAGTCAATGAAGGCACCAGCGCTACCCTGCGCTGAAGAACTTACAAATAAATGGAAGAAACATAAGGGCATGTATATCAAAGATGGTTAATTCAGAGTCGCGCCAATTAGAAAACATCAAACCAAGGGAAGATTTAAAGTCTATCTGTGAGAGCCAATCAGAAAGTAGAATCATAAAAAGCCCAGATAAAATGAAACAAAATCTTACAAATAAGATTGAATTATCTCATAGGAGTGGCTGTATTATAGGAATATATACGAGTGACTTTACTTCTTTATTCTTCATTCTGCCTGGCTTTCTCAAGTAGACTTCTCTTAGTTTGATGTTCAGTAATTGGCGGGATTCTGAATCCTCACCATCTATCGTATGTATACCATATTTTATTCCATTTGTACACATTTATTCTTTTTACTTTCCCTGCATTTCTTAGGAGACCTATGTAGTTTTATTTGTGAACATCTCTGACATTTTCGTTAACATCAGATGATATTTTCATATAGACGTTGCATGAATAAGCAAAAAGAGTCGAAGGTGGAGAAGGAAACTATGAAATGACAACTCTTTTTCTGAAATTCAAAAGTATTTCATGAATCATGAATACTGCACAATCAGTATATTCTAATTTTTACTTTCCCTGCAAGATATGGTACTGTGTAGGGGAAATATTGGAATCGTGTCGATAATCGCAACTCGTGTTTTCGACGAATTTACATCTTTCAGCCTGACCTCTGTACGTGTGTCTGCGTAAGTATCTGTGTGTTTCTGTAATGTATGTATCCACTCTAACTCAAAAACTAATTGACCAGATTTTAACAAATTTGGTAGGTATGTGCACACTTGTGCATTACCCTTTTGCTGATTATTTTGACACGATTCGAGTAAAGCGAACCTGCTTTTTTTTTCAAAAGGACCCGCAAAAATTGTATGTATCCACTCTAGCTAAAAAACTAACTGACCAAATTTTACAAGATTTTGTTTTCGTACAATTCGGAAATAAAGAACCTGCATAATTTTTTTTTGCGAAATGACCATCTAAAATTGTTAAAGTCTAATATAAAAGAATTTAATCTATCTTCAAATGTATAAATTATAGGAATGCTTATTTTTTACGGAACTTTTGAGGACGAAAATAATAAGATCAGCCAAATTACTCAATGACTAACCGTTCTCGATGTTTCAGGTTTTTCCATTTTTATAATGTCGTCTTTAAATCGCCTTTTGTAATGTCGCCATTTTTGTATTGTCGCCTAGTCTGTCCAGTCGCCCGATGAAACTAACAATCTGATGTGGGCAGCACATGACTTTCCCTGCAGACATATATTCACGCTCTCTTTATTTTAATTAAATTTAATTCACTTTTAATTCAATTTTCGTTCACATTTGATAACTGGACTTATTTTCAAAGGTGGCGTAAGGAAAATACGACAAAATTAACATATCTCGAGAACGGCTAGTCCTAGTGTAATGAGATTGGCTCTTATTATTTTCTTCGTTAAAATTACGTATTATACAAGCATTTAATGGATATATATTTTAACATACGTAGTTCTTTATTTTAGATTTTGGCGATTTTGGCGGGCCATTTTACGAAAAAAGGCAGGTTAGTTTTTTCCGAATCGTACCAAAATCTAATCAGTACCAGGGTGACCCACAAGTGACTTATCTACCGAATTTTGTGAAATTCGGTCCAATAGTTTTTCAGCTAGAGTGGATAGAAACTTCTGCGGGCCATTTCGCAAAAAAAAGACAGTTTTTTTTATCCCAAATCGTACCCAAAACTAGTCCGCACCAGATTCGCCTACAAATGACTTACCTACCAAATTTTAAGAAATACAGTCCATAAGTTTTTTAGTTAGAGTGGATGCAATATCTGCACAGACAGACACATAGACACACACACAGACGTCACGCTAAAAATAGTTTTTCGTACTGTAGATGTCTTGAATCGTGTAGATCCGTCGAAAACTCGAGTTGCGATTTTCGGCATGATTTCAATACTTTCCTTATACATACCATGTATTGCAGGGAAAGTAAAATGTGATGGAAAACTGCAAACTCAGCGTAATTGTAATATATTTTATGTTATTTAATGCATTTAAATTCAAGAAAGAAAGTGAAAATGAATTTGATTCTGTACGGAAATTAATGTGCTGCCTCCATCTAACTTTTGACCTTGTGTTTTCTCACTGAAGAATGGTATCTGAAACATCCCCGAAACAGCTGTATTCACCATTATATATTAGTGTGCGGTTAATTATGTAGCTTAAGTTTCCTCATCCTTTGCTGAATATTTTTCAACTTATGAAAAATTTATTATTTTTGCAGCTTCCGAGTTCAAATTCAGTTTGTCTAATCTGTTATCTATATCTTATTCGATATAATCATCGTGTTTCAGCAACATAAATTTCGAAAGTCTTTCAAAGAATCATTTGTGGAGGTTCTTATAAAAGCTAAAAAAACAAATTTCCAATATTTTTAGAAGTTCTATCTCTTATGTTAGCTACAAAACTTGAAGATATTGATCTTAGCCTCAGGTGGTGAACAGGATATTTATTTTACTTTTCCTTCATGAAAGTTAGATTCTTTTAGCAATTAACAAATTTCTTTTGTGTTATTCTATCTCATTGTGATTCCTTTGCAGAATACAGTGCTATAATTTATTTTTGGCATTCCCTTTGATATTTAAATTTTCAAAACTAAAAAAAAAAACAATTTTCAGCTTCTTAAACCAATCATCCGAGCGTAGATTAAAGATACATTAAAAAGTTTATAGTGTATCCATAGAGTATTCTTAAGCGTATTCATAGGAGTTAAAATTATTACAAACACACTGGAAATCATAGTTTTTAATATATAAAGTAAAACATTTCATTTCTCTATTTGACATATTCATGAATATGTTGACTTTAAATCGTCTATAAATTGACACGCCTTTAGTAATTAAATCATTTATTTAAATGATTTTAAGTCACTTTTTCTAAAATTAAATAATATTTTGACCTTATTTACATTCTTTCGCAGTCAAATAAAATAATGCTAACTTATTGAGTATTTTGTACTTATATTGATTACTAGCAGCAAAAACGTTCTTCGTACGGAGTATATAGTATAAAGAAACTTATAATTCGCAATCATGTGCAAATTCTGTTAAAATATTAAATGTATTGCTCTTAAGAGAAGTTTAAGAACATCTGTTATCACTATGCAAAATTATCTTCACGGGCAAATCTGCAAAATAAAACATCCTGGCCCCTTTCGTAAGCAAATTTACAAAAAAAAAGGAATTGAATCAATATATGCAACCCCGTACTACTTATATTGTTGCAGATTAGAAAATATGCCAGTGTGTTAGTAGAATATTACCCGTATTACAATATGAGTCTCAAAAATATTTGCCAAAATAAAAGAGAGGAAGTACTAATTTGAAAATATCAATAATCTCCGTACTCTTTATACCAGAAGGTCGTAATTGATTCCAATATATGCCAATATATATCAAAACTTATGCCAATATACCTGTACTACTTATATTCTCGTAGATTAGAAGATATACCCCTGCATTTTTAGAAGATTACTCGTACAACGTACACTGTATGAGTTTAAACAATTTTTGTCGTAATAAAACAATTGCGTAATAACTTGAAAATATCAATAATCCCTGAATCAATAATCCCCGACATTATCAATAATAATAACGTTTAAACCTGAAGACCATAATTGATATTATCCAGTCAAAAATGCTATAAGAAAAATCAAATCGGTTTTTTTTAAATATATTTTTATGTCCATGCATTTATTATTCAAATCGAAAAAATAATAATTAAAATTAACAGACAGATTTAATTTAATTGCGTTTCTGATCAACATGATATAAGATAGAATCCTCCTCATAAACTGCGAAATTAAATAACCATTTTGATTTCTTTCTATTTTTCATTGTTCAGTAAATGCTTGTGAAATATAAACCATGGAGACATATTTCCCATTTAAATCATGTTTCAAACAATTCATGTTTTCAGAGGACTAATTGGCGCAAAAAATCTCCCATCAATCTCAGAGATAAAGTTTTAATTCAGTTTCAAATGATTTTCAAGCTTTTCGTTTGGATAAACCACCAAGATAGAGAGCAGAACTCCTAGGAAAAGTTTCATTTTTCATTAATATCTCGACAACCCCTGGTCTTAGATTCTCGAAACTTGGGTTAAATTTATGGAGGGCTATATCAAGGCTATCCACAAAATTTTAACAAATTCGGTTCAGCAGTTCTTCCGTCATGATGAGACAAACGAAAATTTGGTTTTTTACTAATATCTCAAGAACCATTGATCGTAGAAACTCCAAACATGAACTAAATTTTAAGTAGGGCTATTTCCAGGCTACCCACAAAATTTTATCAAATCCGGTTCAGCCGTCCTCCCGTGATGACGGGACAAACAGACAGACATATTTTCAATTTTATTTATATAGACTAGCAGCATACCCGTTCTTCGTACGGAGTATATAATATAAATAAACTTAAAATTCACAATCATGTGCAAATTCCTATGGTATACTAAATGGCATTTTTAATCAAAATATTCTGTTAAAATATTTAACATAATGCTCCTAAAAAGAAGTTAAGGAATATCTGTTCTCGTTATTCAAAATTATCTTCACGTGTAGATCTGAAGAATAAAATATCCTGGCCTCTATTGTAAGCAAATTTACAAAAAATATGGAATTGAATCAATATATGCAAAATAAAAGAGTATTGTATGGGACCCGTACTACTTATATACGCGATTATTAGAAGATATGACCTGTATTAGAGTAGATTACATATATAAATTGAAAATATTAATAAATCCGTAATCTTTAAACCAGTAGGCAGTAAGTAATTCCAATATGTGCCGAAATGAAAGTGCTAAAATTATATGGGAAGATAAACCCGTACTACTTATAATGTCATAGATTAGAAGATCCTAGTGTTAGATTAGATGTCCTAGTGTTAGTAACAGATGACCCGTATTATAATATTTAGTCTGAAAAATGTTTGCCAATATATAACAGATTACTTAATATATTAAAAATATCAATAATCCCCGTCATCTTCATACCGGAAGGCTTGATTCCAATATATGCCAATAACCTGTACTACTTATATTCTCTTAGATTAGAAGATATACCCGTTTATTTGTAGAATATTACTCGTACAACGTACAATATATGAGTTTAAGCATTTTTGTCATAATAAAACAATTGCATAATAACTTGATATATTAGTTAAAACTTAATATATTAGTTTCAACAATTTTTGCCGCAATAAAACAATGGCATAAGAAATTGAAAATATCAATAATCTCTGAATCAATAATCCCCGAAAACATCAAAAATAATAATGTTTAAACATGAAGATCGTAATGGATATTATCCAGTCAAAAATACGATGGTAATGAAATTTATTTTATATACAATCTTCGTCATTTAAATCGGAAAAGTTTTAATAAAAATCTTTTTCCTCATAAGCACATTGAATTTAAATCCGTTGTTAAGCGACATGTTATGATTTGCTTCAAATAAATTGGTGGTTAAAATATCGTCTGAATAACGCTATCTCTAATGAAGGTTTGGCGACATTTTAAAAAATCGCCAAATTTATCGCCAAGTAGGACTATAGAACTGACAGTCCCACTTGACGATAAATTGACGAACTATCATCAAAATATTATCCCCTATAAAAACACAATTTCATTTATTTAGGGCAATATATCAATTTCAAAATATTTTTATGGATTTATAAGCATTTTTATCAATTTGGTGACATTTTAAAAATTAGCTAAATGTGTTACTAAGTAGGACGGTTGGACTGACAGACAAATGCTAACGAAACACCATTTCAGTAATTTCTTATACCAAAACAAAATAAATTTCATTAATTTGCGTCATTCTTATCAATTTGGAGACATTTCAATCAATTTGGCAAGTTTTAAGAAATTTGCCAAGTTAGCGATATCCAGTTAAATTCGTAGCTCTAAATTCGCAGATCTGAATAAAATATCGTGATCCAGTCCTTACTAAATAAAAACACTAAAATAATATTAGAAGATATACCCATTCTACTCTTTTTCCGTTTCAACAGTTGGATAAATGAATTTATTGGGTAAACAGAATATATGAGTTTATTAGCTAAACACAATATATAAGCTAGAAACCTTTTTGCTAAAATAAATGAAAGTGATGTATGCAGTTCGCAATTAATATAATTAAAAGAATAATCAAACCGTTTATTTATAAGATATATTTTAATATCCATTTATTTAATATTCAAATCGAAAAAATAATAATAATCATTAACAAACACATTTAGTTTCATTCCGTTGTCGAGCAATATGATATAAGATAGAATCTTCCTCATAAAATGCGAAATTAAAAAACCATTTTAATTTCTTTATACTTTTAATCGTTAAGTAAAAGCGTGTGAAATATAAAACATGGAGGTAGATTTTTCCATTTAAATTCATGTTTCAAACAATTCATGCTTTCAGATAGTGACTATTTAATGCAAAAATCCTGCACCAAACTCGGAAATAAAGTTTTATTTCATTTTGGCGTTTTAAACAAACGACTTTCATCCTTTCCGTTTGGATAAACCACGGAGTTGGAGAGTAGAACTCTTAGGAAAAAGTTCCGTTTTTCAATAATATCTCGACAACCCCTGGTCCTAGAAACTCGAAACTTGGATTAAATTTATGGGAGGCTATTTCAAGGCTATCCACAGAATTTCATTAAATTTGGTTTAGCCAATTTCCCGTGATGATGAGACAAACGACAATTTCGTTTTCGACTAATATCTCGAGAACCACTGCTCGTAGAAACTCAAAGCACAGACTAAATTTTAAGTGGGGCTATTTCTAGGTGACCCACTAAATTTTATCAAATTCGGTTCAGCCGTTCTTCCGTGATGATGGGACAAACAGACAGACAGACAGACAGATTTTCAATTTTATGTATATAGACTAGCAGCATACGCGTTCTTCGTACGGAGTATATAATATAAAGAAATTTATAATTCGCAATCATTTGCAAATTCTGTTAAAATATTAAATTTATTGCTAATAAAGAGAAGTTTAAGAATATCTGTTCTCACTATGCAAAATTATATTCACGGGTAGATCTGAAGAATAAAACATCCTGGCCCCTTTTGTAAGTAAATTTACAAAAAAAAAGTTATTGAATCAATATATGCAACCCCGTACTACTTATATTGTCGCAGATTAGAAAATATGCCAGTGTGCTAGTAGAAGCTTACCCGTATTGCAAAATGAGTCTCAAAAATATTTGCCAAAATAAAAGAGATGGCGTAATAAATTGAAAGTATCAAAAATCCCCGTAATCTTTATACCAGAAGGTCGTAATTGATTCCAATATATGCCAATATATATCAAAATATATGCCAATATACCTGTACTACTTATATTCTCGTAGATTAGAAGATATACCCATGCATTTGTAGAAGATTACTCGTACAACGTACTATATATAAGTTTCAACAATTTTTGTCATACTAAAACAATTCCATAATAATTTGAAAATATCAATAATCCCTGAATCAACAGTCCCCGAAAATACAAATAATAATGATGTTTAAATTTGAAGACCGTAATTGATATTATCCAGTCAAAAATGCAATGTCAATGAAATTTATTTTATATACATATTTTTATTATTCAAATCGGAAAAGATTTAATAACAATCGTATGCCGCATAACATATTGGGTCCGTTGCTAAGCGACATGATATCATTTGCTTCAAATAAATTGATAGAAATCATATCATCTGAATAATGCAATCTCCATGGAAGGTTTGGCGACATTTTCGTCAATTTAGCGATAACTTAAAAAATCGCCAAATTTATCGCCAAGTGGGACAATAGAACTGATAGTCCCATTTTGCGACAAATTGACGAAACATCATCACAATACTATCCCCTACTTCTCCACTAAATGATGCCTGAGCCTTGACGGGGTGGTGGAGCTTGCGTGAACTGATGATCCTAAGAGCTATGCCGGCGGTAGCTTCGGCTACTGGCAGGGTCTCCCTTGCCGGACAGGTCGAAGGTGAGGTTCCAGACCAAATGAGGCATCCTGGTCCTCCAGGTTGGGGGTTGGAAGTGAGGCACTTAGTCTCACTCTGTAAAATCCTCAGGGATCCATTTTTTTGTGGATACGGGTGTTGCTATCCCGAGGTACCCGAGCAAACTTTTTCTTCTAGCTGCAGATTGCATCAATGCCAAGCCCCTAGTAAACTTCACTTCTGCCTTATGGGCCTTAGTACCACTCTTCGGCCTCTGCTGTAAGGTATACCGTTTGGGCTCGGGAACGGGACCAGGTGGTTGTGTGGCGAAAAGGGCGAAGCGGCGTGCATCTGTAGTATTGCTTTCAAGAAACGTTTGCAGTAAACGGTTCCAGAGGTCGAGTCCCTTGGTTGCGTTGGTTGGATGGTGGGGAGCGTTTCATATCGAGAAATCCCCCTTGGATCCTTGCTGATCCCTGGGCCCTGTGTACCTGGTGCACGTTATGACCCGCTACTTATCATCTAGCTTTGCGAATGACTCCGGCGGTTACACTTTTCACGTTAGAAAAGTGTGGGGAGACGAGGCCTAGCGGGGGCCTCGGGGAAGTAACCCGTGGTTCCTTTTCCTATCTTATGGTTACAGCATGGAGAAATCAGATTGGGCTCTTTCGAGTTTTCCTGATTCTCCGTGTTGCGACGATGTAGATGAGGAAGTGTTGAAAGGATTGGGCACATCTTCGGATGTTTCCCAATCAACCATTGAAACAACCCCTCTGGGGTTGGATCATGGAAAAAAGGAGGAAGCCTGCAGTCCGGCTGTGGAAGGAAGTGGAGTCGCGAACCTTGGTGACCGACACACTGAAACCATGGCTGTGACGCAGGGTATACTCACCAAAGCACAGAGGCGCAGGAGGAGGCGCACGCCTAGGCAGTTGGACCAGGAGCCTGTTAAAGCCGGCACTGCCACAGAGAAAGTTGGAGGCACCAAATGACCTAGGTCGACAGGAGCCACACCTTCTCCAAGAGATCTTGTCGACAAGAAGAGATTGAGGACGGACATCCAACCTGGAACATACGCTCAAGCGGTCCAGGTTATTAAGATGGCTATCGTCAAAAAGTCCTTCCCTTCTAGCAAGCTGAGCAAGGAAGAGGTTGATAACATCCAGTTGGTGACTCTCGGTAAAATAGATGAGATCCCAACTGGTGAGCAACTTCCGAAGATTCATCTCTTCAGCTCAAACGCTGGAGCTGTGATTCTTCATTGCAATGATGCAAATACTGTGGAATGGGTCAAGAGAACCTTCCATAACGACAGTCAGGTTCTGGGAGAGGCACTTATGGTCTTGAGTGCTAATGACCTTCCCAAACCTGTCAAGGTGGCATTTAAAACCAGGGATGTGTACACAAAGGAGCCGAGTGTCTTGCTGAAACGGCTGAACCGTTTCAACCCGGAGTTGAAGTCTGAGGAGTGGCGTGTTCTGCAAAACTTTGTGGAACCCCACTCTGTAAGATGGATCTTCGAGGTGGATTCGGAGGCTGCGGATGCGATTCGCAAAGCTGACCTTGGTGCATTCACCGGTTTGGATCGTGGAGTCTTTAAGATTCTTCGTGATCCAAACGAAAAGCCTAAGGGGAAGATGGAGATGGAGGAACAGCCAGCAGAACGGGCGACCTCCTCTCAGGTAAGTATTGGTAGTCTTGAGACTATGATACCTAGACTTAATGAACTAGAAATTGCCTCTGGTTCAGATGTTACACTTCATGCTAACCCTCCGATCTCGGATGATGAGTTGGAAAAGCGCATGAAAGATTTTGACAATGATATCATGCTTGATGCTGATCATTGTCATGATACTAGGTGAATTTCTTTCTCCTAGTCTTTCTGTGCCCTTTTCTTCTTTTTGTTTATGGGCTGTCTTAAGGTTGTGCAAATTAATCTGCATCACAGTCGATCTGCCTCTGCTATTCTTAGCAAAAGGCTTTTCAATGGTAGAGCTGATATTGCTCTTATCCAAGAACCCTGGACCTGTAATGGAAAGATTTTGGGTCTAGGGATCAAAGGATTTAGTGTCTTTTATGACACATCCTGTACCAGACCCAGAGCCTGTATTGCTGTTAGCAACAAGCTCAATGCTGTTCATCTGATTAAATTCCTTAATGGTGACAATGTTGCTATCAGTGTGAAACTCAAAACTGATGAACATATGATGGATTACATCTTTGCTTCTGCCTATCTTCCTTATGAAGATAAGGAAACTCTCTCTAAGGTCATTATTAATCTTACTGAGTACTGCAATGGTAAAAAAATGATCATTGGTTGCGATGCAAATGCCCATAATACTGTTTGGGGCAGTAGTAATTGTAACCGTAGGGGTGATGATCTTTTGGATCAGATCCTTCTTCATAAGCTCTATTTACTTAATAAGGGTAATACTCCTACCTTTGTGACCTTAAAACGGTTTTAGATATTAGCCTGTTGTTGAGACCCAGACCGTCCGACCTACCAGAAAGGTGTAAGGCAACTGCTTGGACGGCTGGGAAGTGCCACCCATTTTAGACCGGAACCCAGTGGGGGAGGCATCCACAGGGACCGTACCCTCCTTCCCCTACCACCAACCTCTCGGAAGGACTTACGGACCCACATGTTTAACGTGATCGTACTCCGCGTGAACACGGCGGCAGTTTTTTGGCAGTGGCTGGAATCGAACCCGGGCCTACCGAGTGCAACTCCAGCGCGCTAACCAATGGGCTACCGCGCCCCTAGATATTAGCCTGTGTAATAGTTCTGCTTTTGAGTCCGTAATTGATTGGAGGGTTTTAGATGATATATCTTTGTCTGACCATCAATTAATTTCCTTTTCTGTTAAAGGTCCTGTAACTGTTTTAGAGGACAAAGGTAGGAACCCTAGGAAGACGAATTGGGGTTCCTACAAAGAAGACCTTAGGGCCAATTTGGCGAATCATATTGGTGAGTATTCCTCTATTGAAAGCGTGGATCTGGCTGTTGACTCTGTGCAACAGGCCATCATCGGCACCTTTCATAGCAACTGCAGAACCACCATAGCTGACTCCCCAAGGACTGTTCCTTGTTCTAGTGAGCTCAGCCGGTTGCGTGGGAAATGCAGAAAGCTCTTTAATAGAGCCAAGAAGAATGGTGATTGGCAGACTTATAAATCTGCCCTCACCACCTATAATAAAGCAGTTAGGGATGCCAAGAAAAATTCTTGGAGAACATACTGCGAAGGTATTAATGATACTCCTGCCGTTGCAAAACTTGTTAAGTTGATGGCTAGAGACAGAAATTGTAAACTTAACACTGTTAAGAAGCCCAATGGTGACTTTACTGTCACTGGTGAGGAGACCCTTAGTGAGCTCTTCAGAGTTCACTTTCCGGTTTCTCATCCTGTTGTTCAGAATGACAGTGGTATTGCTTGCTCCACCTTGTCTGACGACAATAGCTGGGGTATTGCTAGGAGCATTGTTACTCTTGATAGGGTTAAATGGGCAATTAATTCCCATAAACCCTATAAAACTCCGGGAACTGATGGCATCATTCCTATTCTTCTCCAGGAGGGAATAGAGATGCTTGCTCCTATTCTCTGCAACATCTACAGAGCTTGTATTGCCCTTGGTCATATACAAAATGCGTGGCGGCATACTAGGGTAATCTTCATTCCAAAAATTGGAAAGGACAATTACTATGAGGCCAAATCTTTTAGGCCTATCAGCCTTACGTCTTTTCTGCTTAAGACTATTGAAAAACTTATCGACAGGTATTTAAGGGAAGTGATTCTGGCCTCTAAGCCCTTGTCTAGTTCTCAACATGCCTATCAACCGGGCAAATCTACGGACACTGCTCTTTACAGTCTCTCCTTTATTTTAGAGAGAAATCTCAATGCCAAGGAAATTGCTCTTGCTACCTTTCTTGACATTGAAGGTGCCTTCGATAAAGTACCCATTGACACCATTCTTGTTGCTCTCAACAGAAGAGGTGTTGATACCGCGATATCTTATTGGATTAAGAACCTGCTATCTAACAGGTATATCTGTGCATCTTTATTTGGAGAAAGTATGACTGTGCATGCACTTTCGGGCTGTCCACAAGGGGGTGTGCTCTCACCAATTCTCTGGTGTCTTGTTGTGGATTCTCTTCTGGAAAGCATTGATATCTCTGGTGTTTCTTGCATTGGATATGCTGATGATGTTGTCATCGTTGCCAGGGGCAAATTTGGCAACACTGTCTCTGACATGATGTCTACTGCTCTTAGGAGGGTTGAAACATGGTGTAAAAATGCAGGTCTTACGGTTAATCCACAGAAGACTGCCTTAGTTGCGTTTACAAGGAAACACATACTTAATCTTGGGAATATTTGCTTATTTGGACAGAAGCTTATTTGCTCCAAGGAGGTTAAATTCTTGGGAATTTACTTTGACAAGGAACTTAATTGGAAGAGACACTTGGACTACTGCACAACTAAAGCCAGAAGAATCTTCTGGTCTTGTAGGAATGCTATTGGGAAAACCTGGGGCCTTAATCCCAGAGCTATTCATTGGATTTACTCGATGATAGTCTGTCCTATCATTTCTTATGGATCCATTGTTTGGTGGTCCGGAATTAGAAATGAAACTGCTAAACTTGATTTAGTTAAGCTTCAAAGGATGGTGTGCATTGCAATCTCCGGATGCATGAAAACCACTCCTACTGCAACTCTTGAACTCTTACTTGGCTTGCATCCGCTCTATATGCGTATTGAGGCAGAAGCACTTATCTGCATGAACAGACTCAAATATCTGAAACACTGGAAAGATTACTCAAGGTATTTAACTTGGGGTGAACTTAACAGTAATGTTGCTAGGCATCCTTATTTTTGTATGCCACCTGATGGCATACACGTCAAATTTACGTTTGATAAGCCTTATGAAATTCTTGTCCCCTCGCGGGATGATTGGAAGAGGACTCCAACCTACAATAAACATAATTGTTTTGTATGGTATACTGATGGCTCGAAGATTGGCACTAGTACTGGTGCGGGAGTCTGCTGCCCTGATGATGGCACTAAGCTATCTTATCCGCTTGGCAATTTTGCTACTGTCTTTCAGGCTGAAGTATTTGCCATTCTTATGTGTTGTAGAATTTGCTATGACAGAAAGTACGAGAATAGCCAGATTTTCATTTGTTCTGACAGTCAGGCTGCTCTTATGGCTCTGGGGAAATTCACTGTGACGTATTCCCTTGTTTGGGAATGCTATAAAGCTCTCTATAAAATTGCTAGTAATAATAGTGTCATTCTGTACTGGGTGCCTGGTCATTCGGGCATTCCTGGCAATGAATTGGCAGATGAACTTGCTAGGAAAGGCTCTAATACTCCTTTTGTGGGCCCTGAGCCAGCCTTGGGTATACCCAATGATCTTATCAGAAGAATTGTCTTTGAAATCTTCAGGAAGCTTCAATGCAAGAACTGGCGTGACACTAAAGGGCAAAGGCAAGCGAAAATTCTCAATTGTAATTGCCCTAGTGCACGTCAAAAGGAACTCTTTAGACTCAGTAGAACTGGCATCAGGAGAGCTGTTGGGCTCCTTACTGGGCACTGCACTCTCAAGAGACATCTTAATATTATGGGTGTCTCCAAGGATTCGCTTTGCAGAGGCTGCAATTACAGCGAAGAAACTGCAGCTCACATTCTGTGTGAATGTGAGGCCTACTCTGCTCACAGATTCGAACACATTGGTCGTCATGTGATTGAACCCTGGGAGCTAAACGACATTCCTGTCAAGTGCCTGCTTATGTTTGCATCGGCTACTGGTCTCTTCTCTTAGGGACCTTCACTTTTTGGGGTAGTACAATAGACCTCTGGTCGATGTGCTAGGCTCTTCTGGAGCCACCCACCTTCATATCATTCATTCATCCCCTACTTCCCGGCCGTCCAAACAGTTACCTTACACCTTTCTGGTAGGTTGGACGGTCTGGGTCTCAACAACAATACTATCCCCTAATAAAACACAATTCATTTCATTTATTAAGCGCGATTTTATCAATTTCATGATATTTTTATGGGTTTAAAAATATTTTTACCAATTTGGTGATATTAAAAAAAATCCTTAAATGTGTTACTAAGTAGGATAGATGGACTGACCGACAAATGCTACAGAAACATCATTTCAGTACTCAATTCTAAAAAAACAAATTTAATTTCATTGATTAGGGCCATTTTTATCAATTTGGAGACATTTCCACTAATTTGATAAAGTTAAAGAAAAGTTACCAAGTTATTTAGAGATATTCCGCTAAATTCGTAGCTCTGAATTTGCAGATCTGAAGAATAAAATATCCTGATCCCGTTTGTATATACTAAATGAAAACACTAAAATTGTATTAGAAGATACATACACCCGTTCTACTCTTTTTCTGCTTCAACAGTCGGCTAAATGAATTTATTGGGTAAACACAATATATGAGTTTATTAGCTAAACACAATTTATGAGCTTGAAACCTCTTTGCTTAAATAAATGAAAGTGATGTACGCAGTCCGCAATATATATAATTAAAATAACAATCAAACCGTTCATTTATAAAATATATTTTTACATCCATTTATTTATTATACAAATAGAAAAAATAATAATAAATATTACCAACACATTTAATTTCATTCCATTGCCGAACAACATGATATAAGATGGAATCTTCCTCATAAAATGTGAAATTAAATAGCCATTTTGATTTCTTTATACTTTTCATCGTTGAGTAAAAATTTGTGAAAGATGAACCATGGAGGTAGATTTTTCCATTTAAATTCATGTTTCAAACAATTCATGCTTTCCTAAAGTGACTAATTAATGCAAAAATCCTGCACCAAACTCGGAAATAAAGTTTTATTTCATTTTGGCGTTTTAAACAAACGATTTTCATCCTTTCCGTTTGGATAAACCACGGAGTTGGAGAGTAGATCTCCTAAGAAAAAGTTCCGTTTTTCATTAATATCTCAACAACCCCTGGTCTTAGAAACTCGAAACTTGGACAAAATTTATGGGGGGCTATTTCAAGGCTATCCACTAAATTTCATTAAATTCGATTCAGCCGTTTTCCCGTGATGATGAGACAAACGAAAATTTCGGTTTTTACTAATATCTCGAGAACCACTGGTCGTAAAAACTCAAAAAACAGACTAAATTTTAAGTGGGGCTATTTCTAGGCTACCCACAAAATTTCATCAAATTCGGTTCAGCCGTTCTCCCGTGATGATGGGACAAACAGACAGATAGACAGACAGATTTTCATTTTTATTTATATAGACTAGCAGCATACCCGTTCTTCGTACGGAGTATATAATATAAATAAACTTAAATTTCACAATCGTGCAAATTCCTATAGTATACTAAATTGCATTTTTAATCAAAATATTCTGTTAAAATATTTAACATAATGCTCCTAAAAAGAAGTTAAGGAATGGCTGTTCTCGTTATTCAAAATTATCTTCACGGGTAGATCTGAAGAATAAAATATCCTGGCCTTTTTGAAAGCAAATTTATAAAAAGTATGGTAATTGAATCAATATATGTAAAATAATAGCGTATTGTATGGGACCCGTACTACTTATATACGCGAATATTAGAAGATATAACCTGTATTAGTAGATTACATATATAAATTGAAAATATCAATAAATCCGTAATCATTAAATCAGTAGGCAATAATTAATTCCAATATGTGCCCAAATGAAAGTGCTAAAATTATATGGGAAGATAAACCCGTACTACTTATAATGCCATATATTAGAAGATATGTCCTAGTGTTAGTAAAAGATTACCCGTATTATAATATGTAGTCTGAAAATTTTTTACCAATATATAACAGATTACTTAATAAATTAAAAATATCAATAATCCCTGCCATCTTCATACCGGAAGGCTTGATTCCAATATATGCCAATATACATGTACTACTTATATTCTCTTAGATTAGAAGATATACCCGTGCATTTGTAGAAGATTACTCGTACAACGTACAATATATGAGTTTCAACAATTTTTGCCGCAATAAAACAATGCCTTAAGAAATTGAACATATCAATAATCTCTGAATCAATAATCCCCGAAAACTTCAATAATAATAATGTTTAAACATGAAGATCGTAATTGATATTATCCAGTCAAAAATACGATGGCAATGGAATTTATTTTATATACATATCTTCATCATTAAAATCGGAAAAGATTTAATAAAAATCTTCTTCCTCATAAACACATTAAATTTAAATCCGTTGTTAAGCGACATGTTATGATTTGCTGCAAATAAATTGGTGTTCAAAATATCGTCTGAATATCTCTAATGAAAGTTTGGCGACATTTTAAAAAATCGCCAAATTTATCGCCAAGTGGGACTGTAGAACTGACAGTCCCACTTGGCGATAAATTGACGAACCATCATCAAAATATTATCCCCTAAAAAAACACAATTTCGTTTATTTAGGGCAATTTATCAATTTCAAAATATGTTTATGGATTTATAAATATTTTTATCAATTTGGTGACATTTTATAAATTCGCTAAATATGTTACTAAGTAGGGCGGTTGGACTGACAGACAAATGCTAACGAAACACCATTTCAGTACTTTCTTTTAACAAAACAAAAAAAATTTCATTGATTTACGTCATTTTTATCAATTTGGGGACATTTCAATCATTTTGGTAACTTTTATGAAATTTGCCAAGTTAGCGATATCCAGCCAAATTCGTAGCTCTAAATTCGCAGATCTGAATAAAATATCGTGATCAAGTTTGTATATACTAAATGAAAACACTAAAATATTGTTAGAAGATATACCCATTCTACTCTTTTTCTGTTTAAACAATTGGATAAATGAATTTATTGGGTAAACAAAATATGAGTTTATTAGCTAAACACAATATATAAGCTTAAAACCTCTTTGCTAAAATAAATGAAAGTGGTGTATGCAGTTCGCAATTAATATAATTAAAAAAAAATCAAACCGTTCATTTATAAGATATATTTTAATACCCATTTATTTAATATTCAAATCGAAAAAATAATAATAATCATTAGCAAACATATTTAATTTCATTCCTTGGCCGAGCAACACGATATAAAATAGAATCTTCCTCATAAAATGCGAAATTAAATAACCATTTCAATATCTTTATACTTCTAATCGTTGAGTAAAAGCTTGTGAAATAAAAACATGGAGGTAGATTTTTACATTTAAATTCATGTTTCAAACAATTCATGCTTTCAGATAGTGACTATTTAATGCAAAAATCCTGCATCAAACTCAAAAATAAAGTTTTAATTCCCTTTGACGTTTTAAACAAACGATTTTTATCCTTTGTGTTTGGATAAACCACGGAGTTGGAGAGTAGAACTCCTATAAAAAAAGTTCCGTTTTTCATTAATATCTCGACAACCCCTGGCCTTAGAAACACGAAACTTGGACAAAATTTATGGGGGGCCATTTCAAGGCCACCCACAAAATTTCATTAAATTCGGTTCAGCCGTTCTCTCGTGATGATGAGATAAACGAAAGTTTCGTTTTTTACTAATATCTCGAGAACCACTGGTCGTAAAAATTTCAAACATAGACTAAATTTTAAGTGGGGCTATTTCTAGGCTACCCACAAAATTTCATCAAATTCGGTTCAGCCGTTCTCCCGTGATGATGGGACAAACAGACAGACAGACAGACAGACAGACAGACAGACAGACAGACAGATTTTCAATTTTATTTATATAGACTAGCAGCATACCCGTCCTTCGTACGGAGTATATAATATAAAACAACTTATAATTCGCAATCATGTGCAAATTCTGATAAAATATTAAATTTATTGGTCATAAAGAGAAGTTTAAGAATATCTGTTCTCACTATGCAAAATTATCTTCACGGGCAAATCTGAAGAATAAAATATCCTGGCCCCTTTTTTAAACAAATTCACACACAAAAAAAAGAATTGAATCAATATATGCAACCACGTACTAATTATATTGTCGCAAATTAGAAAATATGCCAGTGTGTTAGTAGAAGCTTAAAAATATTGTAATATGAGTCTTAAAAATATTTACCAAAATAAAAAGATGACGTAATAAATTGAAAGTATCAAAAATCCCCGTAATTTTAATAGCAGAATGTCGTAATTGATTCCAATATATATCAATATATATAAAAATTTTGCCAATATACCTGTACTACTTATATTCTCGTAGATTAGAAGATATACCCGTGCATTTGTAGAAGATTACTTGTACATCGTAATATATATGAGTTTCAACAATTTTCGTCATGATGAAACAATGGCATAATAATTTGAAAATATCAATAATTCCAGAATCAACTGTCCCCGAAATATCAATAATAATGATGTTTAAACCTGAAGACCGTAATTGATATTATCCAGTCAAAAATGCAATGTCAATGAAATTTATTTTATATACATATTTTTATTAGATTTAATAAAAATTGTATGACACATAACACATTGGATCCGTTGCTAAGCGACATGATATCATCTGCTTCAAATAAATTGATGGAAATCATGTCGCCTGAATAATGTGATCTTCATGGAAGGTTTGGCGACATTTTCGTCTCCATGATATTTTTATGGATTTACAAATATTTTTATCAATGTAGTGATATTAAAAATATTAGTTAAATGCGTTACAAAGTAGGATGGATGGACTGACCGACAAATGCTACAGAAACATCATTTCAGTACTCTATTCTAAAAAAAAAAATTTAATTTCATTGATTTGGGTCATTTTTATCAATTTGGAGATATTTCCTCTACTTTGGTAAAGTTTAAGAAAAGTTGCCAAGTTATTTAGAGATATTCCGCTAAATTCGTAGCTCTAAATTTACAGATCTGAAGAATAAATATCCATATCCCGTCTGTATATATACTAAATGAAAACATTAAAATTGTATTAGAAGATACATACATCCGTTCTACTCTTTTTCTGCTTCAACAATCGGCTAAATGAATTTATTGGGTAAACACAATATATGAGTTTATTAGCTAAACACAATATATGAGCTTTGAAACCTCTTTGCTAAAATAAATAAAAGTGTGATGTACGCAGTTCGCAATATATATAATTAAAAGAACAATCAAACCGTTCATTTATTATGAGTTTATTAGCTAAACACAATATATGAGCTTGAAACCTCTTTGCTAAAATAAATAAAAGTAATGTACGCAGTCCGCAATATATATAATTAAAAGAACAATCAAACCGTTCATTTATAAAATATATTGTTACATCCATTTATTTATTATACAAATAGAAAAAATAATAATAATCATTAACAAACACATTTAATTCCATTCCTTTGCCGAGCAACATGATATAAGATAGAATCTTCCTCATAAAATGCGAAATTAAATAACCATTTTAATTTCTTTATACTTCTAATCGTTGAGTAAAAGCTTGTGAAATACATGAAGGTTAATACATGTAAAAACATGGAGGTAGATTTTTCCATTTAAATTCATGTTTCAAACAATTCATGCTTTCAGATAGTGACTATTTAATGCAAAAATCCTGCATCAAACTCAAAAATAAAGTTTTAATTCCCTTTGACGCTTTAAACAAACGATTTTTATCCTTTCCGTTTGGATAAACCACGGAGTTGGAGAGTAGAACTCCTATAAAAAAAGTTCCGTTTTTCATTAATATCTCGACAACCCCTGGTCTTAGAAACTTGAAACTTAGGCAAAATTTATGGGGGGCTATTTCAAGGCCTTCCACAAAATCTCATTAAATTCGGTTTAGCCGTTCTCTCGTGATGATGAGACAAACGAATGTTTCGTTTTTTACTAATATCTCGAGAACAACTGGTCGTAGAAGTTCCAACTATAGACTAAATTTTAAGTGGGGCTATTTCTAAGCTACCCACAAAATTTCATCAAATTCGGTTCAGCCGTTCTCCCGTGATGATGGGACAAACAGACAGACAGACAGACAGACAGACAGACAGATTTTCAATTTTATTTATATAGACTAGCAGCATACCCGTTCTTCGTACGGTGTATATAATATAAAGAAACTTATAATTCGCAATCATGTGCAAATTCTGTTAAAATATTAAATTTATTGCTCATAAAGAGAAGTTTAAGAATATCTGTTCTCACTATGCAAAATTATCTTCACGGGCAGATCTGAAGAATAAAACATCCTGACCCCTTTTGTAAGCAAATTTACATAAAAAAAAGGAATTGAATCATTATATGCAACCCCGTACTACTTATATTGTCGTAGATTAGAAAATATGCCAGTGTATTAGTAGAAGATTACCCGTATTACAATATGAGTCTCAAAAATATTTGCCAGAATAAAGGAGATGACGTAATAAATTGAAAATATCAATAATACCCGTTATCTTTTACCAGAAGGTCGTAATTGATTCCAATATATGCCACTATATATCTAAATATATGCCAATATACCTGTACTACTTATATTCTCGTAGATTAGAAGATATAATGCATTTGTAGAAGATTACGTACAACGTACTATATATGACTTTCAACAATTTTCGTCATAATAAAACAATGTCATAATAACTTGAAAATATCAATAATCCCTGAATCAAAAGTCCCCGAAAATATCAAAAAAGTAAAGAAAAGTAAAAAAAAAAAGGTAAAGTTTAAGAAAAGTTATCAAGTTATTTAGAGATATTCCGCTAAACTCGTAGCTCTAAATTTGCAGATCTGAAGAATAAAATATTCTGACCCCGTTTGTATATACTAAATGAAAACACTAAAATTGTATTAGAAGATACAGCCGTTCTACTCTTTTTCTGCTTCCACAATCGGCTAAATGAATTTATTGGGTAAACACAATATATGAGTTTATTAGCTAAACACAATATATGAGCTGGAAACCTCTTTGCTAAAATAAATGAAAATGATGTACGCAGTTCGCAATTTATATAATTAAAAGAACAACCAAACCTTTCATTTAAAAATATATTTTTACATCCATTTATTTATTATTCAAATAGAAAAAATAATAATAAATATTAACAACACATTTAATTTCATTCCGTTGCCGATCAACATGATATAAGATAGAATCATCCTCATAAAATGCGAAATTAATTAAATAGCCATTTTGATTTCTTTATACTTTTAATCGTTGAGTAAGAGCTTGTGAAATGTAACCACGGAGGTAGATTTTTCCATTTAAATTCATGTTTCAAACAATTCGTGTTTTTCGATAGTGACTAATTAATGCAAAAATCCTGCACCAAACTCGGAAATAAAGTTTTATTTCATTTCGCCGTTTTAAACAAACGATTTTCATCCTTTCCGTTTGAATAAACCACGGAGTTGGAGAGTATAACTCATAGGAAAAGTTCCGTTTTTCATTAATATCTCGACAACCCCTGGTCTTAGAAACTCGAAACTTGGACTAAATTTATGGGGGGCTATTTCAAGGCTATCCACAAAAGTTCATTAAATTCAGTCAGCCGTTTTTCCGTGATGATGAGACAAACGAAAATTTCGTTTTTTACTAATATCTCGAGAACCACTGGTCGTAGAAACTCAAAACACGGACTAAATTTTAAGTGGGGCTATTTCTAGGCTACCCACCAAATTTCATCAAATTCGGTTCAGCCGTTCTCCCGTGATGATGGGACAAACAGACAGACAGACAGACAGATTTTCAATTTTATTATATAGATTACTAGCAGCATACCCGTTCTTCGTACGGAATATATAATATAAAGAAACTTATAGTTCGCAATCATGTGCAAATTCCGTTAAAATATTAAATTTATTGCTTCTAAAGAGAAGTTTAAGAATATCTGTTCTCACTATGCAAAATTATATTCACGGGCAGATCTGAAGAATAAAACATCCTGGCCCCTTTTGTAAGCAAATTTACAAAAAAAAAAGGAATTGAATCAATATATGTAACCTCGTACTACTTATATTGTCGCAGATTAGAAAATATGCCAGTGTGTTGGTAGAAGATTACCCGTATTACAATATGAGTCTCAAAAATATTTGCCAAAATAAAAGAGATGACGTAATAAATTGAAAATATCACTAATCCCCGTAATCTTTATACCAGAAGGCCGTAATTGATTCCAATATATGCCAATATATATCAAAATATATGCCAATATACCTGTACTACTTATATTTTCGTAGATTAGAAGATATATTCGTGCATTTGTAGATTACTCGTACAACGTACTATATATGAGATTCATCAATTTTCGTCATAAATAAACAATGGCATAATAACTTGACAATATGAATAATCCCTGAATCAACAGTCCCTGAAAATATCAATGATAATAATGTTTAAACCTGAAGACCGTAATTGATATTATCCAGTCAAAAATGCAATGTCAATGAAATTTATCTTATACACATATCTTTATTATTCAAATCGGTAAAGATTTAATAAAAATCGTATAGCACATAACGCATTGGATCCGTTGCTAAGCGAAGTGATATCAGTTGCTTAAAATAAATTGATGGAAATCATATCGTCTGAATAATGCTATCTCCATGGAAGGTTTGGCGACATTTTTGTCAATTTAGCGATAACTTAAAAAATCGCCAAATTTATCGCCAAGTGGGGCTGTGGAACTGATAATCCCATTTTGCGACAAATTGACGGAACATCATCACAATACTATCCCCTAACAAAACAAAATTAATTTCATTTATTAAGCGCAATTTTATCAATTCCATGATATTTTTATGGATTTACAAATATTTTTATCAATTTGGTGATATTAAAAAAATTCGTTAAAGGTGTTACTAAGTAGGATGGATGAACTGACCGACAAATGCTACCGAAACACCATTTCAATACTCTATTCTAAAAAAACAAATCATTGATTTGCGTCATTTTTATAAATTTGGAAACATTTCCGCTAATTTGGTAAAGTTTAAGAAAAGTTACCAAGTTATTTAGAGATATTCCGCTAAACTCGAAGCACTAAATTTGCAGATCTGAAGAATAAAATGTCCTAATCCCGTTTGTATATTCTAAATGAAAACACTAAAATTGTATTATAAGATAAAGCCGTTCTACTCTTTTTCTGCTTCAACAATCGGCTATATGAATTTATTGGCTAAACACAATATATGAGTTTAGTAGCTAAATACGATATAAGCTTGAAAACTCTTTGCTAAAATAAATGAAATTGATGTACGCAGTCAGCAATTAATATAATTAAAAGAAAAATCCAACCGTCCATTCATAAGATATACTTTTATATCCATTTATCCATTTATTTATTATTTAAATCGAAAAAAAATAATAAAAACATTAACAAACACATTTAATTTAATTGCGATGCCGAGCAACATGATATATCCTCCTAAAATGTTAAAATTTATTAACCACTAACAGCACACCCGTTATTCGTACGGAGTGTATAATTTAAAGAAACTTAAAGTTCGCAATCATGTGCAAATTCTGTTAAAATATTAAATTTATTGCTCCTAAAGAGAAGTTTAAGAATATATGTTCTCACTATGCAAAATTATCTTCACGATCAGATCTGAAGAATAAAACATCCTGCCCCCTTTTGTAAGCAAATTTACAGAAGAAAAAATAAGAATTGAATGAATATATGCAACCCCGTACTAATTATATTGTCGCAGATCAGAAAATATGCCAATGTGTTAGTAGAAGATTACCCGTATTACAATATGCGTCTCAAAAATATTTGCCAAAATAAAAGAGATGACGTAATAAATTGAAAACATCAATAATATCCGTACTCTTTATACCAGAAGGTCGTAATTGATTCCAATATATGCCAATATATATCAAAACATATGTCAATATACCTGTACTACTTATATTCTCGTAGATTAAAAGATATACACGTGTATTTGTAGAAGATTCGTACAACATACAATATATGAGTTTAAACAATTTTTGTCATAATAAAATAATTGCATAATAACTTGAAAATATCAATAATCCTTGAATCAATAATCCCCGAAAATATAAATAATAATAATTTTTAAACCTGAAGACCGTAATTGATATTATCCAGTCGAAAATGCTATAAGAAAAATCAAATCGTTCTTTTCTAAAATATATTTTTATATCCATTTATTTATTATTCAAATCGAAAAAATAATTATTAAAATTAACAGACAGATTTAATTTAATTGCGTTTCTGAGTAACATGATATAAGATAGAATCTTATAACATGTTAAATATGTCATGTCTTATAACATAAACTGCGAAATTAAATAACGATTTTGATTTCTCTATACTTCTCATTGTTCCGTAAAAGCTTGTTTTAAATAAACCATGAACCATGGAGATAGATTTCCCCTTTAAATCATGTTTCCAACAATTCATGTTTTCAGAAAGTGACTAATTAACGCAAAAAATCTCCCATCAAACTCAGAGATTAAATTTTAATTCACTTTCAAACGATTTTCAAGCTTTTCGTTTGGATAAACCACGGAGTTAGGGAGTAGAACTCCTAGGAAAAAGTTCCGTTTTTCATTAATATCTCGACAACCCCAGGTCTTAGAAACTCGAAACTTGGACAAAATTTATGGTGGGATATTTCAAGGCTATTCACCAAATTTCATTAAATTCGGTTCAGCCGTTTTTCCGTGACGATGAGACAAACGAAAATTTCGTTTTTTACTAATATCTCGAGAACCACTGGTTGTAGAAACTCAAAACACGGATATAATTTTAAGTGGGGTTATTTCTGGGCTACCCACAAAATTTCATCAAATTCGGTTCAGCCGTTCTCCCGTGATGATGGGACAAACAGACAGACAGACAGACAGACAGACAGACAGACAGACAGACAGACAGACAGACAGATTTTCATTTTTATTTATATAGATATCTTGTCAACTGCAAATGAAACAACTTCGTTAACAACATACATTTACTTAATACTTACTGATAGATACATTTACTTAATTTTAAATGCATAGCTTATAAAATTAAATAAATGTATCTTTCAGTTTCTAAAACAAAATAAGCCTCTTTCATCAGGATAAATGAAATAGAGAAATCCCTAAAAAAGGCAGGCGAATGCCTATCCATTTAAAAAATTTATTTCAGTCCGTACGATTGATAACTTTACTTAATTTATATATTTTTTATTGTTAACATATTATCTTATTTACAGATCTATTATTTAGATACTTTTATTTGACAGCACTCTATGAAATTGTTGAATCTTGAATCGGTTTAAGTTTGTGAAGTCTAAATAACCTTTCGTTATTATATCTCCCAGTTTTCATTATAATGTATGTTTTCTTTACATTAATAACTTCTTATTGGTTCGGTAAGTTAGACCAATCACCGAACCAAGTAACATTCTGCGATCTTGGGTTTCGCGAAAAGATATAGTTTCGTTCCGCGAGAGAGTTTGGAAAAGAAAGAGACAGATTAGTGACCTGAAAGGGATAGAGTAAGCCGAGGCTAGTTGAACTAATTTACCTGGGTGAGTGAGAACAAAGGATAGTACAATCCGCACTACTGGATACTACTATGGCCAGAAGAGTCTAATATCTCGAGTTCGCAGGATTTTGAGGCACGAGGCAAGAGTTGGATAAGCATCAAAGCTTTATAACTAGTCTACTGTTTATCTAAACATCACCATGACCGTAAAAATGCATTTCATTATATATGTGTGTTAATAATTGAGCAAGTGGCTGTTGTTATATGTCTCTATTTAAGTTAAGCAGCCAGCTGAGTGCGCAACACCCCAGTGGTAAGCTCGCTGGGATTGCACTCGTACGACTAGAGTTCGATTCCCACCACTGCCCAAAATATCACCGTGTTCAAACGGAGTACGAGCACGTTAAACATGTGGGTCTGTAAGTCCTTCCGATAGGTTGGTGTTAGGGGAAGGAGGATACGGTCCCAGTGGATGCCTCCCCACTGGGTTCCAGTCTAAATTCAGTGGCACTTTCAGTTGCACCGTCCAAACAGATACCTTACACTTTCGGGTAGGTCGGGTGGTCTGGGTCGAAGAAGAAGAAACCAGCTGGTGTAATGTGAGTGAAATACATAAATATGTTTCGATTTAACTGATTGCGTCTGTGTGGTATTGCCCTGGGCCGCAAAGTCCAGCGTACCGAGTTATACCAAGTTTAGAGTTATATAATTTTTATTTAACAGATTTAAGTAAGTACTGCTATGTAATAACGCAACCAAAGTCAAATCCGTGCAATAGAGTTCTAAACAATGTTCATTGAGTTACAATGGATCCCGATTGAAGCAAAGAACTGACTCTACAAGTTCGACTGTCAAAAAGGTTTAACGAAGAAATTAATTATTGTATTTGTAAAACTATTTATCAATTTTGTTGATTATTATATATAATTTTAGAAAAACAGCCTTTCTCAACTGGGAATAGAACCCCGACATGAATGATTGCTACCAGACAAGCTATCTCACTTAAGCCCTGTAATTAATTGCCAGAAATATATCCCACTTATTGTCATAAATCGTTTTCGTTTGTGAAATAACCTGTCCCTCCATATAAAATAATGACTTCAATGAGTTATGTAATGTACTACTAAGTATTGCACCATTTAATACATTTAGATAAATGTTAATCGCAAAAATTGACTAGATATTTCTGATCCGCATTTGCGCAATACTGACTCTTAATACTTACATACTGCCCAATATTAATTTAACATATATATATATACAATTTCGATGTTGAAGAGATCACTCGTATACACTCTATTGCATTTATAATATCAATGCATGCTATGTTTTAAAAAGTTAATTTAAAGTAAATAATGATCTCTTTTAAGATGAGATCGGGGAAACTAATCATTAGAAACTTTAAAGAAAACCTTCTTTAAATAAATATTCTTTCGCAAATGCACCATTCTCTAAATGATAGTAATGTCTCATTTGCTTGTTATGCAAACATGATAAGAAATACTTTAATAGTGTAGTAATTTTTTCCAAGGAAAAGATCCCTATGGGAATGATCAGCTCGAAAAGAAAATTATTATCATTAAACTATAGATTAATTCTAAAGAAATAACTTTTTATTTCTTTAAAATAAGTATATTTATTTTACTTTCCAATCTATGAGAATAATCAGAAAGTGTAACACGGTTACTTAGAAAGTATTAAAATTTTTATTTTGAAGATCGATTTGTGGTACTATATTTTAAAAGTATAGTTAAACATTCTAGATTTTTACTTTAGTTTAAGAAATTTTGTAAGATGCTTGCCTGTCCAAAGGCAGACGAAAAGGCCGGTCACTAATAACGTAGCTGCAAAATACACACGTCAGTACTAAATTGACATCATAATACATAAAAAATATGATGTGGGCAGCACATGACTTCCCTTATATATTGCAAAGAATTTACTACTTTTTCAGTAAAAAAAATAGGTTATTCCTATAGTAGATACTTATACTCATTCCAATATATTGAATTTTCGTCAATTAGTCGTCATTTTCATTGATTTAGAGTCATTTTTATCCATTTGGCGAGATTAAAAAAGTCGCCAAGATGGCGACATTTCGCCAAATTCGCCGCCTATATCTCGCCAAGAGCCATGGAGATAAATAAGTTACTCTTATAGCAGATAAAGGACTATTGGCTTTCAAATATAAAAGTATTATTCAATGTATTTTTTCTCATGAATGGAAAGAGCTAGATCCACGAGAATATTGTCACCAAATTTATCGCTTAATATTACATATGAATAGTGAACAGTTTTCTCAACAGTTATTATTTTCTTTTAATTTATGGATTTTTTGATACATTTATTGGAAAAATGGGCAATATCTCGATATCGGGTCATGCTAGCATTCTAAAGTTTATGTCAATCGTTTTCTATGGAAAATTTACTTTAAGAAAGGCCTATCTGCGTAACTTTATTAATAGTTTTGATTTTTAGATGATTTTTCAAAATTTCACTCGAGAATTTAGGGGGGGTTCTGTACATTCGATTGTGTTTAAAAACAATAGGCTTCCAGTATTCATGGATTGCAATTTTTGTACCAAATTTCTTTCGAATCGTTCCATTCATTCGTGAGATATCGTCTCTACAGACTCACTGATACACACACACACACACACACACACACACCGTATTAAGACCTATGATATCCTTCGAAAAAATATATAATTTTTCTTTAAATTTAGTTCACGCATTTTATATGGTAACGACATAAAGCGTATAGATGTAGTTCAGCAACGTACAGTTTTAATACATCTGGAGTTCGAGGTATAGTTTTGCTGCAATATTGAAATTATTATTGTGTAAAGCGATATTTTGGGCAAATCGGATTTTTTACAGAGTATTTCATACTTGGCCGTAGTTAAGTAAATTATAGAAATATGATAATGACTAGTTTTCAAAAGAATCCAAATCAATTAATTTACAAATTTATAAGAACCTACTATGTAATATGTTTCATTTTCATATAATTGTAATGATTAAATATTTTAATCATGTAAATCTTTGGTCTTTCAAATTTGAATGATATGAACTTTCAATCCCGTAAGTTTATTTTAACATTTACATTGGGAAATAGTTACTCAAAGAATTCACATCAAATTATATTTTTTATACTACTATTTTAAATATAGGGCTTCTAAATCCAGAAATTGTATCACGAGATTGCAAATAAATATATAAAATAAATAATATTTGAAAATTATTTTTCTCTAACGCACTACGGCATTTGAAAATTGCCGACAGTAATACAAAATAAAGTGTGATTATTTTCCACAGATAAAGGTATCAATAATTGTAATGAGTATATTATATCCAATATTGTAATGTGATGCAAAAATAAGCTTTAATTAGATATAGTTTTGATTAGAGAGTTCGCATTTCTATTAAATATTTATATATTATTATTTTTAATGCACTCATTAATGTTTTTATTGCATTAAAGCAGTACTTTTTTTAAATATGGAGTTAAACTCATTAACATATTAGTACATACATTGATTTCCATATTGATTTCCCACCTGTGAAGTTGAAAATTACCATACATAATGTAGCATTAAAATTATATAATCATAATTTGTTTCGTTAACTAAACTCTATATATTTATATTTCACTTATTATCGCATGTAGAAGCAAACAAGTGAAGCAATTATGTTAAATTTAAGCGTTTCTGCAAATTTTACAAATGGTGTTTGTTCTATTCAACGATTTTTTTTTTATTTGATCAATTTTGGTATCTCTACTGTACATTACTTCTAAGGAAATGAAAAACAAGCTGCATTTGTATCCATATATGGCATATGTTGATGTGTTTTGCAGTTAAAAATATTGTCACACAACAAAAAAGACACCACTTGTCACGGTGGAAAAGGGCGCACACACCAGACTTAAAGTGTGACGGGAATAAATGTGTGACGGAAATCAAGGATCACACAAACGAAGTAAATTAGATATTAAGTGCGACTTACTATTGCGTTGTGTAATTTCAATAACCCCAGGTCCGGCTGCCGAGGCTTACAACATGCAAACTGGACACACAGACACACAACCAAGTAACAAGATCAAGTTGGGAAAACATGAGTCAAAGTTATTTTAAATAAACTCTTTTTTATTGAAATAATTAAATATATATATCATAAAATTACAGAAATAATGAAGACAAAATCTGGCCAATCTCTTGTATTGAATATATTAGATAATATTTGGTCTTTGAACTTAATCAGGATATCAACCTTTCAATTTATCTACGTAATAAAACATAAATTTCGAATAATTAATGGAACACAACATTTCTCATTTCCTTCTATCACAAGGAATTTAACCTAATGAGCAATCGCTTCCAGATGCAATTAAGTCGAATTTCGATGTTCTCACTAAATAAATTTTCAACACTTATTTGATGGAATAAACACTGATTTCAAATAGCTCTCTCCCATTATCGCTGAATTCAGAGATGAGTACTTCGACTCAAGATCTCAATTTTTGATCAAGGCTCTAAATCGTTCACACACTTTTGATGAAGACACATAGCTCTTGGCTGAATTCAACTATCAGATTTAAACTTCAGAACACCGGACACTGAGGAGTCAATACCGGACCTTTCCGCAAACTTGGCATTAACTGTTAGGATTCACTTCCGAGTCGTTAAACATTATACGCCCGGCAATTCCTTCTGGTCCTCTGAAAAAGAGAAGAAAATTTTAGTAAATTGTAATTAAATCCATTGCTTTGGCCCACTCGGATTATAAGATTCCTTCTGAATCAAAGTTATAATCCGAAACACAAAAATGACCGTTGGGTCGAACTCTTTGGTGTCTGATTTTTCCGGAGCGGGAAATAAAGGCTCCGTCTCCAACGAAAACGCTGGGCCAAGAGAGACCCTCTACTGTGAAAAATGGAATCCAGGTCGCCTCTACCTTCAACTTCCTGCACGTAATAAACTAAGCATCCAACGACTTCTGTGCGGAACCTCGCTCCATCGCTTGCAGAAACGAAACCACTGCCCTGGGCAAAAATTAAAGAAATAAGAAATTAGTTCGGAACATCTGCAGGAGCGAGATCCCACGCTTTCAGCATGAAAAGTGCAAACTGGTACAGAATTAAAAGCTCGGAATAAAAATGGCTTCCGAAAGAGAACGTTTTTGGAACGAAATGAAAAATGTCGTGTTTCGCATTCATAATGTCATAAAGCACTATGGCAATATTTAGAAATTGCATTTAAAATTTTCAAATGATTGAAAACTTTACTTAATGAAAATAGTCATTGTCCCAAGGGAAGAAAGTGAAGAAGTATAGTGTAAGTTTCATTCATTGTGGCTTTCTTCTAAGACTTCTTGGAAAGTACACAATGGTTACGATGTTCAAAAGAAATCCTTTGCACATTTAATGCGTTTTGAAGACGCTTGGGGGGGATTTTTCATTTAGGAGCTTGTGTTCACAGGTTATAGCGGATTACTTGTTTTAGTAACATACATTTTGAAGGATTTAGATTCAAAACAGTTTTTGATTTATATCGGCAATTGGCAAAAGTGCATAAAAATTATATTTCCCTATTTATATTATTCTTTAAAAAACTTCATGTATCTTGTAATGAACGGGATATTAGCGAAGAATGTATAAACAACTTCTAATTGATTAAATAGGACCATAATACAAATAATATTATGGAATCTAATCACTAATACGGTTGAAACACAATAGTTTTAAACCTTATAATGAAAAGGTAAAGCCTATAAATTCCAAACTGTGTAAAAATAAGTAAATTTTTAGTAAGAAGGAATAGGAACAAATAATGGGAAAATTTACGTATCATCTATCATTTTCCGGAAAGTGAGACGTAATGTTTCCTTTGTCACGGAAAAAAGGAAAACATGAAGTAAGCCGAAATTATTGCTATTAGTTCCCTAATTGTTAGAATACACGCAAAGCACGTGAAAGGATGAAATATGTGTTTGGGTATGACAGGAAACAATATCTAAATATTTTAATAAAATGTTTGTTTCTAAAGGACATTCAAGATTTAAGGTTAAAGAACGCAAGATTTTACATGCTTTAGTGCATTGTTTGTTATTGGTTTTTAGTGCCATTAAATTAGTGTTTTCAATTAACAAGACTAAGAATGACATTCATTATAAATGTCGTTAAAATTCACTGTTTACTATAAAAATTTGTAAGTTTTTTTTATTGGAAGGAATTTGTTAGAGCACAATTGTTTTCTTTTAAGAAACATATATCAATTTGAGCCATGAAATCTTTTACCAATATATTTTCTGGAGTCACAAATATACGCACCCTATAGCTGACTTTTCTTGAGCTGCATGATCATCTACCTGTGGCTGAAAGATTCACTCGCTGCTCTTCAGATCCATGAAAGCGGAGTTTAAATCCTATATATAAGAAAGTGGTCGGTCCTTTGTATACATACATGTTCATAGCGGTTCATAAATATATTTAAATTATCCGGTTAGACTAGTTCTTTTGTATATAAATGGAGCAGTAGATCACCTAAATAACCCAATTCAGTTCATTCAAAGACTTGTAAACATCGATTAAAAATTGTTTATTAATGTTTTCATATAACTATAATACAGCGCTATCAAGACAAGCTTTTCCTTGTACTCGCTCGACTGTCGGGTTGTGGGTTCGAGTCCCACCTTTTGGAATGTACGCTATGTTGTTTCGTTTGTGTTGTGTACATAGTGTGTTTTGCCTCCACTGGTGCGCCGGGGTAACGTCTTATGACGGATAAATAGTTCACCATTCTGGCCAATGCATAGGCGAATGATTGAAAATATCAAGTGTCTGTCCATTAGCAAATAAATAATGTAACTACAAAACATTCTGTTTACTGCTGGTTAGCTATATATTTCCGTTATACAAAACATTTGGGTGCTTATGTTTTATGATGTAGAAAAAGTCGTTAAAACTAACTTTCAAAAACGAATTGCGCAAACAATGGACTTCTTAATAAGTAATAAAAACTTAAATAGTGTATTTAAGCAAAGATTAATAAACAATGCAGCATGCAGATGTTTCCCGGATACGACTCAGCCCTTGTTTAGTATTAGACATATCATCAAACCTGATCAGAAAGAACAAATGCGAACAAACGAAAGAAACAAAGGAATGTGCAGGGTGTCCAGTGCTATCGGTGCCCAATGGCTCAATTTTCTCAACCGTTATCACAGTGATACATTTCCAATTGCAAAAATGTTTAAAATTTTAAAATGTATTTAATTAGAAACAGTTTAAATCAATAAATGCATTTCTGAAAGAAATACGAAATATAAATTTTTATACAGTCCCCCGGTCCGGGGCGCGGTAGCCCTTTGGTTAGCGCGCTGGAGTTGCACTTGGTAGGCCCGGGTTCGATTCCAGCCACTGCCAATACTGCCGCCGTGTTCATGCGGAGTACGATCCCGTTAAACATGTGGGTCCGAAAGTCCTTCCGAGAGGTTGGTGGTAGGGGAAGGAGGGTACGGTCCCTGTGGATGCCTCCCCCACTGGGTTCCGGTCCAAATTAGGAGGCACTTCCCGACCGTCCAAACTGTTACCTTACACCTTTCTGGTAGGTCGGACGGTCTGGGTTTCAACAACAACAACAGTCCCCCGGTCCTACCAATTATATCTAAGAAAATCATCCTCATATAATTTTATGAAACATAAAAAAATATTCATCCTTTTACGACCAAACTTGACCGACTGGCCTGTTTGAAGTTGGAGCACTTTTTGTGCTGAGAAATGGTCAATATGGTCCCTGATTGGTTGGTTGCCTGGAGAAATGGTCAATACGGTCCCTTATTGGTTGGTTGCCTGAAACGGAACATTTTTATGCGTAGAAAAGCGACTTAAGTCATAAAGTTTAATGCTTAATAACACGGTGAATTTTATTCGTAAAAAGAAGATTTTTTTTTATTTTGCATGAAATTGTATGAGGATGATTTTCCTAAATATAAGTGATAGGACCGGGGGACCGTATAAAAATTTATATTTCGTATTTCTCTTAGAAATATATTTATTGATTTAAACTGTTTCTAAGGTAATATATTTTAAAATTTAAAACATTTTTGAAATTGTAAGCATATCTCTGTGACTAACGGCTGATGAAATAGCCATTGGGCACCGATAGCACTGGACACCCTATATATATATATATATATATATATATATATATATATATATATTCCCATATCAGTGTATTCAGACTCCACCTAAGCGATCCTTGAATTTTGATGTAATTTCATATGCTACATGCATGCTATAAAAGGAAATAGTATACCATTGTAGTCAAGATACATTATCATAAATTTAAGAGGAGTTATTTTCAACCCAAACAGATATATAAATTCTAGCTTCTAATATGGCATCAACATGTCAATATTATTAAATATACGATAGGCAGATTTGCATGAAAAGTTAAAAATAGAGTTCTACGTTCATAATTTATTTTCTCTTTTCTAAAGAAATAGGAAATTACGTTCAAGTAATTAAAATTATCTCCAGGGGAGATTATTGAAATATTTCTATATGTAATATATACTGAATCGTGGATGATCAATGCGAAATACTCAATATTGATATAATTTACAAGGAAACCATTGAAGTTAACTCCGTATTATAGCAACTTGAAAATACAAATGGGTCGGTAATGTTCTGAAAGCCCGTGATGGAAAAAATAGACCTCAAATGATTTCTATTGCGAATTATGTGCACATTTCTTAATTTCATAAAATTTATTTTTATATTATCAATCACTGCATTTCATTTTCAGACTATGAATTAATGAACACATAATTGTGATATGTATATTCAAATTCGCTGGATAATAATTTTGTGAAATTTTAAATACAATGTTAAATGTAAGTCCTGAATTTTTTAGGTGATTTCTCTCTCTCTGAGTGGATGGGTGTGTGTGTCATTAGCACGGGAGAACGGCTGCACCGAATGTCATGAAATTTTGACAAATACCGTAAAATAGTCCTGCTTAAAATTTAGTCCATGTTTCGAGTTTCTAGGACCAGAAATTGTCGAGATATTAATAAACGAACCTCCCATAGAGATAGCATTATGTAGATGCTATATTTATCGCCAATTTAATTGAAGAAAGAAATATCATGTTGCTTAACAACGGAATTAAATTCTGATCATGTTGTTAAATATTTTCCGATTAAAATATTTGAAAACTAGAAGTAAATACCCGACGTTACCTGTGTTTTAAATAGGCGTACACTATGTATAAATAATCAAATAATTCCCCACTGCTTACATAATATATTTGAACACAATTTGGAAAGGCGTCGATTCTGAAGATTGCCCTATTAAAATTTCACATGCTTTCAGCAAAAGCAAAAAATACGAGAATCACAATTGACCTTATAACTGCTTACTCCAAACTCGAATTTCTGACTAAGGCAATTGTTTCATGTATCCTTCTGTCAGTCCATCCCATCCACTTCCCTACGAGAAAAACTGAGGGAATCCTCCGTTTCGACCTTAGAGGGGCCCGAATGGTCCCAGTGCATGCGTGATTCGCTCAAAATAACAAAGACAAATTATCATAAAAATAATCATAAAATCATAAAAAATTATAATTAAATAATAGATGGGTTAATGTTTCTTCTAGAGTAATCTGATATTTTATGCAAGCTGTCTGAAATAAAAATGAACGATGGATGACAAGTCAATTTCTGTATTTCCTAATATAGAAATCAATGTAGTTTTAAACGTTAGAAAAGTATACATGTTTTGAAAATTCAATCAAAATCGTCTAATATATGTATGAATTCCATTCACAGTTAGGTTAAAAAAGAATTCATGATCTTTCATATGATGTCGAGTTGGAAACTCTGTGATGATATTTCAGATCGCCAAGGGACGAGTCTTATTAATATTGGCCAAAATCGTTGTGATACAGGCTAAGCACAAAATAATTACATAAGTAATTTGAAATTTAAAAAATAACGCCTAGGTCCACCTATTCTGGTCCTGAAGTACCTGTGTACCATATTTCATGGTCGTACGAAGTTTAGATTTCCCGCTACAGACTGCACAGACAGACATACACCTCCCTTTATTAAGTAAGCAGTGCATAAATATAAATTTTATTTAAATTTGGCTGTATTACATCAATTAATGCCTTCGGGCTTAACGATTACGAGAAAATTTCTTAAGTCATAACTTTTCTTTTAGCAAATATTTTTCCAATGCATATATCGTGTTTAACTCATATAACGTATTTAGCCGATTGTTGTAACAGAATAAGAGTTGCACTGCTATGTCTTTTAATACCGATTTATTGCTTTTATTTTGGTATATGTTGATCTAATTCCATATATTTTTACAAATCTGTTGACAAACGGGACTAGGATGTTTTATTGTCTAGATCTGCAGGTGCACATAATTTTGTATAGCGAGAACAAATATTCTTATAATTTTTTGGAAAATTAAATTAAATATTTAATATAGTATTTTTAATAGCAATATCATTTAGAATACTATGAGAATTTTCACATAAGTTTTAATTTTATAACATTCCTTCCGTACTGCGGCTATTTGCTCTTCTCGTGCTAAACTCAGCACCAGTCCCCATTGTGTTCCTGATGCTCCTCGTGCAGCTGCCACTTTTAGACTTTTGACTGGGCACGATTGTCGTCGTGCCCATCTTTTTCGTTTTAATATTGTCAATTCACCTGTGTGTGCCTTGTGTACACCTGGACAAGACATGACTGCTGTGCACATTGACGAATGCCATGCATTATCTCATTGTAATTGTATTGTGGAAAAATATTGGAGAGCACGAAGTCTTATGACTTAGTAGTCAACAGGCTGGCATTTGATAAATAAATAAGTTTTAAATTTATTTATATATTATACAATATTCCGTACAAATAACTAACATACTTCTAGTAAACACAATAAAAACTCCATTAAATGTATTACCTCATTACCATACTTTCCTTATACAAGAACTGTGTATTGTAGAGAATGTAAAATTTTATTCAAATATATTTTCGTGCCTTTGTGCCATAAAGGCATTGTATTAATTTGTCCACGTGGTCTAAAGTGCGGAATTTGGAAGATTAAGTGTTACGGCAGTGACATAGGCAAGGGCACTACACGATGCTATATTACAACAAAGATTGCAAGCCACATACCCTATTATCCCATACATATATCTTTAAAACTACAGTTTGTAAAATAATTTGAATTGACTCATTGGAAAAATAGATGTTAGTCTTGAATACTATTCCAAAGTCACATGACAGTATTTTTAAAAGCGAGGAAGATACAGTCTTTTGAATTTCAGAAAATGGTAGTCATTTTCCAGTTTACTTCTTCCTCTTCTCCTCTCTAATGTCTTTATTTATCTGATTTTATCAAATTTTCATGTGTCACAAACAAGGTGTGACAGATGGAAGATGTATAAGGGGAATTTAATAGAATATACAATTATTTTATTGATTTCTGATATGTAAAGGTAGCTGTTTATTCAACTTTTACCTTATGTCTAAGTACAAGAATTGCCAATTTCAGAGTTGAGATACATTTGGATAAACATTAGTCCGAGCATCATACATATTTAAAATTTCAGCCCCTGCTTAACTATAGAATAGTATGTTCTTATTCTGAACCAAATACCCCACAAAATAAGGAATATTCACAAAACTATTAAATATAAATATTAGAGAAGCATTTTTATCCTTGAAAGTGAAGTCAAATTTATGCTATATAATCCCTACATTAAATAAATAAAACAATAATAGTATTATTATAGCAGATATTGTCGTAGGATATAATTGGAAATTCCTGTCGCAATTTCCCTTGTAGAAATATCTTAACTCCGACCCCCCCCCCTTCTTTAACGACAATTTTCAACATTCGAAAGCTCAGCTTTCGGACAAGACAACAGCAAACCATGAGAACACAAGACGGCTATATCTATAACATTAAATTTATCGGAGCAACGCCACACATATATCTGTCAGGGCGCGGTAGCCCATTGGTTAGCGCGCTGGAGTTGCACTCGGTAGGCCCGGGTTCGATTCCAGCCACTGCCAAAACTGCCGCCGTGTTCATGCGGAGTACGATCACGTTAAACATGTGGGTCCGAAAGTCCTTCCGAGAGGTTGGTGGTAGGGGAAGGAGGGTACGGTCCCTGTGGATGCCTCCCCCACTGGGTTCCGGTCTAAATTGGGTGGCACTTCCCGACCGTCCAAACAGTTACCTTACACCTTTCTGGTAGGTCGGACGGTCTGGGTTTCAACAACAACACATATATCTGTCATACTTGTGTGAGGTATACCAGTATAATATGCGGAGTACTTATCAATAAAACCTTCCACCAAATAAAAGTATAAATCATATAATATTGCCAGTTTCATTTAATTCTCGGTGCAGTTACATATGTGATTTTGGTGTGCAAAATTAGACATATATCTTAAATAATGCTAAACGCATGTTCGTGCTCACTTGTAACTGGGTGAAATATTTCCCGCTAAATTGGAAGTAAAGTCTTGGTTTAAGTAGCCTTCGATGTAAGCATAAATATGAAGAATAAGAATTTAATATAAGAAGGATTATAAGTCCTGTAAAAATGACACTCAAAATAAGAATCAAAAGAAAATTGTCCCCGTTTCTACTTAAAACTCAAATATTTTGTTATTTTTTAAGTATATTTATAACGTGGTTCAAATGAAAAAAATATTTTGATATCTCATATATATCGTGAAACTTTTATGTAAAAATATTTTGTATTTCATTTGAAATGCTTCAACTAACATATTCTTTCGAAATGAAATGTTATTTATTTATATTTTCATGACGCGGTTCTTAAAAAGTAAAAAAAATATCTATGAACAAAATGACGCTATACCCTCTGACTGCATACTAATTTAAAATGAAGAAAGTAATTTAAAAGTTGAATTTATTAGAATTCCTTTCTCAGCATTTACTAGACATGTCATAATATTTATGATTTGAATATGCAAATAAAAGAATGGAATCTACTGCAAAAAAGAGTTTGCCAGGTGAATCCTTCGAATAAACGGAGAGAAACAAAAAGGTAATTTTAAACACTACATTGATTTATGTTGCATTCCTATCTAAGAATATTTTATATAAACGGTTTACTTTCCAAAATGATTGGCAGCCAGTTTCTGTTTTTATAATAGTTTCCAGTCTTTTATTTGTCTTAAATGCTATGTTTTCTCTTAATTGCCTTTAATGCAACAATTATTACGAGTTTCTCAATAAATGCTTTTAAAGTTTACAACGATATATAAAGAACCCAATAAATATCTAAATTTTAAAATCTGGCAGACAAAAATATATGATGTGGACAGCGCATAACTTTCTCTACAGTCCCCAGTTCAATTTCTCTTTCATGATTCAATAAATTGAGTTTAATTGTACAAACTAACAGGGATAATTACATGAAGTTACACTGTATTTGTAGTTTTAATTCAATTTTTGATTTTACTTGGTAACTGGCTGTATTTTCAAAGACGACAAGGAAGAAATTCGAACAAACTACAACGGTTAGTCCCAGAATTATGGGGTTGATCTTATCATTTTCGTTGTCGAAAATCACATTTAAAACAAACATTTACTGGACACATTTGAGAATTTGTAGATTTGATTGATTTGAGAATTTGAGAATTTAAATTTTGATGATTTTTGCAGGCCATTTTACACAAAAAAGGTAGGTTCTTGTGTTTCGAATCGCACTAAAATTTAATCTGCATCAGGATAACCCCCGAGTTATTTATCTATCAACATCTTGTGAAATTAGGTCAATTAGCTTTTTAGCTAGAGTTTGTTTTCAGCTAGAGAGAACTGACAGGCAGGCAGACAAGCAGATAGACAGATCCATAAACCAACGTCACGCTGAAAATAGTATTTTTGGTTCTAGAGTGCTCGAAATGTGTGATCTGTCGTAAACTCGAGTTGCGATATTTGACACGATTCGAATACTTTCCCTATACGTTACCATGTATTGTAGCGAAAGTAAAAATCAGAATAAACTGATATTACAATATTCCTGAAGTACAGTTGAATTTCAGAATAAAGGTTGTTATTTTATAGTTTTTTTTCTAATCTGGCTCTTTCTGATTTTTCATGCAGCGACTATAGGGAATACTCCTCTGATTTTAACGAAAATTTCAAAGTTGTTCACTAACAATATGAGATAGGTCCCCCAAAACTTCAAATTTCCAGATCAAAGCCATACCTAATTGTGCGTTTACTATTATGGAAGTTCATGCATTTCTGACAAAAATGTGACAATTTCATCGGAAAGCGATTTTTTTTTCAAATCTGAGTTCTTCGGTTATTAGATTGGATATGCATTTTTATGTTGTATATATATATATATATATATATATATATATATATATATATATATATATATATATATAATACTAACAGTATACTAGATACTAGTTCTTCGTATGCAATATATAATATAAAATCTTAAAATTCAGTATTCATTGCAAATTCCTGTAGTATTTTATTTACAAAGGATATGAAATTGGATTGATATATTCAAAAATAAAATCTCTTACATTACAAAAGATTTACTCTTAATACTTACATTATGTTTGTTTAATTGTTGAAATAGTATATATGGATTAATTGGCTAAACATAATATATGAGTTTAAAAAATCCTTGCCAAGAAAAAAAACAGTATTAATAGTCTCTGTAATCTTTAAACCCAAAAGCCGTAATGGATATATTTGAGTAAAAATACAATATCATTCATTTATACAATTTTTATATTCATTTTTTTATTTAAATGGAAAAAAAATAATAAAAATTGTCAACCGCCTAGATTTAATATCACAATACATGACTTAATTTTCTTTAAATAAATTTGCGAAAATATATCGTTTACCTAACGTTCTCTCTATGAAAGTTTCGTTTCATATTTATATCTCGACAACCCTTAGTTCTAAAATTACGAAAAATCGACTAAATTTCAAGTGGCGCTGTTTCAAAGTGATCCACAAAATTTCATCAAATTCGGTGCAGCCGTTTTCTCGTAATCACACACACACACATACACTCAATCAGATTTCCAATTCTATATATATATATTACTAAATTATCAATAAAATTGTTCAGTTATTTTAACTTAGCCCCTAAGGCAATCGTCAAACCATAGCCAGAAATTTGGTGAAAAACTGGCGACTTTATGAAAATACTGCCAAATTGATGGAAACGATATCAAATTAACAAAACTGATACTAAAATTGATAAAATTTAAAGTCAAGACATAAGTTGGATTTTGATTTTAAAGTTTATGAATGGATTGGAATTCAAACTACATTGTGTTCCAAAAGTTAAGCACACGGCTGTATATCCAACATAATTCAAAATGTTATTTGATTGATTCTAAATTTCACAATAAGGTAAGTTGAGCTATATATTCCATGAATATAAAAATAAAAGTAAAGAAAATACATTTAGGTATATTTTTATCATTATGTTCTTACTTCAAATTTAGTACGTTCGAAAAAGTGTTGTATGAAATACAAACAAACCAAAAACGTATTAACATGGGATGTGATCTCTGACACTAGCTTCGCGTCTATGTTTCATCCCTTTAATCAGGTAATTTAGTGCAGCGGAGGGCAATAACTGTAATTCCTGTAGATAGGCGGTTTTCAGATCTTGGACAATAGCTGGTGTGAATAATAGAGTAGCTAGTGGGGAGAGACGGTGGGTGGGAGAGATAGCTCTTCCACTCAAAAGATACGGAATCATCTTTATAAACAAAAAAACATTGATATCCTCAAAATAAAAAAAACTGTTGAAATGTAAAATAGGGGGTGAGGGATAAATTTTGTTGTTCAGCTTACGCCCTCGCATGCCCGTCTCAGAGAAAATTCTGACAAAATAATTACACAGAAGAAAAAATATTTAAAATACATCAAATTCTAGACTGCATTCAAGTTCTAAACAGATGTTATTTGTTCTGTGGGAAATATGAGGAGTTATTATCTTTCTTATATTTTACATATATTAATTGAAAAGTTAATTAAATCCAATATCAACTTGGCCAAATACTCAGCATTTTCACATGTTGCTGTGACTTCCCGACCGTCCAAACAGTTACCTTACACCTTTCTGGTAGGTCGGACGGTCTGGGTTTCAACAATCAACAACATGTTGCTGTGAATACTTCAAGGAAATAAAAATGGTTTAATTACATCGAATTTCAGACTACATTTAAAAACAGTTGTGCTAGTCATATGTGGATATTCAAATGGAAGAATAAATGATTTATACTACATCTAAATTCAAAATAAAAGTACTCGCAGTTCCCAAAATAACGATTTAAATACATTTGTGCTATTTACCTGTGCAGTGGTTATTGTGAGCAATATTATGTTTTTACTTTTTCTAAAATACTTGGTAATAATAAATAAGGGAGTATAGGAATAAGGCCGAAAATTGAAAATCGAGCTTACATATTTAGGATAATCTAGAACACGCACATAAAGTATTCTAGAACACACATAGGGTAATCTAATCTAAAACACCATTTTTAGCGTGACGTATGTATGTGTGTGTGCCTACGCAATCTATGTATCTACTCCAGCTCAAAAACTATTTGACGGAATTTCTAAAATATGTAAGGTATGTATGTCACTTGTGGACCTGTTGCGTTTATTCTTCTGCTTAGTTATTTTGCCAGATTTGTCTGTGCATGCGAAGGCTTAAGTAGAACTTGAAAATATCGCCCTCGCCACCTTTATCTATATCTTAGCTTTAGTAAAATTGGCGAGGGCGAAAATAGGTGGCGAGGGCGGTAAAGGTGGCAAGGGCCCTTTTTTGCGGTTAAAATTATATATCGGTGTCGAGACGCTTAATTTGAGATGTTTTCATTTAGATGAACGTTGCAATTAAGTGCTGCGTGAGAAGATATTAAAATATATTTTGGGTATATACGGAAGTAAATAATAACTGCAAGAAAACCCATTAACAAAATTAAGAAGCCTTCAACATGTAATTACAATATCTAAAGCATACGACTACAAAATATTATTCGCATCTTTTTTCATGTGAAAAGATTAACTTTCTCTTTCTATTGAAGTTTTCCAAATTATATTTTTATATCATAAAAATAGAAAATCCGGCATTTATTAAAATTCTAAAAAATATCCAATTTTAGTTTGTAATGGCAGTGCTATATCGAAACAAAATCGAGTTATTTTTAAGCGTCAGTTTGAACATAGTTTAAATAAATGTGTATGTTTTATTAAAATCAAACAATGGACATAAAATATTTTATTTCCTCTCATTTTGAAACTCTCAATGAAACATTTTATATTTTTAAACATAGCTTATCTAAATGTCTATTTATAACGTTATTGACTACGTTGTTAAGGAATTCAATATCGCTGTTATATTTTGGAAATGTCAACAGTTAGATTAATAAAAACTCCTGTTCTCTTATGTTCTATATGCAGCTATTAGCATCTCTGACCCTTTTCCACTCTTAGTCTATTCATTCTTTTCGCAAAATTTTCACGGATAATCACACTGTATCTGTCAATTTTATTGATAGGAACATAATTACTGAATGCACAGCAGTGCTGAGAGACTGACTCTACAGTGGCCGAAAAAGTTGGTTGTATCAGATGGCTGAGATTAAATCTATATAAAAAAAAGCTCCATTAAAGTGCAGTTATTTTTTATTAGGTGGGATTTTTGAATGAAGCTATTTCATTTCCAATTTTTGCATTTTTCTGGGTTTTAAAATGTTACAGTAATTATTAATATTTTTACATTGAATTATAACCCCGTTTAACCCTTAACCCATAACTCAACTAATGGCGGTAGCTGCATATCTTCATCATCTCTAAAACCTCGTATGTAATTGTATTGAAGATGTTTTGAAAAATATTCCGCTTTCATTTCGAAATATTTATTCACTTGATTTCTGTTTGGGTAGGATGTATCTATCTATTTTTCTTTAAACTGATACTTCTAAATCAGCCTCGAAGATAATCTTGACATTTCACTTGGCAGCCTGTGTACACCATGGGGAATCTTTTAATGTTATATTTCTGGCATTTTTTACACTTCAACATTTCCGGAATATCTTCATTAGATAGGCTTCTAACGGGTTTCGGATAATAGGCATTTTATTCAGTAATTCAAATAAACATGATCTTCAGCAGAATTGCTAATTTGAAATTGCTGTTTGAAATTGATACTTTTGTAAGTTATTTGAAACTCAACTTTTCTGGGCTATTTAAAATCTAACTTTAAAATAATATTTTTCTCAATTTATCATTTCAGCGATAGATTTTTAAATTTTCCTTAAATGTGTGTTTTAGAGGATGCAACAAAATATTTAACAATATGGATGAGTTGTTTTTGCATTATACAGTGTTTAGAAAAGTAAATTTTTCTCACTAGTCTAAATTCAAACTCGAGTTATTTATTTCCATCGATGTTTCAGTACTGTTATAGGCTTCAGCAATCTCGGTACCTTTGGTTTAAGAAGACTTTACTTTTTGAATGGAATTTTATTTAATTATTTTCATCTATCTTTTATTCATATTATTAAAGATTGTTAAAAAACAAAAAAAATTTGACATGAAAAAATATAATATTCTGGGCAGAAATTTAAACATTATAAATTAAAAAAAAGAATAACAATTTTAAAAATTGAACATGTATTTTTTCCGTTTTTAATATTTTAACGACTTTTTCATAATGTATAATAAAACGTACTTTGTAAATTTAAGGACCGATTTTGCAATTAAGGAATTTGTTTGAGGAAAAACTTGTCTTAAGCAGACTATGCAAAAACTACAGAAACTACAAAAAAAAACTTCAATGCAATTTCATTTAAACATCTCTAAAATGCCATACATTCCTCGGTTATATTTTTAAAATTATCCCAATGCTACATTAATTTATTATATTTGAAAACTTAAAAGTTCATCGAAAAAAATGAACTTCATTCAAATGACGTCAATTAAATATAAATCACCTGGCTCCTCGGTAATGCTTTTAACATTATCATAATACAACAATAATTTATTATATTTGGAAACTTCATCAAAAACAACTGAAATTTATTCAAATGACGCCATCGAAATATAACAATCCTGGCTCTCTCTATAAAAGCAACATTTTATTCATAAACATTTTCCCATTCATTTTATTCATCACAATACTATAATAATTTATTTTACTTAAAAAATTAAGACCATGGAGTTACAAGTAATTAAAGTCTATGCTTAAAAACTTCAACGAAAAAAATCGTCCTTCTCTCTGTAAAATCTATGAATATTTCATTCATATCAGCTATGCAGACTCCATGAGTTAAATAATTTTGCGTTAAAGGAATACAGCAATTCTTATACAACTCATTCTACATATTTTGCTGTTAACATTTCATATAAGTGAAAAACAGGCTTCGTTGTAGAAATAATCATATTTGGATGATCATGTAAACTCAAATATATTGTAATTGCGTTGTTTCAGTATGTAGATGCATAGAATTTAATCAAAAATAAAGCGTTTTAATACGGATACAATACTCATTATGAATTAAAAAGAACTTTGAAAATCACGATTTTGAGACAAGATGGATGCCATATTTCATTTTGAAGTGGGTCACATGATCTCTTCATAACATGGTCACGTAATCGCTTCATATAAGAAGTGTAATTATTATTTTAATTTTTATTTTAAAAACTACAGAATATATTTTGCTGAAATTTTTTTATATATTTTATGAGATACTTTGACAATTTCCTAAAATTTTCGAAGCAATTTGTGAATTTTAAATCCGCTTAAAAAACGTTTGAAAAATTATGTTCCATAGGGTTCAATGTATTTCATTTTTTCAACCCGGGTTCAATCCAAAACTAATTGGGTGATATTATTCATTTATATTCCCATAGGTTCCACAGACCGTCTGAACAACACACTAAAATTTCATTTTGATTAAGTCATTTTACGGCCGTTATCGTGCTAACGGACACACAGACAGACAGACAGAATGAACAAAGTCATACTTACTTTTCAACTTTGTTGTTAAGTGTTATAAATATAGTTTAATAAATATAGTTATGTATAATTTTTATTTTTGTTTTCATTATTTTACGAAATCCATCTCTAAATCTATTAGGTAGATCATAGAGAATATACAAAAAAAAAATAATCAAGTCCTTTAAAAAGCATTTGTTGAAGTTTAGCATTTTAAACACAAAGACACTTGTAATAAAACCAACTGAGAAAAATAATTTAAAAGATTTTACAGAAGTGGCATTTAAAGGTTTATAAAACATAATAAAAAGTATTTTACCACATCTATAATCATCAGATCTTTTCAAAACTTCTTCCCAATATATAAGAGGTGTCAAAGTATATTGTTAACCCAAATCGATAGTCTCATTGCTTCTCGTCGGTTTAAAAGTACCGAATCCCTTTAAGAAATTATAAAAAAGTTCAACACCCCCTGGGGACCTTCGACAATATTTTGAGTACTTTAATAAAAAATTTTATTCGACGTATGTGACTCATAAAGCAGCTTTTCTCCACTAACCGAAATCAAAATAAGAAAATTTATTTCAAGCCAGTACCATTGTGCATTTTAATGCTTTTTATAAATTCAATGAAATAAAACTTGTACAGTATATTTTTTCGCGACATAAAATTGGTGCACAAATTTTGAGATTCACATTTCTCTCGTATTTAAACAAACAAAAATTTTCATGAAATTATGACATCTCAGTTCATAATAAATTAGGAAACATTAAAAAAGTATTTTAGTCAGAGTTCATTTCACATATTTATATGATAACACACTGATGTTTAGACATTTAAAATAGACAAAATAGAGGTCTTGCAGTTAAAAATTTATTCATTTTATAAGGGTTCTCATTATATATAAATGCGTAGTTATGAACAAATATCTAGTTACCTGGGGTGCAGTATATCATATGGCTTTAAGGTGATAGTTTCGTTACAATTTATGTAATTCGAGACTGTGTTAAAATATTTTATTCATGCATAAGGTATTTTGAAGATTATGATATCATGTTCTCTGCGCAAAGCTTAACATTAATTTGCAAAATTTTGTTTGAAATAAATTTAAAAGTTCATTACATGAAAATTAAGCACACATTAAATAATATTATTTATAATAAATTTCTTAACAACTCATACATGTAATACTGTGATAAAACCTTTGTTCCGATAATTAAAGTTAATATTTATGTACTTCCATACTTCGGAAGAACAAATGCTTTTAACGTATAAATATTTCTTTGAATATTTATGATATTTTTTTTATTTTCTCTACAAAATTCAAACACTATTTTGCATTTGGTATTAACAGAATAAATAAACTTGCTGGCTTTTTGAGGGCATAGACATCTTCTTTTCTCACGTTAAAGAATTCAAAGTCTCGAGTCAATATACTGAGATCATCAAAAATCTATTATATATCCATCTGAAAAGAAAATACCCATTTGTAATGGAGGGAAATGTGTTTCAATTTTATTCTGCAGGTCTTTGTTGAATAGTTTCGATTGGCACATATTTAAATCCTTAGATAAAAAATATATTAAATTATTCCAACGTCATTCCACACGATCAAATATTTAAATATTTTAAATATTGGTATGTCCGATGTATATTTTTTATAAAAATGTAATATATATTTATTGATATTTCTTTAGTGGAAAGGTAAATTATTGAAAAGTCAATTGTTTTCTTCAAGGAAACACATCGATATGCAAGTCTAGATATATTTTATAATAGTCTTCCTGCAGAAAATTTCATTCATAATCAACATTCCGTATGATGCAATGTGCATCTGTGTTTGAATGTGCACTGTGTGGATTTCAGATCCACCGAAGCGGAATTTGAATCACGGGTACGGGTAAAGATTACTGTGCATACATGCTCATATTTCGTGGAATTCACTTTGAACTGTAGCTGCCCTTAAAAACATATGAAATGTAAAAAAAAAAGCATTATAAAGGAAGTATTAGGTATACAGGTGGACACGAATGGTTGAATTTAAAAATTGGTTATTTAAATAAATTGGACTTCATTTTAAATCAAAAACTATTTTCTCAAAGTTCATTTTTAAAATTGTTCATTTAAAATCAAATTTTGAGTATTTCAACAGTTTCACTTATTGCATTAACATATTTTCATTATATGCATTATGTATTATGCATTATGTATTATTTGCATTATATGCATTATGTATTATTTGCATTATATGCATTATGTATTATTTGCATTATATGCATTATGTATTATTTGCATTATATGCATTATGTATTATTTGCATTATATGCATTATGTATTATGCATTATGCATTATTTGCATTATATGCATCAACATATTTTTACCTGAATGTTTTGGGAGAATCGAACAGTTTTAATGAGAAGACTTATACGTAAATTAAAAACATGAAGTTAATCAATAGCAGAATCTTAATGTTTTTGTTGTTTTTAAAAATGTGTTTCCTCATAAATATTAAATTTCGCATTTTCCCCTGAACTTTCAGAGCTTTGAATGGCCACAAGAAAATAACTTCACACAACACAATAATATAGATAAATTGACCTCAACTTCATTTTAAACTTTGTATTGAACATTTTCAAATGGTTTCATGTTGAATTGTCCTCGACGCATCTGTGTATGTACAGATATTCAAACTCTTCTTTCACTGAAAAGTCTAGTAATTTCAAAGATAAATCATTTCAATGTGCGACTAAAATCTCAGAGAGGACCGCATTCAAGAACTTAAGTCATTTCGGAAAAGAATCATTTCCCTGAATGTGTATAAAAACTACTTCGTGAGTTTTGTTTGGAGGTTTGCTTGATCCTCCCTTTTCCTTAAAGAAAACTTCATCTCTATTCACTGCCGAATTGTAGAATCTCGCTGTATGGTGGACTTCCTTAACTTTATTGCAAACTCGTAATTGTATTTTTTGTGCCCAGCACTTCCTCAGACTGCCTATAATGTAATTTATTGCTGTGTCATAAATTCGTGTATTTAAACTGTCCACTTTTGGCAATACCGTTTCTGATAATTGCCTACATCCATTCAGATACATTACTGTTTCCTACATGTTGTTTCATCTTATAATTTTTTGGTAAATGTTTAGAAAAAGCAAATATTATTTATTTTAAAATAGTTCTTCATTCAATTTTCCAATTGCGCTTTGTGTCATTTTATGTCATTAGAGTGCGCATAAAGAGATGTTGCGCAAAATCAAAATTATCCAATCTCTTACAACTCTTAGAGCTGACCAAAAATAATTCTTGCTTTACTTTTTATTTAAAAAATAATAAATAAAAAATAAAATAGTTTAAAACCTCTACTTCCTACAGGGCATCTGAATTTCTTCATCACAGATAGATTCAAATATTTTACTGTGGAATATATTTTTTACTATGAAGCTGCACTCTTTTCCGAATTTATGTTTCGTTTTATACATATTATACTGAAATATAAAATTTGTTGTATGAAATAAATATCCAACAAATTGTTCATTATAATTGAGTGATATACCCTTTTAAAAACGGATAAGTATTGGCTAATTAGTTTGAAGAATGATTATTCACACTCTGTTCATAACGATATTAAGCAAGTTCAACTTTTACTCGTTTTTCAATGAATGTAAACTAGCTTCTCTTATAAAGTCTCTAAGAATTCTTCCGCTTTACCAACAGCTATATTTGTTCCTTTTTTATTAAAAATACTTTTTAAAAATGATTATGCTGCTTTATCATCATGCAGAGTTTATTTCCTAAAATGTGTTTTTAACTTTTTAATGCATTATACTTATAAAATGTAATTTCAATTTTTTAAAAGAAAATACATTTTTACAATTGCTTGGAATACTTTACTAAATTAATTTTTATATTACATATGAATATATCATAATTTTGCCTTATATATAATGTATTATTAATTATTGCCTTATATATAATGTATTATTAATTATTGCCTTATATATAATGTATATTTTTTTATTATTGTTAATTTTGGTTCGGTACATTTTTACGTATTATTTCAAGTTTTCCTTTCCTACTGCTCCTTTATCATATTTTGTAGCACGCATAAATAAGTCCTGCGCTTTTGATCTCTGGAGACACTAAAAATGCCCCGTGTAGATATAGTTAACGACGATAATTTTACAGACCATAAAGTGGATGTCCATAAAGGGAATGCCCTATAACTGACAACCGTTAAATATATACCAACGGTAAATATTTTTCACGTTCAAGTTTACAATGCGTTTAATTAAATGACATGCTAAACATGCTCAAAAACAAAATGACAATAAGTACCTTAGCCCAACTTTTAATAATTGCACTAAATATTCTTTAAACTGTAAAATCCATAAAGGAACATAATATCAAAGTTCTTATTTATTATTTTTTTTTACTTTTTATTCTTTCTCTCTAATATGATAAAATAAATTTGCTAATATGATTACATTAGAGCCTTCTTTTCCATGTGGGAGCATGTGATCTTTATGCTTTTAAAAACTAAGCGCGAAAATGTAAGTTAAATGACTATTTTCTGTTGTCTTAGAATCACGACGGTTTTAATAATCTGTGCCTGTGAATTATGCGATTTTTTCTTTAAATTCAACATCTTCAATGCCGCATTTTCATCTAGATTGGACTTAATGCTAGAGTTGGATATAAAATGTGTTGAATATTACTGTTAATTTGTTAAATCATTTGAGATTTGATATATAAAGATAATGTTATTAAAAATGCATTCTGTTTATCTATATAAACATTTTATATGTGGCATTTAAAAACATTTCTCATTTTAGATTTCTTTTTTTTTATATTCCCTTCTATATGTCTGTACATTATTGTTTTGTCAAATGCATTTTACATTGGACTTTGATCTTTAACTATAGAAGTACGGTGTTTAATACTACAAAAATCCCATGTGGTCCAGCTCATGACTTTCTTTATATGATGCAATAAATTTATTTCTTTAACGGTGAAAATCTGATAAAAAATCCACCGCGCAGTTTTTGTAACGTTAAATTGTACATTTGTCGCTTTTCAGGATGACAACATGTAAAACAATTTCGTACCCAATTAAATTATATTTCAAGCAACTCTAAATAAACAATTATCAATATTGATACCATCCTGAATAAGCAACATAGTTCATATATTTAAATATTATAATAAGAAATTCATCAATTAGACGTTATTTGAATTAACTTGGCATCATTTTTGCAATTTCGACAATATTTTCATCAATGTGGGGTGAAATCTCGCCAAATTGGTGATATTTAGAAGATAATTTGTTATATAGTAAAATGTTCGCCATGCTTATTGTGGGACGTGGAAAATAGAATTAAACATTATTTTTTATAATTAAAGTGCGTTGACATGGCCGTTAAAACACATTAGTGGAATTAACATTTAAACGTACATCGCTCGTTGTTGTGCCGCAATAACCCTCCAATTATTTTTACCTTTTGTGTAAGTCCTGAAAATAATTATTAATTAATATTAAAAGGATTAGACTATTTAAAACTTAAACAATATCATTTATTAACAACATCAATTTATCAAAAGCACTAATTTTCAACAATATCAACTTTCAATTATTATCAATATTCATTTAATATTTTAGCTAGGGGAGATATGACCAGCAATATTAGCTTTCTATAATTTCTATGGCCTGGGGAAATGAGCACATACCTTACAGTTTAATCTTCGGCTCATCACACTGAGTCTTGCATCCGTCTTATTGCTGACCGTACTGCCACAACTTGCATCTCGTACTTATAGTCAACTGCAAAACCTGCTGCACCAACACCTCGAATGACTTCTTTCAACAACACATTTCGGGTCAGACTTGCTTCTGCAACATATCGTATCCAAGTTCCTTCTGGCACATTTTGTATCAGAGTCACTGCAACCACATTCTGGATCCGAGTTCGTTCTCAACATTTTGTATCGAAGTATTTTGGTTCCATCGGCGTGGGGGGGGGGGGAGGTAGCTCCACCCTTCTTCTCCTTGCTGCTCATTGGTTCTTCCGAACCCAATGGCATCACTTGCCATTTATCAAGGCCCCTTTCAGCCCCCTCTTGGCCTGGGACACCCAAATTTATTGTATTTGACCTAAAAGTTCACGTTGTTGTAAACATCGGCGCCAGCCAGACTCGAGCTTTGTTAGCCGTTCTATGCACCATAACTACTGCAATAAACATGCCTCATGTGAGGACATATTCTGGCCTCACACTTATCTTATGACGGAATTAAAAATTCGCGAAACATTCCATCCCATTTGGCGACATTTTTGTCAATATGATAATATTTTTATCAATTTGGCAACAGTTTCGCCATTTTGACAACGTTAAAGAATGTCGCCAAGTACACGATATGCCGCCAAAATTCGTCACCAGAATTCTGCCAAGCGTTACAGATGGAGAATAGGTTATTCTTACGTTCTTTCCAAAATATTGAATTTTCATCAATTAGTTGTCATTTTCATTGGTTTAGCTATATTCTTATCAAATTTAACGACAATTTTTATCAATTTGACATCATTTTTAACAATTTGGTGGCATTTTTGTCAATTTGGCGACATCTTCGTCAATTTAGCAACATTTAAAATAATTCGCCAAGTTGGTTAAATTCCGTCAAATTCTTCACCAAAATTTCGTCAAGCATTATGATCGGAGAAATAGGTTATTCTTAAAGTAGATAGACAACAGATGGCGTCCAAATACAAAACTATTACCCAACGTATCTTCTCTTATAGTAGATTCTTATATTCTTTCCAAGATATTGAATTTTTATCAGTCTTCAGGATCATTGACTTAACGCCATTTTTATCAATTTGACAATATTTTCGTCAATTTGGCAACATTTAAAAAAATCACAAAATTGACGATATTCTGCCAAATTCGTCGCCAAAGTTACACTAAGCATTGTGGATGCGAAAATAAGTTATTCTTATAGTAGACAAACGTAATGGCGTCAGGCTAGAATGCTTTTACTCAAAGTGTCTTGCCTCATGAATGGAACGAGCTAGAACTCCGATAATGATGATAATAAATTTATCGCACAATAGTACATAAGAAAAGTGAATAAACAAATTTCACAATAGTTAATACTTTTTTATGAATTTTATGTGATTTTTTGAAAAATTTATTTGAAATTGTGCAATATCTCAAGAACGCTGTATGCTATCGTTCCATAGTTTATGTCAATAGTTTTCTAATAAAAATACTACCTAAGAAAGGATTATGTACGTAACTTTATTGAATGTTTTAATTTTTTGATGATTTTTTCAAAATTTCATTTTAAAATTTAGGTGAGTTCTGAACATTTGATTATATGTAAAAGCAGTAGGTTTCATGTATTCACTGATTGTGATTTTTATATCAAATTTTGTTCGCATCACTTCAATCGTTCGTAAGATATTGTCTTCAGAGGCTCACTGACACACACACACACACACACACTTACAAACACACACAATCATCACTTCTATAACGTCTAATTCGTGTTCAGGGATGCTTGAAAAATGCTCTCCCGTCGAAAACTCGAATTCGAATTTTTACACGTCACAATATTTTCCTTATATATATATATATATATATATATATATATATATATATATATATATATATATATATATATATATATATATATATATATATATATATATATATATACATATATATATATATATATATATATATATATATATATATATATATATATATATATATATGTATATATATATATATATATATATATATATATGTATATATATATATATATATATATATATATATATATATATATATATATATATATATATATATATATATATATATATATATATATATATATATATATATATAATTAGCATCATGAACTTTCTGAAAATAATTAACTAACTAAAAACGAACCAAATGTCTTGCATAGTTTTAAAAGCTTTTGTTATATGTCTGGCAAAATGTTCAAATACAGTTTCTAACTTAATGTTTAACTCTTGGCACTAGCGCATGCAATCAGTTAATTTTTTGAACTAATATAAATAACTATTAAGAGAATAAATAAAAAATAAATATAATAATTTTTATAGATGAAAATTTTGCATATTTTTCTTATCATCAACCTTTAGATATTTTTATTAAATATGAAGTTTGTTGAATTATTTTAATTGAAAAATGGAGTCTCATTGAAAGGCTTATATCCTTACTATCAGTCAGTACAAATATTTTTTTTTCTCTTAAGTATGGCTTTTACTTAAACGCTGCATATTCGCATGTATTTCGCATATTGCATATTCCATATAAATTCAATGGGACGGAATAATGCGTTTGGGTCGTATACTTATTATGTATTAGAGATATGATCGAAAGTGGTGCTATACCAAGCATACCCACAAAATTTCATTAAATTCGGTTCAGCTGCTCTCCACTGATGATGAGACAAACAAACAGACAGACAGACAGATTTTCAATTTTATTTATATAGATTAGAGATATGACCGAAAACATATTTGAATACCCAGAAATTATTTTTCAATAATTATAAATTATTTATATACGTAATCTAATTCATATTTCTGAAATACTTTTTATGGACATTACTATGATTCATACAATTAATAAATGGTTAATTATTAATTAATTTCAATTTATTCATAAAAAATTGCTGAATAATGAAAATATCAATGTCTATTAATTATACGTTGCAATACCTTTTTAAAGTTTATTAATAATTAAGGATTGTCAATAAAATTATTTGCACTCACTGTGAAAAATTTCTTGGAACTCTACTGACTTATTGTAAACAATAATCAAGTCAGCCTTTAAAAAAATAACTGTCTCAAGCACTATGCAATAACAAATATTTAATATAATAAACGTGTATCCAATATGCATCGTATGTATCCTAAAGCATAGTCTCCCAAAGATATTAATCCTTAATCCCTTAATTTCGGAACTGCCATTACTACTATCATTACTACAAGAAATCTTTTAGATCTTGTTAAGAAAGATATATAAACTAAGAACTGGAATTTTGTTTTAAAATTCGCAATCTGTCTGTGTCTGTGTTGTAAACGTAGTGACAAGTAACCTTAACCAGGTCTTTAACTGGAGCGTGTTAGCGAGACGATGTTTCACTGTCTGTATAGTCCCACCACATGGCTTTACTATACTCACGGTCTTTGCTAATTGTGCGGTGTGTTGTCAGCAGTACATCGTGTGAATGTGTCAGCGGTCCAAAGGGAGTAATATATTGTATTACCAAGGTAGAATTTCCAATATAAACTGCTACTTTGGCTTTTCTCGTTATCACCAAAAGGATAGCGATATTGAGCTCTATCCCTCAATGGGCATTTACAACAGGACATGGCACATTCAGGAAGAACTCGGGCCTAAACGTCAGAATCACAGTGCTAATGCGTTAGGATGAAACACTAGTACTAGTATTTATATAGACAGTCGAGCTTATTTTTGTCAGCCGCAAGTTGCCCAAAATTAGCTACTAACAATATTAACATATTTGTCAATAGACTATTGTGATATTTTTATATAGATTTTCAATCCAGAGTTGCTCGGGTCCTAAAGAAACGCCAGTTACTTAAATAATACCTACACTGATCAATCAGCACCTCTCAATTTTCTTCAAATCCTTCCAAAATTATCAACAAATCCTTATGGATGGTGAAAGTAATCAAGCAAAAATTTGTATCAAACGTTTGAGCTCAAATACTCTAAATTAATGGGAAATCAAAGAAAAGTTTTGAATAATTAAGGGTAGTTAAATTGGAATAGAAGCCATTAACCTACTAGGGTAAATATAGTCCCCAAATATTTAATAATTGCTCAATGACCTCGAATTTCAACATCCTAGGCTCATTACGACTTTTAAGAAGAATTATAATCAAAACGTTAAAATATTTAATTTTAATATAGTTAAATTTGAATTGAAATACCGTCTTAGCTGGGTTTGGTTTTGGCGAAATCACAAATTATCACATTAATCAAGATCAATGCTTTCTCAGGACACAAATAAATGAGTATACAATGGATATAAAATGAATATATTTATGTTGCATGTATGTGCTGCATAAGTTGTACGTATGCGTTGGATATGTTGTATGTATTTGTGGCATTTTCAACACTTTAACATAATATTTAGCAATATTTCAGAATTCTTTAAATGCTGATATTACTGGAAATGTACTCAGAATAAATTCCATCAACAATATTTTTCAGCTATTTTTTTTCTAACTCAATATATTTTTCAAAAAACAGGAGAAAAATAATTTTAAAATAAAGAAGGAATTTCTCTGTAAAGACTGTCGCAATCATTTTAAAATAAAGAATATTTTTCTGATATATTGCCGGAAATATGAGAATTTTTCAGGGGAGATTACGACACAGAAAGTGTTAGAAACATCGAGAGATAAAAGCAAAAAAAGCAAATAAATGGATGAATTCTTGATCCCTGAGGAGACACAAGGGTGCTATTAGTTAAGAATGGTTCCGACTGAACGGGTTTACACCGAGCAAAATTTTTCATTGCACCTGCTCTTGCTTCTCAATAAAAGAAATCAGGTGTTTAGCATAGACATTAACTAGAAGCTCTCTTATGTTTACTCACTCATTACATAAGATTAAAGCTATGTTTTCCGCTCCCACATTTGATGCTCTCTGCTTCAGTGCTCTCTTTGATTTTCTTCCTATGTATAATATTTTTATCTTTTACTTTTATTTTCAAGCTTGCATTTTATTCTTTTAAGCTTACGACTTCTCCAAAAAGGAAAATTGTAATAAATTGACTAAAGACGATGTTTGAACCCTCGAAAGATGAACAGATGAGTAAGGGACGAGAGGGAGAAATTAATTAAATGTATAAAAAGTTTGATTGAAATGGCTTGACCGAACTCATGTCAAATATTGCGCTGAACAGAAAAGTTCAGTTGCTGTACTAAAAGAACTAGACTAAAAATTATCAGACAGCGGGTCCATAAACATTGGCCGTGAAAAGGTATATCCAATATCTCATAACCTACGGCCAGATATCAGGTAGGATTCCATCCATACAAATATTTAGTGATGTTGTCAAAGCAATACTAATAATTAAAATATAAGATTTTAGTAATTAGAGCAAAATGGACATCGAAATGGGTGCTGTAAGTTGTTATGCCCCCTCCAAAATAAATGATCATTTACAAATTTTAATTAGCATGTATAATACACACATGAGGTTGGAAATTTGAGTAGTTAATAAACTTTCAATTAATTATATTTACCTTTCAGTAACCAAGGTAATATTACTTGAGAAGTAAGATGTCGGATTGGAATTGTTAGCACAAAGTTATTACTAATTAAATTTTAATTAAGTCTATATTCTACTAAATGTCAAGAATTATTAACGCTCCCTAGTATATACAAATTGTGCCATAATTTCATGCCTCAACAGTTACCAGTTTTGTGCAGAATATGTAGTTCTTTCTAGAAGTAACCAGTATTTAGAGACTACTATTACGTTTCAAATCATATTTTACACCGTGAGATAATCTGTTAATGTCTAAAATCATCATAGGCAGGTTTCAGGGAAATACAGTAAACCCAAACTAAGTAAATTTTAGCATATATTTGTAGATAACAAAACTCTGTAAGTTCTTACCCTCTAAAATATCACGCAATAAAATACATTTGACTATTTTGTGAATAACATAATTTATTGATGAGCTATATTATTAGCTCATAAATTTCTATTAGAAAAACAAATCCTCATTATAAATAATAAATTCCCTTTTTCCTATTTTCTCGCTCCTTGTAACAAATGTATGACATCATGACATTAATCGAGGTGCGCAATTAATATCGATGTTCAACTCGATAAATTAATTCAGGAATTTAACAAAGCAATTATTAATCATAGTTGCATAACTAATACGTCATTAATCAAAGCTTGGCATGTACGTAAATATGTAAAGCGAAGCTGTTCAATGTTTAGCATAATACGACTATTATTAATCACATAATATTTGATAGTTTTAGATAAATACAATTTATCTAATAGTGTTCTCAGTTTTTGTAAGTAAAAATGGAGGTAAAATCTAATATAATTTGAAACCTTATGTGTATTTTTGGAAATTATTCTTTTTTACTAATGCATGTATATTCTTTTTTTTTTTCAGATCACCATACATTTGCGCCTGAAAATAAATGCAACAATGTGATCTGTGATATAAGGACCTATTAACTGATTGTTAAGCGGAATAATTTGCGTGATTAAATTGCCCATGCCGTTTAATAATAGTTTTAAGTTGTACAACCCTAAAACAATAACCTGGAAATGCTCAAAATACTTTTAAAGAAAATAAATCAAGCTCTAATAGTAACAAGTGATAGTAGATAAGATTGAATTATTTATTTGTTAATCCAGTGATGTATTTTTATATAGTATATAATTTAATATTTATGTGCATATAAAAAGCGCTTTAAATTGATTCTCTTTAAATTTACGATTAATCTTCAGCTCAAAATAATTTATGATGTGGCACGCTTAACATAACAATACATATAGCGAAATAAGCCTAGATAATATAAAAATAGGCGTGATTACGAAGTTAGAAAAACTCCCTGTACAAGATAAAATGACGGCAAAAACCAGATGTGATGATAAAATACTGGCTTTCGTTGAAGAAGATTAGATGACATGAGCCGGGATAGAAGGAGTTATAAGACGAAAGCGAGAAGAAAATGTTTCATTTCTTCTATTCTTCTTGGCAACGAGCTACTAAGATGACTATAATATCTTTTGTATGTGAAATGGATCTATTCTTATCCTTTAGATTTTCAAGTTCAAGTTCACATCTTTGGGTGCCCTGAAACTCATTTGTTTTAATACTGGATAATAAACTGTTTAAACTAACTCTTCGTGAATTAAACCGATTCCATAAATAATTTAATTGAGAAAACTCCAAACTTAGCATTATTTAAATCCCAGTATTTATTACGTTCAGTCGAGGTCGCTGAAAAAACGCGTGCAGCGGAAACGTTGCCAAAATTAATGCTTTTAAATGAGGTAATGTATCTGTGAGGGTAAAGGATAAATTGTGAAATCGTGGTGAGGTACGTTTGTTGTTGAACATATAGTGCACATATTGATGGAAGAATTGCAACAGAGTTCGTCCAAAGTATATCAATGTGCTTTTATCTAGACATTCCACTGAAGAAATGAAACTTGAAGAAATGTTTCGCGAAAGGGTGGCAATGTATAGTAATGCGTGCATGTCATAGACAACTTTTAGTAGGGAAAAAGGGGGATACTGGATCAGCTGGTGCTATATTTTAACATGGACATATTCGGGTGCTGTACTTCCCCATGTTAAAACATAGGCGCACCTGAGAGAGGGCGGAGCTTTTACCCATCACGTCATGTTTCTATGAATGCAGATTTTATCAGTCAGATAAGAGTCAGAAGGATGTTATTAATCAGTAGGTAGATATGAAGTATTTTTTTCATAGTGTAAATCTAATCTTTGCTTGCAAATTCCATTACCTTTTGTATATCTTGAACATTTAATATGTATATTTTTTTCAATCGTTCCAGTTTTTGATCCATAAGCATATTTACCACGTTGGAATTCCGTTAATGAAATTGGATTCTGTCAGTATACGTGTAAACAGTAATGTATCCTAATATAATTCAACAGGATTCTACTTGATCATAACTTCTTGAAATGTATGTAAATGAATTCACTTTCTCTAAAGAATAAATCTTTATTGTATTAATTAACTCAAATATTTTTTAATTGTAGTCCCACCTCCACCCAATGTATACAATACACCGCTACAATCCAGTTTAGCATGACTTAGCCATTTAAATGTAATAATGACCATATGCCGAGCTCTTGATACCATCATTTAAAATATAGCGTTTATCATCATAGGGGGATAACCCCATTTTAATCTGCTTCACAGTATAAATCTTCTGATCTTTACTTGCAGTTATAATTTTCTCAACTCTATTATATCTACATCTTGTTAGGCAGTTATAATAATCTTGATGATCGATGAATCTTTTCACGACGTTCTTATTAAGAACTTTAGCAGGTTTTTTTTCCCCGTGAAGGGTGTTTTTAAACTATACATTTCTGATCGTAGGCCTACAAACTCCAGGGTAAGAGTCCCATTCAACTCATCTTTCATGTTTCCAATCATATTTTTATTTTTGTTGGAATAAAGTGGATGATCGCATTGGTAATCCTAAAAATCGAAATAATCTTCATAACTTTCAAAACCTTTATAAATATCCTGCGTTTCAATTCCATAACATAACGAATCAGTATCGGTAAAACGTAATGCAACTCGACTTCCATACATTTTTTAATAAAACCATAATAAAACTCATACATGAGTGTTTTACTCAAGTCTAGTACTGAAAGCATAGATGAGTCTATTCAATTTCAAATTAGTCTTATGCATATGAACTGCAACCAAATCTTCATTAAATACTTTGAAGGAGTGAAAGCTGATGCAAGACATTTTTTATCTCTTCTCAATCTATGCTAGTTTAACATCCATTCATTTTCTCAAGTTTTCCATAGTTTTTCTAAAACTGCATTATTCATAAGTTTAAACAGATCTTTTTCGAAAGCATTTTTCGCCAGCATTCTCTTCTCAGTGTTAAATTTTACATAGTATTTCAACCAGGGTTCCTGCTTGAAAGTTAATACCCGATATATATTCACAAGTTTCATCCCAAGTTTCATATACTGTTTTAAATTTCTGTAATATAGAACATATTTAGACTTATGATTCAAATTGGGTGTTAATTTAATCTGATCGTTGTATATATTCAAATTCATTTCTTCAGATAAATTCCGGCTATACTCTGAAATCAGAGATGGAATGATATGCATCCTTTCAGGTGCCAGAGGATAATCATTATGTCCATCCTGTAAATCCTCAGATTAGTCAATATCCGCCCCGATAATATACGCCATAGCTGAACTATCTTCTTCATAGCAAGTGGATCAAAGCTCTGGATTTCTTTAGAATCAAGCCATCAAAATCAGATAGAGAGGTAGTGATTGACTTAGAGCCCATCCATATAAATTATTACCATCCAGGTACATTATATACTTGCTAGGTTTTGTAGATCATAATGTTCCAAATACTTATTATTAGCCTAATTTAGACGTTTACTAATAACACTAATGCAACCTCTTATACCGTCTTCTAAAAATAGGTACATATCAGGATCTGTAATCAGTTCTAATGATACTCCACTAGTCTTTAGGACTCCATTCCAGCCAAGAAATGGTAATGTTATACAGGGAGCAGCATTTATTTCATAATAATTTAGGGACAAATTACAAAAATTTGCAAAAATGTCCACTAGCAGAAGAATATCAGTTTTTATGTACAAGTCATGATATCCCCCCCATATTCTTTAACTGTAAGGATGACCACACATGTTGGGCATAGGCATAGACCTCATCAGATACCTCCTCCTGATTTAAATTATCGAAGAAGGCCTCTTTAGAGGGAATATTCGTTTCTTAGCACAATCCGCTTAAGAATAGGGGTAAACACCCTTATAGTCAACAAATTCACTTGATCATTGTCCGGCCACACAAATAGCAATTGTAAGCCTTCGGGTCAGTCGTGTGATCTGGGCTTTTCACTTGACCATTTGCAAAATGTTCTTTTATGATACGAAACTGGTCGGATTCCAAACTAGAGCTTAACTTCTCAAAAGAGGCAGGTAAAAATTGGAGAGAGTCTATAAACTGTAGACTTCCAAGGCTGAACAATATAATATAATTTTGTATATTACTGGGAATACACCCAATTCTCTTCCTAATTAAATGTCCATCATACCCTTTTATATTGTAGAACACAACAGGTATGAGCCATGTTATCTTGTAATTCAGATTACATTTAGCATGAATTGCACCTCTAAACTTAGAAGTTAAGTGAAACGGTCTCTTACACGTTCATCAGCTAAAGCCTTGTTACAAATATGTCAGATAGTAGCATTTTCAAAGTTTTCATGATCTGCAGCAGTGAAACTCATTTTCATATTATCTTTCAATATTCTTTGAATCTACTCTTCTTCGTGAATAAAGGCCTCCAAAAAATGAGTAATCACATCTTCACCCCTATAAGTAACAGATACTTTAAAGGTTTTTCCATCAAGGCCAATAATAATGTATGCAAAACCACAAGGAACATGATGAGAAAATGTTCTCATGTGAAATAGAAGGGGAATTCTCACACACATCCGTTTTTATTATAAACGACTCAAAATCCTCATATGCCACAAATGGTACACGCATTTGCATGTAAACACTTTTAAAATTGAAAATTTTATCATCACTACTAGGTAATTCCACTCGCTGCAGACCATACTCTTTTTATAATCCAATATGATTATTTAAACGAGTTTCAGATGAAAACCGTTGCAAACCGTGGTCGCAAAAATAATACTTATCTTTATGTTTAGTCAAACTACGTAAAAGTCTACTCATACTTCTAATACAACAGTAATGATACTGCTCATCATTACTAATAAATAGTAAATTACAGTGTTGAGCCTATCTATCAGATGATATATAGAGCAGAGACACGTTCTTATTTTCATACCCAAACACATCCAGGTTCATATTATTATTTTGCTCAAACAGTTTAACTTGGTGTAAAGCAGAAGGAAACTCAATTCCGTCCATATTTAGCTTTCTCTCATACTCAATATATTTACCAATACGATCCGCATGATCATGAACTGGATAAAGACCTGCTAAGATGGACCACATAAAGCATTTTTGATTACTATTCTGCACATTACTAACAGCTTTCTTGACTGCTAGTTCTTAGGACATTGGGATATAGCTAGAAGCAGCTACAGGTTCATATGCCTCAACATCAATCATTAGCTCATCAATCCTCTCTAAGACCCAACCACTACCACAACATTCATAGGTTTCGAATGATGTTAATGCTTTTCCAAAAGCATCAACCATATTAGCAGTCAAACCTTCTTCAGTAATATTCTCATACAAGAACTTCTGAAATAGGTTGCACAATATTTCTGCTCTTTTTCAGATCGGAAGCGAGTAAAACGGCAACATAGATTTATGTACCATACAATAATAAGCTTCAAGGCAATCTCCTCTAACAACACATATATTATACCAATTCAGTTAGAATCTAAAAAGGTGAGGATATCTTTTTCACCATCACCCGCAATTTTATGAACGGTCACAGTACTGTTTTAGGCTCGGTGCCAGGGATTTGTAGTTACTTTCCTCTTCTTATTCATGCCTGAAGCACCTGAAGTTTTTCTTTTACATCTTGCATAGGACAAGCACTGAAAGTTTTACTCTTCATATCCAACATAAGCTTATCACCATGTACGCTCATGATGCAACATATTACTCATTGGATTAAATATAGCAGGACATTGTGGAAAAGGAACTTTACTTGAATAATCGTGACTCTTCATGTGCCGTACTAAATTATGTACCGTACTAAACTATGTGCCGTACTAAACTATTTAATGTATTGATTATGATTGTGGCACACAAATAAAATAAAGTTAAAGTTTAACTTTAAATCTTAACATTAATGTATTATTATTAAATCTTAACATTGCCGTAAATTCATATTAGTGGAATATTATTTTAATGTACATTGCTATGTTGTGCCGCTATAAACCCTCCAATTATTTTATCTTTTGTGCAAGTTCTGTAAAAGAATATTATTAATTATTAAAAATATTAGACCAATTTAAACTTAACAATAATATTTATTAAAGACACAAAATACCTATTCAATTCCAATACATTAACTACTCTTCCTATTAATTATTTATTAAGATAGAATGTGAGAGGGGAGCTCGTTAGACACTGAACCATATACCTAACGTATTTATTAACTTGTGGATCATTGATGAACACATACCTTCAATCTGGGCCTTGTTAGCAGCACTTGGTCAATCTCGTCTGTAGTTACCGCATCAACTCGAAGTGTAATGCCCATTCGTAACTTCATTGAATACTACTAACTGACACACTCCACTTATTTCATGCTATTAGGCGGTTCTATCCACAAGTCATATAACGTATCTGCACCAGTCAACTCTGAGCAACTGTTCACAGGCATCTTCCTTAAGTCATTTTAGAATATCGCATTTTAAGGTAAAAATCATGCTTGTCTTATTTCTGGTCTGTTCTTGTCTCGAAATTCCATCTGTCTTCGTTGTTTTTCAAAGTGTATATATCTCGTTCGTTGGTCACAGGCTGTGGTTTTCCTCGGTGTGTGGGGGGGGGAGAGTAACTCCGCCTATACTTCTTTTTGGCGCTTACTGGTTACTCCTTACCCAATGGCACAATTGCACATTTAGTATGGTCCAGCTCAGCCCCTCTGATATTACACCCCTAAATTTATAGTCTTTTGACCTTAAAGTTCAAGTCCTTATAAACCCTGGTGCCAGCCAGACTACAGCTTTGTTTGCCGTTCTGGGCATCATAAATTTCACAAATAAAAGTGTTTCATGTGAGAACAATTTCTGGTCACACAATGATTATTAAAAATATACTATCGATTATGATTATGAGCGGACCGTCAATTTTAATGGGAGCTTTTCTGAGCATTTTACCCAAAAATGGATTGACAGATTTCGAATCTCCGGAATGTTGACTAGTTTAAATCAAAATTGAATTTTGGCCGGAAATGAAGGCCGTTTTCGAGAATTTTGTTCGAAACTAACATTTTTTAATTGTAAATATTTGAATTTAAATTTATGTTAAAGTGCACCCTTATTTTAAGAAAAATAAAGTAAAGAGAAATGATCCACGATTTTGACAACTACATACCCAATTGTGTCTATATGTAAAAGTAATATTGTGAAAATAATTTCCTGTAAATGATTTATTTGAGTTGTGTGGCTAGTAAAAACACACATTTTTTAGTTCTGTGAAGAAAGAAACTCTCGTGTTGGTGGACCAAAAATTTTGAACTGAAAAATTGAAATGTTTTAAATTTCTATGGAAAAAAATATAATAAATAAAATAAAAGGGTTTTTTTCTCACACCAAATTTAATTACAAAATAAGAAAAATATTAATAATGGGAATTTTAATATGTAATATGTGTATATATATATATATAAATTGATTGTTGAAAGTATTTAAAAACTGGTGTCATTGCATGAAAATGTGGGGAAGAGCAGGACAAATTTAAAGGGGTTGATTTTGAAAATAATTTTGTGAAATATTTCGATTTTGAATTTTGAATATAATTTTGTGGAAATGTTTTGATTTGAATACTGAAAATGAAATTTTGAAAAAGTGAAATTTTGATTGGGTCTGAGAGCTTTGATTTTCTCTGAGAGCTGGTTGTTGTATTTGAATTTTTTGTGTGCTTCAGGATGTAGTTTTAATTCTCCATTTTATTTGTTTTAATGTTTTTGTTTCCTTGCCCTGTTGTTGTTGCATCTAAGCACCTCGATTTCTGATATTCTCGTGTCTTTGATTCTCCTGAGTTTCCTTCTGCCGAGGTTGTGATAGATGATTCACAACCCATTGCCACGGGATTGAGTTGACTGAGTATGCACGTCAGTCAATCGTTTAGTTAGAAATTGCCTCACAAACAATTTGAGGAGAGATGAATTGATCACTCGCCTAAGCAGAGTTTCTTAGGTTTTAATTTTACTTTGTGTGTCTGGGATGCATGTTAATGTCATGTCGAACTAGAGTAATTCTATGGGAATGTTGATACCCCATTAATGGCTTTTCTCCAGGGTTAAATTAGTGAGTTAAATGATGTCCTCTTAATCCCCGTTTGCACCCATATCTATGTTTATTTCGATAGCAGTGAAATATTTCTTGCTCAAATTTACTTTCTGAATTCTTTTGTTGGCTGCAGTTGATTAAATTCCTGCCGAGTCCAAAGTTGAAGGTTGAAATTCCCTAAAAATATTTATTTTGAGGATGGGTTGCTTTGGCAAGTGAATTTTGGAGAAATTTTGAAAAAAAAATTGAATTTTGAAAACATTAAATTTGAAAATGTATTGAAAAGAAGTTTTGAAATATTTAATTTTTGAAAATATTATATGTGAATATGTTTTGATAAGAATTTTGAAAATGATTTTAATTACATGAATTTATGCCTCAGTGTCCCCTTTGAATCCCCCTAAGTTAATATGCAATTTGAAAATTTTGAGAAATGATAATTTTGAAAATGTTGTTCCTGACTTTCCTTCTCCCCTGGCTTATGTTTTCACAAAATTGAGTTGTGAATTTGTTCCCTCGGTTCCGACTGTGCGAACGTAGAGTGAGTTGAGTTGTCCTCCTCTAAGTGAGTCGATATTTTTCTTTTCTGTTCCCAATCTGCGGATATTTGAGGCGATGTTTGGCACTTTGTCTTTCCTGACACCTGCCTGATTTGTTTTTGTTTAATGAACATTTAACTTCGACTTTGATTGATTAATGAATATTTAACTTCGACTATGAATACTTTCAGAACTTTAAAAGATTTTTGCGACTCCTATTTACTTACGATAATTGATATTTTGGAAATATTTTGAAAATTTTGATTGAATTTTGGAGTCTTGATACTGATTGTTTACATTGTGGAATTTTTGAAAGAGTCAGTAAATTTTGAAGTTAATTACGGAAATATGGTTGAGTTTTTAAGAATTGATTCCACAATTGATTTATTTCTGATTACAAACATTTTGGAAATTTATTTACTTATTTTTGATTTTGATTGTTTACTTGTTTATGTTGTGGAAATCTTGTAAGAGTCAGTGAACTCTGAATTTAATTACAAAATATGTTGAAATTTTAAAAATCAATTCCACAAATTAATTTACTTCAAACATTTTGAAAATTTATTTACTTACTTACTTTTTGATATCCATTTTAAAATTTTTTGATTTGAATTTAAGAATTTATTTTGAAACTTTATTGAATTATTACAGAAATGTTTTGGATTTCATTTGATTTTCTTGGAGTTACTAAACTGAATCTTTGCACTTAATAATCTAATTTCGAAACTTTAAACTTTAAGATTTTGCGCAATTTGAATAACATCGAGTAAAAGATTTTTATTGAACTAGTTTAAACTATGTCCTTGACTTCAGCTTATTTTACTTAGGTTTGAAAGGCAACTAAATTTAAAAATAAATTTATTGATTTAAAGAAATTAATTGAATTTTTATGGAATGACACTTGTGTATTTACGAATATTTTGTTTTTTGGCAACATGTTTGAAATCATTTTTGATTTAAATTTGATGTGTGGCATTGGAGAAATTGATTGGGGTGTGGCGAAAATTTTTTCTTCCAAAATGTTACTTCTTTTGTGGCAATGTTCATTGAGAACTTGATTTGAAAATATATATATATATATATATGAGATATTTACTTGCATTTGAAAAGTGGAGGTGAGAGAGCCATCTGTGCCAGAGAGCACCTGAAGTTCTGTGCCTGTGCCAAGAGAGCACTGATTGAAATTGCGGCACAAATTTATTTACATAAACATTTTATTTACTGCTTCGACTTGGTGGTGGCAAATTTCTAGAGGTGTAATTTCGCTGTGACTGTTTTGTGTTCTCGAAGAATGAGATCCTGCAATAATTTACGTGTTTATTTTCGTGTCCATAGTTTGCATTTTGCATGTATATATTATTACTATTCATATACGTATTTTGTGGTGTGTGGAAGGTTGTACATCCTTGTTTTTTTGCTTCTTTTGGACTTTTACCTGTGTGTGAAGAGTGCACTGCCTGTGCATTCGGATCACCAGGAGGGTTGGTGGTGTAGTTGCACTATCTCTCTTCTAAATTACAATAAATTGCGGATGCCAGTACCATGGATCCTGGTTTTTCAGCATTGCATTTAAAGGTGTATCAACATTTGTAGAAATTCATATATGTGTTTGTGGAGTGAGGGAAAAAATCCCTCACTACCACCTTTAACTTCCATGTGTAAATGTTACATTTAATTACTTGTTTATTTTTCGAATTGTTTTGGAAAAGAAATTTCTTGACATTTATTTACTACATGCTTTCATGTTTACATTTACTACATGCTTTTATGTTACTTGCTGTGAGTCACAGACTTTGAAAAAAATTTGAGTAAATGATTAATTAAGGAACAGTTACGAAAAGCTGTGATTTTGAGTTCTGCCACCTTGTTATTACTTTCTTGCCACCTGTTGATATTCAAAAAGAAGGAAATAAATTGATTTCGATATTTTATTTCTAACTTAAATAGAACTGTTTTTCGGCCACTGATTTTTTTCTTCTCCTTTTTACCACAATGTTTTGATGAAAATTTACAAATAATTAATACTGTTTATAAAGAAAATAATATATTAAAATAAATGAAATGAAAAATGTTTGAAAATAGTACATTAAATTATTGAAATGATTTTGAAATGAAAATTGGTAAGAATTATATAGTGTCATGATAACCATATTTGTTGCCAATGCTGCCTTTGCTGTTGTCCTCTGAAAGAGATGATGAAATGCTGAGGTGTCAAATAGGCACTTGATGTTGATAAAATTTTGAAGTCATTGTGAACCACTGGACCAGGTTTGTTTTGAAATTCCCATATTTATTTCTTGGTATGGTCATTTTCTTATTGTCATCTGCATCTGTATTTGTACTTATATTACTGTTTTAAATTATTTACTGCAAATTGTTGCTGTTATCTTCTGCGACAAATTGGAAAGAAACGGATCAAAAGATTATCTGCTGTGGTCACAAAATGATTTTGATTTACAATATTTTGAAAAATTAAGATTTAATAGACAAGAACTGACAGAATATTTGCTGCTGATCACATTTTAACATTTTATTACCTAAAATTAAGATTCTTAAAGGAAAGTGAAAATTTCTTGGAAATTGAAATATAATTTTGATGAAAGCTGAATTTGTAATTTGAAAATTTAATAAATGATTTTTATCTGGAAAGTTTATTTACAGAACATTTTTATTGTAACTTGGCTGTTCGACTTGATGGATGTTATGTTATATATTTATTGTTATCCTTGTAAATTAAATTTAATTTACAGTATATTATTTTGCATGTTCTGACTTTGTGATGGGCTTGTAGATATTAGGATTTTCGACTGGATTGCAGTCATTTTTAGGTTTCGTTGGCTCTGGTTCTTCTCCATGCGCCCATGTGGATTAGTGTTCGTGTCAAGAACTTTTGTTGACTGCTGCACCTCTAAAATTTTGCTGAAATTTCTACTTGAAAGTTCTAGAACTTCAAGGACTTGATGCCTACTTGCACCTGCTTATTGTGTCGAGAAATTTCCTCGCTTCGCTCGTAAATTTTTCCCGGAGGACCCGAGGAGTGTGACGACGAGATTTGTAATCTCGCATCACTTTTGTATAAAATGTTTTATTCTGTAATATATTTCTGTTCTGAATATTTATGTGCAGTTTATTACACATTTAATTCTACCATGAACTCCCTCTTGTCATGTATGTATATAATTTATATTCTAAAAAACATCTATATTGTAATCTCAATTTAAAGCGCAATGAGCGCACTCAGAGAGAGAATTATTTTCCGTTTTGTTTCGAGGTCATTTCTGCAGGCGAAAACGGAAGTGAAATGTAGAGGTTTAATGCATTTGTATATATTTGGCTAAGCAAAGTATACTGCTGATCCGTGCGATCAGGTGCCTGGTACGACAAACTGTCGGGATGGAGTGGCTGGGATTTGATGACGTAAATGGAGATGGCGTGCGAATTGGATTTTGCGCAGCAAATTCTTTTATTTGTTTAGTTGGTTGTTAGCTCTCTCACAGGTCCGTGAGTTTAAATGCATAAAAGATCGGTGCGCGAATTCTTTGCGCGCATTCCCCGGTTGACTGCCAACTATGCTGCTGTAGTCCAGTTCTTTAATTTCATCGCTCACTTCTGGTTTCGGGAATCCGGCTCCCAGGCCGATTCCTGGAGATCCGTGAGCTTGGGGAATGTTGCCGCTCCTGACGAAGGATGATCCGAGACCCTGCTGGATCAGGTGAAGAACATCGACACCGACTTTGCTGAGGGATTGATCCGAGGACCCATGCTGGATCTGTTGACGAGTCCTATTTCAATTTTGATTATCCGAGGACCAATGTCGGATTAGATAATTACGACGACGATACTGATGATAGTGCCCGATCAAGCCTGATTCGATCTCCGTTCGTCTGAGCTTGTCAGAGCACCTAAATGAAGTTGCGTCCAGGTTGGGCCATATCTAGAACTGCCTAGAGTGGTGTGCCGCCTTCCTTTCGGAACACATGACCATCCCTGTTTAGGTTTCGGTCGAAGAGTGGAGCAACGACATCCCACGACATCGAGGTGGCTGGAGGTAAGCGTTTTCTGGTTCCTGTATTGAAACCACGTAATTCCCTGGCGTTCTGATTCATTTCTGAGTATGAACTCAAGAACAGTTTTCTCAACATAATTTAATTAATTCAACATCTCTGAATTACCTCTGTCTCACCTTTTAATTACGCAAATTTATTAACTGATTATATTAATTATCTAAGAAGTTGTTATTCTCCCTGAGTGCTCGCTCCCCTGATATCTTAACTATACCAATTTATATAATTAAGTTATTTAATATTTACAACTGTTTCTTATCATATTATTTACATTATTATTATTACTGCGGCTAGAAGGCCTGATGCATTTGATTAAAGTTCAGTTGCCAGAGTCCAGTGGCATTTCGGCTGATATAGATTCAGCTATGTTTTTAATAACTCCATTTCTTAATATCAGTAATAAATAATATTCAGTTAAATTATATTCTGTGTGCTCATTTAAATCATCTGAGTCTTGTACATTTATATGTGTTTTAGCCGAAGAAGTTGACGTACAAGGTAAGCAATTAAGTACATTGATTGTTGTCTGAAATATTGTATTCAGGGCAAGTCATCTTGGATTTTTACTCCCGGACAAAAGGTAGAACCTGGGTAATGTAAAGTGGATTAATTACGATCACGGAATTGTTGTATTGCTGGTGTGGATAATATAATCCTTTTGGTTTCGTATTCATGGAAGAACATATTAATTTCGGAAACCTGTATTATAACGTTTCTTCATATTACCTTCGTAATAAAAGATATATCTTATTAACATCGAATGTATATAATTGTTTGGTCCGCACGTAAACCAGAGTTTTCCTGTTTGACAGTAGTGTGACATATGTGTGCTTCTCTGTTTTCTGTCTGTTTACTCTAAATATCCATTTTAGCTCAAAAACTATTCGACGTCATATTAGACTATTCGTCAAACAAAACCTATTCACAAACTATTCGTCGTATAACGTCACAAAAATTTGGTATGTGAATTGCTTATGAGATATCCTGATGCTGAGTAGATTCGGTATAATATGATTCAGAAAAATAGAACATACTTTTCAGTAATGAATGGGAAACCAAGGCCTACGCAGGGTTGTCGAGTCATGAATGATTATGAGTAAATGTGTAAATCAAAATTAATTTAATTTCGAATGATTTAAATTGATGATTGGACTGTTATGATTAAAATAACTATATGCTATGATCATATTAACTGTGTTAAATATATATATCTTCCACCATAAAACATCAAATGTGTTTAATTTCATAAATTTGCAAAATAGATGGATGGTTAGGTACTATATAGGCACATTTAAGCACAATGGTTTGTTAGGATAAATTCTTCTATAATTGTAGTTAATTTTTATTCTATTTTTTGGTACATCAAGTTCTTTAAACATGAAACAGCTGATGTTCATGACAATAAATACTTCCAATATTCCTAGCATAATGTAAAATGGAAGCATATGATGGAAATCATGTGATCGTTGAATGTGATTTAAATAAAATCTTGCAATTATTTTTCATATTTAAAGTGCTTCTAGACTTGAGATTTGAAGTGGTTCCCGTATGATAAGCATATTAACTTTCTGAATTTCTTGGACATTTTGGAATCATAATAGATGATCTATACTGTTGGACATATCTTTCAATAGAGGAGATAAAATATATAGTTAGCAGCTTCATGGATGTCGAATTTTAAACTCGTGGAATAAAAATACATTCGTATCATTTTCTATTTCAGTATTTCGTATCGCATTCTTTTAGATAGAATTTTCCATGTGCGTCTGATAAAATTCCCTGATACAATCGAACTATGTGATTGAGTTTAGTCGTTATTCAGTATACATTTAAAAGCATATAACTATTCTATTTATATACAGGGCGCTTTAAATTAAACAAGAGGTGTGTAGATCTCTCTGTAGAAATAATAATACTTGGTGAATTACAACCAAATTTCATACACATACTTTTCTGATTATGCGATTTCGATTCCTGAAGAAAAAAAATAGTTCAAAGTCAGGCCTCTAGGGGTAAAATCTGGAGCTGTTGTCCTAGTAATTTGCATATTGCTAAGTAAATCTTACAATCGTCGTCTGTAAAAGGAGTCATAAATCCTAATCAGCATTATGATAAAATGCTGAAATTTTGTACATCACCTTATTGGTGCATGGGGCACATTTTACTCATTGGAAATGTTTTTGTACGGGTGACGTATAAAAATTTAAATTTTGTATATCTTAAAATTTAATTCTCTTGAAAATTTTAATCCATTTCATAAAATTATGTACCTTTTTTACGCAACTTTGTAATTTTGTATATATGTCTAAGATTAATATTTAAGGAATAAATGCCGAGGTCAATGTTTTTGAGACACCCTGTATATATATATATATATATATATAACATAATGCATGTAAGAAACTGCCTACATTATTAGGATTTAGAATGAAGGAATATGCTCCAATGTGCAATGTGTGATTTCCACTCAAAGCAAACATTTTTTTTTCCAAAATGGGGTTAAAGATGGCAGATACATGAGAGATGATGTATGATGACAGCTTAAAATCCAATTTAGACCGAACTATACCCCATAACGCGTGTAGATTTGTTATCCAGTGAATACATTAATACCTGTGATCTCAAATTCTACACTTCACATGGGAGAAATGGTTGTAAGACGCATTTCAAAATATAAACGACAAAGCTCTAAAAGAGTACGATTCTGGATACCAATATAAAACTCTTAAAATTAAGATCTTATTAATTTAATTAATTGGAATAAATGCCAATTAACTTCAACGTTAATAGCAAACATAATGAAGATATTTAGGAAATGGTGAAACACAGCAAATACTATATAAAAAATTAAATAATTTCTCAAGCTATACAAGAGTCGTTGTGCATGTACCTCCAATATTATCGCTGATACTGTTTTAAAAGTATGTTGTGAATCCAAATAGATGAATGCATTCCTGGCAAACACGAAGCCAGTGAATAATTGCTTCTTTTGATCACGTAAAAGAACATTTAAAAACTGTCTTATAATAGTGAAATCCACAAAAAGAAAATACATTGTAGATGAAATAGTGTGCGGAGGTCAACTTACAACCATAGTTATGTGTTAACTCTTTTGTTGTAATTTCATGGCGTTATAATGTAATGAAAAATTTAATAATTTTTCCAACTTTTAAAAACGTAGAAAACTTCAAATTATATTAATGAAAATTTTCAATACTAACCAAACTACTACTAACTATTATTAATTGAATGAAACTAAGAGCTGCACTTTTATATATCTTTTTAAAATCTTGTAAAAATTCATTACGAGGAAAGACAAAATATCATTATTTGTAATTCTGTACGTAAGACACGTAACGAACTTTTCCTGTGCTATCTCAAAACCTAAAATTACAGTAATAGGTTTCCACATTTTATCGCTTGAATGATATTTTAACGAAATTATCCTGAAACTTGGGACCACACGGGTGCAATAAAATGCTGAACGATCTGGATATGTTTTGGATTATTGAGTAGACTACAATGACCTTGAAGGGACTATTGCAAGACCTACCGGCAAATGGTGTGGATTAAGTCGTGGAGGGACTTTATATCAAATGGTTATGATATCAAAAATTCCTTTTTCTACTTTTTCTTGAAAAGTGGGGGGTGGGAACACGGATTTTCACACTTCATAATTTTTTTTAAATTTTAGAAGAAAAATATTTCTTTACAGAGCAAACTGTCCTTAATGAGCAACAGTACCAAATATAGTATTGATAATGAAACAAAGCACATGCAAAGAGTGCATGCTTTCTAGATTTTCTTGAGAAACATTTTTTTCTTTATCTGCTATAAGTTCTGTCTGGAGTATTCCTTTCAGACTTCTTAATATCATGAAAGTATTCTTCGCCTTCTTTTATTTTCTTAAAAAGTTCCGCAGCACTTTAATCGCGTTTGTAACTAAGGTAGTACGAGACTTAAAACATTTGAGTCTCGTACCATCATTCAAATCTCCTCATTTCTTTACGTAAAGAGTCGACCACTTCATTGTCAGCGCTTAGTATACCACTTATAAAATAATCTTCGATTTTGCCTTCGGTACACTAAATATTCTCATTCACTGTCACATAATAATTAAAAGTGAATTTTTCTCGCAACAGCACATATTTTTTGTTACATGAAATAAAGTCCAACCTCATATCCAACAAACTTGAGAAAACCTGAATGATGAAAATCGTTTCTAATTGTTTCATTAGGAACTGCATCCGATTTCAGACAATGAAAGGAAAGGAAATGAAAGGAAAATATTCATCTGCACAAAACTGTTGTAGCTTAATTTGACTTGAAGAATTGTTTGGATTTATAAGGGGGGGAAATGTTGCTTAGATACTGCTAATACTGGCCAATTTTTGTTCTTAAAATCTGATGATCAATATTTCATAAGGTCTCTGTAACAAGATTTCTACCCATTTCTCGGTCGTTATATCGATAATAAAATATCATTACCCCTTTAGAACTATTTGAACCTTCTCAATTGGTCATTATGTCCCAGTAAATCGATAAATGGAGGATTATTATAATGCGAAACTACTGCAATAGGTTTATGGAGTGTAATAACAAATATAATGATGCTAATTTATATGCCCTTTATATTTCAAAAACCTGTACAGTGATTGTACAATGTGTAAAGTTATATTATGAGTTCCAATATGGAAAATTTCTTCCTCGGGTCATGTTTATCTGCAAAACACGACAACTGCTTTGAAGCTAAAAGAATTATTTGCGATTACCTGGAATTTTGCTGCAAATATAATATTATTGAAATTCATAATAAAAGGAGAGTTATTTGAAATATGTATTTTAATTATTTTATAATTTAAATTATTTCTAATTTAAACTATTATTTTTTTTAAAGGTTAATATTACTAATAATCCCAAAACCTTAAAAAATATTTTAAGTAATTATTCTTAACACAAATGCAAATTCATCATCAAAGAAAAGAGCTTGAAATTCAGTCTCAGTAGCTCAACGGTAGAGTTTCGGCTAGCCAGTATGAAGATCCGTGGTTCAATTCCTGGTTGGGCAGCAAGGTTATTTACAGTAATTCCCAAACAAATAAACTCTGTTAGTGCAAAGATGTCGGAAGTCAGAAAGTAACCCTAGTACGACTAGCACAGATTCAGAGCACTCTAGGATATTAAGAGGCGATTTCACATCGGGAAGACAATGACCACGCAAGAAGCTAACTTGAAGGGATAGAAAAGCATCAGGAGGATAACCTGAGGAAGAATGAGGCGGTCAGTCAGATTGACACCAATTAATTGTACGCCAATCTGATATTAGAGGTCCTTTATGTTTTGATATGTTACTTAAGAGAATAAGGAATGTACCAGACCAGCGAAAAGTTGCTAATTAAACTCAAAACGAATTTTATAATCATTAAAATTAGCAGCCTCATGAAATATACAATGTACAAAAATTGAAAATATCTAGCCTATTAAATGTCTCCTCGTGTTCACCGAGAGAGTAGTTTACCTAAGTCATGCCATTATCAAAGCTGGATTCGTTTAATAAATACGCAATATTTTTCAAAATGACGCCCCTTGCTGTTTTTCGCACATATAACCACATTATCATTTACATATGTGGGATTTCTAGATACCAGGAATGCTTTTTGTCGTTCTGAGGGCGCGAACGTCCGCGTGTGTGTGTGGGGGGGGGGGGAAGGAAAATAGTTAGCCCTTCGTAACCTTAAAAGCCACTTGAGTAATTTAGACCAAATTTTGTGACAAGTTATATATATCATGTTGGTGTGAGTGCATACAAAAAAATCTATAAAATGTATATACTTTAACTATGAATGGGATTTTGTCAAAATAGTCGGCGCTTCGTAATCTTATAAACCACTGAAACGATTTAGACCAAAGATTTAGAAACGATTTAGCTGTACCGATTTGAACCAAATTGTGCATATATAAATTCAGAAAATAACTTTTTAAAAAATGCTCATTATTTGGCTCAGAGGTCGAATACCCACTTGTTTTGTATGGAAAACCTCAGTTTTACCTCAAATTTCAAGTTTGAAATAAAAAAATTAAACAAAATCAAATTGCATGCAGTAAAGTACTGCTATATATAATGAATAAAAAAAAATAAATAATTTGTAGAAGAAATTATTTTGTTACACCTTTAAAATTTAATTTGCATGAATTCAAATATTTACTTATAATGAAATTTACTCTTACACAAAATGAAATTTACTCTTAACGAGTTTCATTCCTGATTTAAAAAAAAATTACAGAAATCGTTCATTTCGAATCATTTTAAAAGCATCTTAATTATCACTCTAAGAAGAATACTTTGATCCTTCTTTCAATTAACGCGTTATCTGATCCATGCATGGAAAATATCAAGACCTAATTACATGGGGGTGACTTATGATTTATTTTGAATCTTCTTTCATAATCTTGAAAAAACAAGTGATAAATTTTCAAAATTTAATTTCAATTAATAGTTGTCTGGCAATAGTCGAAAGCATATACCAGCAAAAAATATCCTGCGATAACACAAAATACACGTTAATGATAATGAGAAATTATGTCCTCTTACGTAAAAAGTGAACATAAATTTCTTATTTTCTGATTTTGCGCTTTTAGTGTCTTTTTCCGAAAATAATCTGGCAAAAATGTTTCAATTTATTTCATTATAAGTTGAAGAAAATGTATATTTATTATTTTGGAATAGAAAGTTTAATGAGAGAACACAAGCCCTAGATATGCGAGCAAGAATATGTGTGTATGTGTGTGGGGGGGAGGCTTGGTTAAAAAATATCAAAATTGATAAATTTAAATCAAGTTTTGCTTACATTGTATAAGTCTTTGTGTTTCTTTTTCAACTTTTGAATGGAATTCGAAAATTTAGTGATTGCATATAAGTAGACTGAATAATATTAAACGTAAAGTTATATAAAGAGAATTTGATCTAACAAATTTGATATGTTATGTGAGTTTTTGAAATGAAGAACAAAGTTCTTATTTTGTTTCATACCAATCAGGATTTATATAAACTTACTATATTATTTAATAACCAGAACTAAATCGCAATGTTTCAGAAAAGAAGCCATCGTACCTTAAACATAAGTTTATCAAATATTTTTACATAATAAATCAAGCTAAATTGTATTTCACCGGGTACACAATATCTAATGCAATTTTCCCTTTTCATAAATTCTTCACAAATGTATTATCATAATGAAGAATTACTCATATCATAAAATTATACCCTCCTCATATACTCCGCTTTATCTTTCAGACTTGTAAACTTCACAGCGCAAATCATTTGCATATAAATGAAAAATCACAAGAAGTAATTCAAGCCACCTCTTTCTTTCTTTGTGGAAGGTTAATATAATATTTTTACGTAAGATAATGCCTTTGTTCAATAAAGCATAGTAAATACCTTTGTTTCTCAATTCTTGAAAACAACATTATGAAAGAATGAAATTTCTACTTGAAAACCTACAGTAGTGGATGATTCTAGATTTCATTATTATATATCTCTTCAGTAAACAATATTTGCGGAAAACACTATGCATAAATCACTTGTAATTAAATCAGTAAAAATGCACCGTGGTTCACATTTCATAATACCTGGTGTTTCCGAAATAGTAAACACGAATAGAACTCCAGAACAATTTGTTTTAAACAAATGATTTAGGTATAGAAAGAGTATAAATCGAAAATAATTTTTACATGAATATTTATTTCAAATGACGAATAAAAATGAAATTTAAAAATGCAAATTTCCATTCTACTGTTTCTACAAAAAACTTGAATACTTAAATTGGTGTAAATCTCCCGTTGAATTATACAGAAAATGTTTAGTCACTGGATCCCGAATTTTGTAAGCGTTATATGTTAAAAGGGTTTGGAACTCAAAATAGGGAAACTCATATTTTTTAACACTTTACAACAAAGTTGAAAAGTGTTTATGACTTTGTTCATTCTGTCTGTCTGTCTGTCTGTCTGTCTGTCTGTCCGTTAGCACGATAACTGCCGTAAAAATGACTTAATCAAAATGAAATTTTAGTATGTTGTTCAGACGGTCTATAGGACCTATGGGAATATAAATGAATAATATCACCCAATTAGTTTTGGATTGAACCCGGGTTGAAAAAATGGAATACATTGAGCCCTATGGGACTTAATTTTTCAAGCATTTTTTAGCGGATTTAAAATTCACAAATTGCTTCGAAAATTTTAGGCAATATTCAAATTGTTCCATAAAATATATAAAAAAAATTCAGCGAAATATATTCTGTAGTTTTTTAAATAAAAATTTAAATAATAATAACACTTCTTATATGAAGCGATCACGTGTCCATGATATGAAGCGATCACATGACCCACTTCAAAATGATATATGGCATCCATCTTGTCTCAAAATCGTGATTTTTAAAGTTCTTTTTAATTCATATTGAGTGTTGTATCCGTCCTAAAACTACTTTATTTTTGCCTAAATTCTGTGCATCTACATACTTTAACAACGCTATGACAATATATTTCAGTTTAAATGCTCATCCAAATTTGATTATTTCTACTATTAAGCCTATTTTTCACCTATGTAATATGTAAACAGCAAAATATGTAGAATGAGTTGTATTAGAATCGCTTTAATTCTTTAACATAAAATCATTTGGTCCATGGAGTCTGCATGGCTGATATGAATGAAATATTCATTGATTTTAGAAAGAGAAGGACGATAATTTTCGATGAAGTAGAGAATAGAGTTTCGAAGAATAGAGTTTTACTTACTTGTAGCTCCATGGTCTTAATTTTTAAATAATATAAATTATTATAGTATTGTGAGATGAATGACATGAATGGGGGAATTATTTATGAATGAAATGTTGCTTTTATAGAGAGAGCCAGGCGTGTTATTTTTTTATGACGTCATTTGAATGAATTTCAGTTGTTTTCGATAAAGTTTTCAAATGTAATAAATTATCGTAGCAATATGAGAATTCTAAAATTATTACCGAGGAATGTATTACATTTTAGAAATGTTTAAACCAGGCAATTTATATTTTAATGCCCTCATTTGAATGTAGTTAATTTAGTTCGATGAAGGTTTAAGGTTTCAAATATAATAAATTAATGTAGTATTGTGATAAGTTTTAAAATATTACCGAGGAATGTATTGCATTTTAGACATGTTTAAATAAAATTGCATTGAAGTTGGAAAGTGTTTCATAATCAATGCTTTAAGCATGATTGATCTTTCTTGTTTTAAATGGTAAGATGGAATTAGCGATGAAATCCAAATTTATTTCACCCCAATCAAAAATTGTATGTTAATTTACATATTTGTTTCATTTTACCTTTGAAGAAAATTAAGAATAACAAAACACAGGACGATATTTAGTTTAGAGACATCACGATGTTTCTGGTAAGAAAATACCTTTAATTCAGCTGGGGAGAGTTGAAATATGACGTATGCCCGATTTTGTTTGCTTCAATAACTCCTTTAATTGCCTTTTTAGTTTGCATTTCTGTAAGTTTGGGCTGAAATTTTAGGTACGAAAAGGGATAGGTCGTGTTGTATTGGTATGGGTAGACTTAATACTAACCGGGCCACAGAACTCCGACAGCGGTTCTGTTAGGGAGGGCACAGACTGAAGAATCTCTCTGATTGATAAAAAATGAGGTTCGGTTTGAACAATGGTTGCTACCTGCTGTCCACACATTGAAGACATATCACTCACTACACGCTGCAGTAATTATGCTAAACAACATTAGAAAAACCCGTTTCTAGTGCATATTTTAGCAACATACGAGGTGCAGTGCACGACGATTAGCACGTTCTGAATCTTCAGTGTCGGACTTCCTTAGCATTAAGTAATGCAGAGACGACATACTGAACCTCATGTTCAGTTATTTTGAGTTGCAATGTTTCCATAATTCTTATTCATGGACGACAACATGCGCAACTCTGCTCACAGCTAGTCGAGGGTATGTATTGGTACTTTCCCTGCAATGTATGGTATTGTATAGGGAAAATATTGGAATCATGACGAAAATTGCAACTTGAGTTTTCGACGGATATACTTGGATCTCCAGAACACGAAAAACTATTTTTACCGTAGCTTATGCGTGTGTGTCTATCTGTGCAACGTATATATCCACTCAAACTCAAATACTAATTGACCGAATTTCATAAAATTTTATAAGTAAGTTACTTGTGGTACAAACAAACAGTGTTACCTCGGTGCTGATTTTATTTTGGTACGATTCGGGATAAAAGAACCCGCGATTCTTTGCGAAAAGGCCCACAAAAATTGTCTGTATCCACTCTAGCTATAGAATTAACCCACTGATTTCCATAAAATTTGTTAGATGAATCCCTTGTGAGTTTCCCTGGTGCTGATTATATTTTGGTACGATTCGGAGAAAATTAACCTTTTTTTGCGAAATGGTTCGCAAAAATCATCAAAATCTAAAATTAAAGACTAAGTATGCTCAGATGTATCAATTAAATACTTCTTTTACACTTAAATTTTGATGATAAAACGAATAGGAGACCAACCCCATTACTCTAGAACTAGCCGTTCTAGAAATATTTAATGTTTTTCGCATTTCAAATGAAAATGAAAATTGAATTAAAAGAGTAAATTCAGTGTAATTTTAAATAACTATACGTGTTATTTAGTATAATTAAACTCAATTTAATGAAATATTAATGGAATAAAGACAAAATGAGTTTGAGTTTGTTGTGAAAATCATGTGCCACTCACATCAGATTTTTTGATACTGCAACTCTTTTTACTGGTTATAATTCTAGAACAAGTTAGCCAGATGCACATACAAATAGGATTTGCACTAATTGAAAAGCGTAAAAGTATATCACTTTGCGGTATAAATCTAAATAGTTACTTTTGGATCACTTTAATTCTATTTCGATTCACTCTATATGCTTTAGGTTTATATATACGGAATTTAAGAATGTTTCTTATAAAGTAAATGGCATATAAGGATAAAAAACAATCCAATGCAGCTAAAAAGCAGAATGTGGCATCAACAAATTTTATCGAACGGGCTACTACTAATGCTAAAGTCCTGTATGTTAAGGAACTTACCGAAACACGCACTCTGGAAGCTGACATTCTTGCAAGTTCAATGAATAATTCATGCACAAAATAGAAAAGTTCGTTTTCCGAATATCTAAAAATGCGTACAAAATAAATATAATAAATATAATACACAAAATATAATTATAATTAGCTAAAAAAGGGATGCCGGACTCAATCTATATAAATAAAATTGAAAATATGTCTGTCTGGCTGTCTGTCTGTTTGTCGCGTCATCACAGGAGAACGGCTGAACCAAAATTAATGAAATTTTGTGGGTAGCCTTAAAATAGCCCCTGTTAAAATGTTGTCCATGTGTCGAGTTTCTACGACCAATGGTTCTCGAGATATTAGTGAAAATCGAAACTGTCGTTTGTTTCATCATCACGGCAGAACGGCTGAACCGAATTTACTGAAATTGCGTAGGTGGCCTTGAAATAGCTACCCTTAATTTAGTCCAAGTTTCGAGTTTCTGAGACTAGGGGTTGTTGAGATATGAATTGAAAACGAAACTTTTCAATAGGAGTTCTACTCTCAAACTCCCTGGTTCCTTCAAAGGAAAAGTTTGAAAACCGTTTGTCTGAAACGTGAAACTGAATTAAAATTTTATCTCTGAGTTTGGTGGCAGATTTTTGAGTTAAACAGTCACTTTCTGAAATCATGAATTGTTTGAAAACATGAATTTAAATGGAAAATCTCTTTCCACGGTTTATTTTTAACAAGCTTTTACTCAATGATAAAAAGTATTAAGAAATCAAAATGGTTAATTAATGTTTAGAATTTTATGACGATATCATGTTGCTCGGCAACTGCAATTTAATTAAATGTGTTTGTTAATGTTTATTATTATTTTTTTAATTTGAATAATATACAGAGGCTGTTCGCACATTTTTTAGACGATTTTGGTAAGCGGTAATAAAAAATCGTTTGCTGCAAAAGAAATAATTCTAATTGTACTATGTTTTTAAAAGTCAAAATTATCGTCTGCGGCTTGAAAGTTTTGTTTTTATTCAAAAATGGAGTTTTTAACAAAACAGTGGTTCGAAGGCTACATTTATGCTCTTTCCGAAGAGAAATATGCATACTCTGTTATCCAAAAACGATGTGAGAGTCATGGTTTTGTGATATCTAAAGCGCCGATAGGTAATATCGTCAACAGGAAAGAAAAAAAACGTCAAATTGGAGCCTCAAGTGGGACAAAAATTCCAAACAAGTATCCAAGGAAAAAACGGACATCTTCGAATATTGCAAAGGTACGTTGTTTAATGTTAATAGAAAATCCCCCTAGTCAAAGGACAGTTGCAAAATCATTAAAATGCTCGGTGTCCACTGTAAACAAAATGATAAACGTTGATTTTAATCTTAAGAAAGCGAAAAAACGCAATGTGCATCGTCGTCTTCCAAATCATATCGCTGAACGCAGGACACGCTGCAGAATTCTATATGAGAAACACTTATCCAAAGAAAAATGGAAAACAATTGTCACAATAGATGAATCATGGGTGTATTTAAATGATTGCAACAAAAAAAGAGCCATTTATTATCAGAAAAGGGGAGAAAAAAATTTAAGTACATGGTTCAAAGAATCGAAAGAAAGTTTTTCTAAGGGATTCATGATTGTTGCTGGTTTTTCTTATAATGGCAAGTTAAAAATAAAGAGAGTGGGGAAAATGTCAAGATTAACTCCAAATACTATCAGGAACATATTTTATCGCCAATTTTTCTGAATGAAATACCATCGCTTTACCCACAGTGCCATCAATCTGTGAGACTCCATCAGGACAAAGCTAGCAGTCACACATCAAAATCCACTGTAAATTTCCTAAAAGAAATGGAACAAAAAACTGGTATCAAGGCCATACCCTTCACTGATATCCCTACTAAATCTCCCGATGTATCACCTATGGATTTTTGTGCTTTCGGACTTTTAAAATCTGCATTATCCAAACGTCGTCCCAAAACTCTTACAGGACTCTGGAAAGCTGTTCAGGAGGAATGGGATAGAATACCTCTTCTGACACTTCAAAAGGCATTATTATCCTGGAAATTGCGGTGTCGAAAGATAGTTCAGAATAAGGGATGTCAAATAGAACATTTAAAACACAAGAATTTTATGTAATTTAGTTTTGTGAATACAATATACATCGTCTAAAAAATGTGTGAACAGCCTCTGTATAAATGGATATAAAAACATACTATCTTATAAATCAACGGTTTGATTTTTCTTTTAATTATATTAATTGCGAACTGCGTACATCACTTTCATTTATTTTGGCAAAGAGTGTTGGTTTGTTTGCCCAAGCGTATATATTGTGTTTAAAACTCATATATTGTATTTAACCAATAAATTCATTTAGCCGATTGTTGAAAGTGAAAAAGTGTAGAAAGGGCATATCTTCTAATACAATTTTAGTGCTTTCATTTAGTATATACAAACGGGATATGGATGTTTTGTTTTTCAGATCTGAAAATTCAGCGCTACGAATTTGGCGGGATATCGCTAAGTTGACAACTTGCCTTTTTTGCCAAATTGACAGAAATTTCGTCAATTGTTAAAAATGACGGAATTCAATGAAATTTATTTTGCTTTGTTAGAAGAAAGTACTGAAATGATGTTTCGTTAGAATTTGTCTGTCAGTCCAACTATCCTACTTAGTAACACAATTAGCGAATTTTTAAAACGGCACCAAATTGATACAAATGTTTGTAAATCCATAAAGCTAATAAATCCATTGCGCTAAATAAATGAAATTGTGTTTTTTTTATTGGATAGTATCGTGATGATGTTTCGTCAATTTGCCGCTAAGGGATTTGGCGATTTTTTAAAATGTCGCTAAATTGACAAAATGTCACCAAACCTTCCATAGAAATGGCTTTATCCAAACGATATTTTTTCCACCAATTTATTTGAAGCAAATGATATCATGTCGTTTGGCAATGGATTGAAATCCAATGTATTTATGCGGAATACGATATTTATTAAATCTTTTCCAATTTGAATAATAAAGATATGTATGTAAAATAAATTTCATTGCCATTGCATTTTTGACTGTATAATATCAGTTACTGCCTTCAGGTTTAAACATTATTATTACTGATATTTTCGGGGATTATTGATTCAGAGGTTATTGATATTTTCAAGTTATCATGCCATTGTTTTATTGCAGCAAAAATTACTGAAACTCATATATTGTACGTTGCACAAGAAATCTTCTACAAATGCACGAGTATATCTTCTAATCTACGAGCATATAAGTAGTACAGGTATATTGGCATATATTTTGGCATATATTATCATATATTGGATTCAAGTACGGCCTTCTGGTATGAAGATTACGGGGATTATTGATATTTTTAATTTAAAACATCATCTGTTTTATTTTGACAAACATTTTTGAGACTCATATTGTAATGCGGGTAATCTTCACTAACACTCGGACATATCTTCCAATCTCCGATATTAGATGTGATACGGATATATCTTCCCATATAATTTTGTCATATATTGGAATCAATTACTGTCTTCAGGTTTAAAGATTAAGGGTTTATTGATATTTTCAATTTATACATGTAATCTACTAATTCAGGTTATATCTTCTAATATTCGCGTATATAAGTAGTACGGATCCCATACAATTTTAACGCTTTTATTTTGCATATATTGATTCAATTCCATATTTTTTGCAAATTTGCTTACAAAGGGGGCCAGGGTGTTTTATTCTTTAGATCTGCCCATGTAGATAATTTCTTATAGCGAGAACAGAGATTTCTTTTTAGGAGAATTCAATTAAATATTTTAACAGTATATTTTGATTAAAAATGCCATTCTGTGTACTACAAGAATTTGCACATGATTGTGAATTTTAAGTTTCTTTATATTATATACTCCGTACGAAGAACGGGTACGCTGCTAGTTTTAATTAATAAAATCGTAAGTTTGGTTAGAACCTTCATTTATCTAAATTTGTCTGTCTGTTTGTTTGTCTCATCATCACGGTAGAACGTCTCAGCCGAATTTAATGAAATTTTGTGGGTATCCTTGAAATAGCCCCACTTAAAATTTAGTCCATGTTTCGAGTTTCTAAGACCAGGGGTTGTCGAGATATTAATTAAAAACGAACAATTAAACCTTCTGTAGAATTAGCATTATGCAAACGATATTTTTTTCGCCAATTTATTTGAAGAAACTTATATCTCTCAGTTTGGCTGGAGTTTATTGCGATTAATTGTCACATGCGAAAGTCTATCACCATGGTTTATTTTTCACAAGCTTTTACTCAGCAATGAAAATTATTAAGAAATCAAATTTGTTATTTAATTATCAGCATTTTATGAGGAAGATTCTACCTTATATCATGTTGCTCCGCAAAGCAATTAAATTAAATGTGTTTGTTAATTTGTATTATCATTTTTTCAAATGGAATAATAAATAAATGGATATAAAAATATATCTTATAAAGAAGCGGTTTGAATTTTCCTTTAATTGTATTAATTGCGGAGTACATACATCACTATCATTTATTTTGGCAATTATTTTCAAATTTATATATTATGTTTAGCCAATAAACTCATATATTGTGTTTAGCCAATAAACTCATATATTGTGTTTAGCCAATAAACTCATATATTGTGTTTAGCTAATAAACTCATATATTGTGTTTAGCCAATAAATTCATTTAGCCGACTGTTGAAACAGAAGAAGAGTAGAACGGGTATATCTTCTAATACAATGCTAGTGTTTTCATTTAGTATATACAAACGGGTTCGGGATATTTTACTCTTCAGATCTGTAAATTCAGATCTACGAATTTGGCGGGATATTTTTATTAAATCTTTTCCGATATGAATAATAAAGACTTGTATATAAAATAAATGTCCTTGATATTGCATGTTTGACGGATAATATCAATTATGGTCTTCAGGTTTAAACATTATTGTTATTGATATTTTCAAGTTATTACGGCATTGGTTTATTTTGGCACAAATTGTTGAATCTCATATATTGTACGTTGTAAGAGTAATCTTATACAATTGCACAAATATATCTTCTAATCTACGAAAATAGAAGTAGTACATGTATTTTGGCATATATTTTGACATATATTGGCATATTTTGGAATCAATTACGGCCACCTGGTATAAAGATTATGGGGATTACTGATATTGTCAATGTATACTCCATGTGTTTTATTTTGGTAAATATTATTGAAACTCATTTTGTAATACGGGTAAGCTTCTACTAACACAAGGGTATATCTTTAAATATACGGCTATATAAGTAGTACGGGTATATCTTCCCATACAATTTAATCACATTCAGTCAGGCATATATTGGAATCAATTACAGCCTTCAGGTTTAAAGATTACGGGTATTCTAATATTCGCGAATATAAGCAGTACGGATCCCATAAAATATTAAATCTTTAATTTTGCATATATTGATTAAATTTTATATTTTTTGTAAATTTGTTTACAAACGGGGCCAGGATATTTTATTCTTCAGATCTGCCCGTGATCAGATATTCTTAAACTTGTGTTTAGGAGCATTAAATTACATATTTTAACATAATAATTTGATTAACAATATCATCTATAGGGATTTGCACATAATTGTGATTTTTAAATTTCTTTATATATATTATATACTTTGTACGAAGAATTGGTATGCTGCTAGCTTCTATTATGAAGTAGAAAATATAACAAATGAATTAAATTTGAAATTATAATAATCACTGGCACTGGATAGCAATATATTAACACATAAATATAATTTGCACTGAGCACCGAGTTAGAAATTTAGTAATTTAAGCGATTTATAAGTAATTTCAGAAATTATCGAAAAAAGAAGTAAAAGCCAGAGATCAGGAGCGTAAAGAATGAGAGAAACTCCTCCATCCGAAAACAAGTAAAGTATATTTAAAACATTTCGACCCTTCCGTTTCAAATATGTAATGGTACAAAACCAACACTACATCGTTAATAAATGTATAAAGACCATTATCTGTCAAGACTCATTCGACGACATCAGGAATTCCACAATCCCGCAAGAAATATGATGTTCTACCTCCGACACTACAGATGAACGTTTTCAGGAAGATTTTAGACATTTTTAGAAGTTTTCAGGAAGTTCTTAAACACGATTTTTATTGTTAAGATTGATGTCCAAAGTGGTTCAATAGCATGCTTTGGAAATGACTCGATGGAGATTTCAATAGTGAGCAACTCGGGCATTCTTTTGGAATAAGGACTCGATCATCCAACCCTTTGAAATGGTGTTGGGAAGATGTATTGATATCTTTACTCCATAGAATTGCCCTTGTAGGTCTGTAGTTTCTGGGATTTTGGGGATTTGTTTTAGTTCAGAACATTTCCGCATAATAATCGGATCCCAGACGCTTCAAGTGATTGTTTCTGAAAGTCAAGTAATGGGCTTAAACACATATGTGTGCAACTTTGTGGTATTTTGATCGTCTAAAGTTTTAAGTGACAGAAAATGAGGGAAATAGTGTATAGTATTACAGACAGGAGGCAAATAGAACATATTTTTTAAATAATTAGGTGTATGATTCACTAGATTTAGTTTGCATATATACGGGTCAGTGAATGATATTTATTCTTTTGTCCAAAATTTGAAATAAGTGAAACAAAAATTCAAAATCAAATAGGAATAATAGATAAAAAGAAAGCCAGTTGTATATTCGGATTGAATAACATTATGTATTTGAAAATAATTCTAACAGTAGGAAATATAGTACTATTTTCTAAACACAATATATCTTAATTTATTTTAGTTTATTGCATATTTTGTTAACCTTATATCTGCTAAGTTTCTTGTGAATTAACTTAGAATTTTAGAGCTCACACTTGCTTTGCTATGGCAATTTATCTTTATTTACGATTATATAAATATTTAACTAGTTGCTTTTGAATTTCTGCTTGAGTTTCTTTTTTTTCCAAATGCAATATCAATCATATTTGAAGTTCTTGCTCTTAAAATTTCAATGATTGTATCACTAGCATTTTTGATGTCCAGTTATCCTTAGAAAAAGTTCAGTGATGTTTTAGTTAAAAAAAATTATGCAAAACGCAACACGTCATCACTATAGTTTCAAAATTTTCATACCTGGAAAAGACATAAGGCAATATTCTGTTAAAGTGTTGTCTTTTCTGAGGATGATGTTGTTAATCAGTTATTAATCAATTCATGTTAAAAATATTATGAAATATTTATCCACCAGCAGAAATCCTACCATTTGCACCAACATCATACATAATAATTTCATACATTTCATTGGCAATATCCTTTAGAACTAAACTAGTCATTTTCCTTATATTTGCAAAAATAAGACCCTCTGTCCATAGGAGAAATAATTTCCACATGTTCTCCATCAATCGTCACATGGCGATGCTTGAGATTCTATTCATTTTCAAATCGTTGTGAGATTGCTTTTCATTCTTCTTCCCGTGGAGGAAACTGAAAAACTGTAAACATAAGAAAACACCAAAGTTAATTTATAATTGATTATATATTATCATAATGTTTATAATAATAATTTATAATTGATTATAAATTATCATACTGTTTATAATTAGATATTTCATTTTTCAGAGATCGAAATTATTACAAATGTAGAACCTGCCACAAACTATCTAATTATACTACAAGCCATTTCTGCAGGACATTCTCCCGCCGACTCTCAATCTTCTACAAGCATTACAAGTAAGCCTACTACACCTTCCTTAATCTCAAAAATACCTTATATAGAATTAAGACCATGCCCTCGTAGCAAGTCCCCACTCGGGGTGTGGCAGTATATCTGAGAGCGCATGACTCCTTATAGCATTTGATCCACCTCACCTAAGTGGTAAAATAATCTGTGGATCGACCCGAACGAGTCCCGGTAACTGGTGAAGCAGACTCTTCCAGGTGGCGGAGAGGAACTGTATCTTTGTAGCCTGTTTCTAGTCTTGTAGCCTGTTTCTAGTCATCTTCTGACCCCATCTGGTGGATGATTTCACTAAACCCGCTCCCTTTGCCGCGTTCACGCTGGTTGGTCCATAGCTAGCCTGGCTTCCCCCCTCGTATTTGGCATAAACCTCAAGGTTGTCAAGGGGGTTGGTTGTCCGTTAATTTATCCTCCTAGTAAGAAGTATAAAAAAATATTTAGAAAATGAAGTATTGATCACTATGAATACACAGTTCAAAAGACCGCACAAAGTAAAACAGGAAGACCGTTTTGATATTTTTGGTAAGAATGTTTCTACCAACTTCATTGACATTGATGATAAGACCCATATAACCCATTGCCTTGAGGAGAAAATAATATTTAATGCACTGTGCGACTAATATCACACAAATTGTAACCAGCAACTTAGAACAGACGGTAATGCATTCAACTCAGCTGTTTCATTTACTTGAAACTTTCTTTCGCTAGGATTTAATATACAATATTTAATACATTTTTATCAAACTAATTATAATATCTACTTATGGGGTTTATTAGTGTTAGCAAAATTAATTTTGAGACGTTGCTAATATTTTATATTAAAATCTGAATTGCGTACCTTTAGAGTTATTCTATTATGTAAATGAAAATACATTTGAAAATGTTAAAACATTTTTACATAAAAGCAATGTTCAATTACTTTCAAAAATAAAATAAGTATCACCTTCCATGAAAACAATCCTTTGAAAACATAAATTGGCTCACAAGCTTCAAGAATAATGATGTCGAGAGACAGGATATATCGACGTCAAAAATTTAGGTATACATAACTACACCTTTATTATAGTTATTATTTTTTTTGTACTTTAATACTTTGCTCAAGTTTTCTTTACGCCATGTAGCTAAAATTTAGTTGCTTTCATGTGGTGTTATTGCATTTCTTATAACAGTGTCCTTTATTTCTTTATTAAAAGTGCAACCAATAACAACATCTTCAAATAAGTATTCTCATCTGTACGCAAGTACTTATGCTAAATTTTCGGCGATATTTTCAACCCATTTAATAATTGGATATGAGAATAAACTCTTTTTCTAATTCTTAGACCATATCCTACGACATTTGGAACCACTGCTGTCCTTTGTAATTACAGACACAGCTACAACCTCAACTACAAATGCAACTTTCTCAGGCTTCCACAACATGATTTACAACTGAGATAAACTGAGATAAACCAATACCAACGTAAAATGAGGCCAGGTAGGCTGGGTTCGTCACGTGATCCGACGTCACGATTATCGGCTTGCAAATTTGAAACGGTGATCATGTTCATGCGGGGACCATCGAGGCGAACGGACCATGCGTTTTATGCCGGGAACCATGTGGTAAACGTGGCGTTATTTACACGTTGTAAATTGCATTTTTTTTAAACAAAACAATCTTTCGTGTTAATTGTATTAAATAAGTGAATATGTCGTTGTGCCCCAGGATGTTCCTCCAACTACGAAAGTACAAAGACATATGTGAGTGTATTCATATTTCTCAAAGACTCTGAAACGCGCCAGATGTGGCTAAAGAGAATACCCAGAAATAATTTTATTCCTTGTAAGTGATCAGTTTTGTGTACAAAACATTTTAATGATGAAGACATTATCAGATTTGATGAATTTCTTAAAGATGGTGGGAAAGTCAGATTTTCAAGAAAAAATCCCAAGCTTAACGAGAATGCTGTGCCTTGTATTTTTGAGGGATGTCCCAGTTATTTGTCGGTAAAAAAAACAGCGGTCAGAACCAGTATGTCTGACAAATTGTAAACAGCTAATGAAAACAGATTGGCAGATTATCTATCAAGGGACAGAATCAGTTCATTTGAAGAGTTGGCGAATAAATTAACGAAAAAACCGTTAGAGTTCGATATGCGTGAAAACGTAATTATTCAAAATATTGATATCCCTGCATATATTAATATCCCTGCATATGTGGGAACTGATGAATTGCCCTCTTCTGCCCTATCCCACCTACTAAATGAAGGAAAGTACCTAATTTCTTGGAATCAACTGGAGAACATTCTGAAAACAGTAAAGAATCACGATGTAAAGGAAGTCATTCAAATGAATTATAAAAAGGCCATTCAATTCTGGGATAATTTTATCTTAAGTGAAGGTGAAGAAGATTGCATCTACGACAGTAAAAGATTTTTACGAGAACAGATGTTACTTTGTACCAAGCCAAAATTTGGAAAAAGGTATAGTTGTAATTTGTTAACTTTCTCATTTTCATTGTACATAAAATCTCCAACCATGTATCGGTTGCTATGTGAGTCGAATATGGTATCATTACCTTCTGTGGAATATTTGAAAAGGTTTGCTCCATTTAAACTAAGTCAAAGTTTCATTTCAGGAAATAATTGCAATTACGTTAAAGCTAAATGTAATAAGTTAAAGGATAATGAGAAATTCGTCAATCTCATGATTGATAAAATTCATGTTAAGCCAGGCATTACATATAAAGGTAAAATCCTAACTGAGTTTGCAGAAAACTGCTGATGATCTTTGCTGCTGACAGGTGCTGAACACGACTGCGCATGACTGCTGATGATCTTTTTAAGTATGTATCCCAAATTTTAGGGACGTTAGATTCAGCAGGCTTCAATATACTCTCTGTAATTTCAAACAACAATAAAATAAACAGAAATATATTTGAACGTCTTTCTAAAAATAAAAATTTTAATCATGCAATAGCCAACCCTGCAAATAGCTCAAAACCACTATATCTATTATTCGACACGGTTCATCTCATCAAATAAGTTCGAAATAATTGGATTAACCAGTGCAATGCTGAAAAAACATTTCAATAACCTGATTTTGATGGAATTCTGACATTAAGGACTGTCCATTGTAGCTTACTAAGGAAAATATTTCATATTGAAAAGGAATACCTATTAAAATATGCTCCAAAATTAACTTACTGTACCCCAAAACGATCGAAAGGCAGAATGTTTGTTTAGTGTTAAAAGTATTTGATAATAGTAATGTTGCTGCACTTAACTTATATTCAAAACAAAATGTATCAATTTTTGACTGGAAGGACAGACACTGCAACTTTTTTAAACCTTTTGATCAAATGGTGGGATATTGTCAATTTTAGTCAACTGAAAACAGGATTACATATTCGTAATGATATCAGTAAGCCATTTGAGTCAGTGGATGATGAAAGACTGCTGTTTTTAAATAATTTTGCCAATTGGCTATAGTCCTGGAAAGAGTTAAACCAAAATAAACGTAATGGTTGTTTAACGAGCGAGACTTTCTTTGCTCTGCATCATACTTCTTCAACTATAGCTTTGGTAATAAGACATATTTTACAAAATGACATTAAATTTGTATTAACTTCAAAGTTTCAAACCGATCAGTTTGAATCTCTATTTGGACAGTATAGACAAATGTCTGAGGCTAATTACCACGTATCAGTGCAGCAAGTTTTGGAATCGGAAAGGAAGCTAAGAATTAAAAGTGTTTTGCAATTAAACTCAAATGAACATGGAAATATTCCAATAAAAACACTATTTTCCTCAATGTCCAGTCCAAACATTTTGGATAATGTTGATATTAAACCATTTTTAGATACATGTATTTTAGATGAGATAAACCTCGATGATCTTGTCACTACACAAAAGGATGTTATCATTTACATTGCAGGCTATTGCTCATTTAAACTTTAATTATCTTGTTTTCTTTGCATGATATATTTTTTATCTTCAAATTCATTATTTGTTGAATCCAACGAACTGCCACTAATCTCTTCTGATATTGAGAACTTTTTCTCAATAATAAATGAGGTGGTCTTAAGTTCCCATCGCATGCTGTCATTGAAATAGTGTCATATTGTTATGTTATTTTCCAAAAATTGTTAAGCAGAAATTATGAAAACTTGTTCCTTAAATCTAATTCACAGCAACATAAGATTTTTATTAAATTATCTGAAATGTATTTGTTAGATAATGACATTGTAACACAAAGCAAGTGCGACGAATGCGATAAAGAGATTCTGCATAAAATTCAAAAGATTATTTCAACTTTTGGAAATGTTTGCTTAAATAATTATTCGAAGGTTATTAAGGATAAGTAATTGATAACAACTTATGAGAGAAAATTAAAAAAATTCAAGAAGTAGAAGACCTAAATAACGCTTTTTGATGTGATTAAAATTAAATTTCGGTTTGTTTGAAATATTTTGTGATATTTTAGGGAATTTTCTAGATATTATTCAGCAAATAGAATTTGAAAATGAATTGTGAAGTGTATTTGCCAATATAATGGGTCTTATCATCAATATGCATTGTATTTCAAAGTGTGCGTATTCATATTTTTGTTTTTAGGTACGTTATGAAAAATTATATAATTAATGTCAAAATGCGTGTTCCGCATAACTAATCTTATTTATACAAATCTGCTAAGCTATGTGATATAGGCCTATTTGATTTTAACAATGAGTTATTCCGTATTAATTTTTCATGTTATTTTATTATGCATGCATTTTCATTAAAAAAATCAAGTTGTTTATCTTATTATCATGATTAAGCTACAGTGTGTGATTTCCGCAGTAATTATATAGCTTTTCTGCCTGATTTAATATTATTGACTAAAATTCAAACCAGGTTTTGATACCGCCAAGTTTTTGAGGTGGTGATTTATCATCAACATTCGTAACCCTAACCTGGCTATCTGGGACTAGATTCCCTACGCCCCTTTTCTCCTGATATGTTTTTTTATTTTTTAAAAACCTGTTTTGTATATATAGCTACTCTTATCTGAGACACTTTACTCCATTATGGATGTGCCATATTTCATTTTTTATTGCATCCGCGGTGTCTTCCCAGGGGTTCATCTAAAAAAAATTTGCAAACTTCACAAAATTCTGATTGATGAAAATTGCCTCATCACAGTATTTTAAAGTTAAAAAAATATTGCGATTTAACAACCAGCAATCAGATAAAGCTCAAATCCCATCAAAATACTCGACTAAAGTGCAGTAATTGGCATCTTGTAGCTTGGTGAAATTATAAAGTCGTGAATCATTTTCACAAAAATAATTTACGATAAAAATGTTTTAACAAAAAGGAACCCTGGTTGGATGGACTCTGGTTGGAATCAACTTGGATGAATCCCTGCTTCTTTTCCGCACATTTCCTTCTGTTTTGGCTCCGGATTTAAAATCGACCTGTGTTTACATTTTTACTGCATTCTTAGTTAAATCACACTTTTTCTGTTTAGTGAATATCAATAAAACAGAACATAAAATTTCAACTCACCACTGGTAAGCGAAATTATTTTGATGAGTGAGATTTCTGTTCAATTATAGTCGTGGCAAATAAAATTTCTTTTTGTCGCGTGCATTTTCAACTGAAATTTTTTCTTTGAATAAAACATATGTTTTCGAATATTTGCATGTTAATGCAGCTATGAAAATTTAATAAATCGTCCGTGTTACTTTTTTAAAGCTAACTTTCAAAGGCTCTTATATGTAATGTATAACACCCTCGACGAAACCTAAAATTAGTCATTCCAGTGTACCTTGGATGATTGTTATGATGTTGGTGTAACAAATTTAGTTAAATACAGTATGTTATATTAATGTTGTAAATATGGAACTGTATTATGAGTATTTATCCCAAAGGCAGATTTGTCACAGCCGCAGATTAAATGCTTTCAGGCCCATCAGCGCAAGCGAATTGCTCCTGATTTGTCATATTTCATTGTTGTAAATAAATTCCATTTTGAATTTTTGAAGTACGTTTTCCAGAATATTGTACATGATTTATTTATAGGAAGGGGGGGTTGGTTGCGGTATATTCTTTTGATTGTATGCATCTTTCCCTACAGTAATAGAGTAAATCCCAAATAGTAAACGTTTTGATGTAACCGAAGTAACATTGCGATAAAAATGTCTTACTGAAGTAACATAATATAACACCCAATAACAGAAACTAGGTGACATGGGTCGAGGCGGGGCATCCGTTCGAGAGAGGGCGGTGACAGTCAAATTAGTGACGGCATGAAAAACGATTCACGGTTGGCGAAACGGCCCCGTTTGCTCAGTTTGCGAGTTTAAACGGGGCCTCCCCACCGAGTCTTGTTCTCCGAGAGCAAGATAAAAAAAAGTACTAAAATATTTTTAAAAACTAGATTTAAACTCGCAAACTGAGCGAACGGGATCGTTTCGCCAACCGTGGATCGTTTTTCGTGACGTCACTAATTTGACTGCCACGGCCCTCTCTTGAGCGAAGGCCCCGATCGAGACCTCGTATGAATGTAGGTGCCGCAAACACTAACGGCTCCAGAAATCTTTCAAAGTGGGGAGGAATACGATCAGATTTCAGTTTCTAGTACTATTCCCTTAATTTTCCATGCCAATTCAAGGCTTCGCCCCCCTCTCTTGGATCAGCCAGCGGCCGCAGATTACTTTCGTTCTTGCAGACTAATTTCATAAAATTTTCAAAATACGGAGGTATTAATTAAATTGCAAAAATGTATTTTTTAATAGTTATGTAACTCATACAATAGATAATGTCACTCAGATCTATTTAAATGTGAATGATACAATTTTGCTTATTGCATTGTTATGATAGTAGGTTTGGAACAGCATTGTTTAGGTGCAGATAAATTTTGGGTTTATATTGATGGTGTTGCAGATTGATACAGAAGTTTCTTCTACCAAGATATAACATATAGTCGAGAGTGACTAGAAATATCTGTGGAACATTTTCTGTGATCGTCGATATAGTATATTATGTTATTATCATAGTTGCTATGGTAATAAACTCTATTGCTTATAATTTAATACTACGAAGAACATGCCTAAAACATTGGATCAAATGTAAAAATGTATATATATATATATATATATATATATATATATATATATATATATATATATATATATATATATATATACAGTTATTAATATACTATACAGTGCAATAAGGTTTTATTATCTGGGATTTATTTTGGTCTTGTCGAGGCAAAGCAAAGTGCAGTAGCATAAGTTATGAATTGTTAAAATAGGGCTCGACAAATCACTGGGGCCTAAAAATATAGATGTAGTGGCCTGATATTTTGATTAGAAATCTAAAAATTAATAATATTAACAGCTGGCTATCTAGTTTTTGGCCTGGCTTCTATAGTAAGTTGAGGCGATATTTGTCAAGTTGTGTGTTAAAAGATGCATAACTGAAATATGCAGAAAGTACCAGGGTCAGTAGGTAATTTATACACCTAACAAATTTGTTGATACACAACCTAAATTTTCATATTTTGGTATAGAGTCTATTAACCCCCCCCCCCTCAATAATTAGTATGGCGTCAAGTGAGTAATTCAAATTATTTATATGGACAAAAGCATAATTATTGTATTTTCTGAATTGTTATTTTTCTTCCTGCATTATTTATTTGAAAGGAAAGCCATGTTTTAATTAATTAAAAAATATAGTGTTAAAATTAACATCAAAACTGTTTCATAGTAGTAAAAAAATTATAAAATGTAAAAACTTGCACAATAAAATCTGGTAAAGTGATAAAATTTCTCAAGAATGACTAGTTTCAACGTAACTTATTAGGTAGGCTACTAATTGCAATAAATTGAGTATAATAACCTCTCCAGTTGGGTTTCACTGTATTTACTATCTTGTAAAAAGAAAAAAAAAATATGTTAACGGCAAAACTATAAGAAATAAAATTAATCCCAGGCTAATGTAAAAACGTACATTAGCTTGAATTACTCAGACACTGGTTTCAGGTGAGGTAGCCGGAAATCGTGACGTCATGAAACACCAACAAGTCCTCTTTTTACGTTGGCCTCGGATAAACTCGCAGCGATATGCTGTATCGTTTAGGGAATTATTTGCAAAATTATTGGACTTGGGGCGGTAACTTGTCCAGTTAATAATGTGCAGTTAAACGTTACGTTTAGGGATGACCTAAGAGTTTATTTTGATGTGTTATCGAATTTTATGTAATTGAAAACAATGACAATACATAATTGTTTTCTTGTAATTAAAGCGCCAAAAATAAGTTTTCCGCAAACAGGGTAATTTGTATCTTATTTCAAGCTCAAAATTGAATATTTTTGTAAAAGTATAGTAATTGTCAAAGTAAATAAATTTACGTTAAAATTATAACATATAAATGTTCAATGCTACATATATAATAAATAATTACGAAATATAAAAAGTTAAAGTAATATTTTGTTAGTTTCACTTTGTTCTGTTTTTTGACAAATAAAAATAAACCTCACTTCTTTTCAATTTTTCAATTGCCTTTTATAAAATAAATAAGGTAATAAAAATAGTTATACATCATGCTCTAAAATATTAACGTTTCAAATTGTGTGTCGATGATTTTATTAAAGCTATCAGATGAATTTGCAATTGATTTTTAGTTCACTTTTGAGATAACACCTACATATATAGAGAACATTGTTATCAGTATATCAATATTTAATTCAATAGAATACTTTAGTTCTTCATAGAACTGTTACATTAATTTTACTTTCAAAGATTCAAAGACAGGTTTATCAATTTATAATGGACTACTTTTAGAGTTAAGTATTAGATCCTTTAACTATCTTGAAATAAAATTACTATTATAAAAGCATTATAACACGATAATCTTCTTCATGGACGCTAATAAACTTGTTTCTAGGGTACCATTCTTGTAATAATACTATATATCCTACTCATATAAAGATGTCAGACAACTAGGGCTAAGCGGATTAAATGCAATGTTTGCAATGGTTGAGATTCACAGCGCTGAGACATGTGATACTTATATTTCAATAAAACATAATTTCCGAGAAAATAGTATGTATATAGAAATGATAAATGCATTTTACTTTTTGTAATAAATCTACTTTGGGATTATTTATAAGATTTCGCAGCATGTCATAAAAACCCACAAAATGAGTTCTGTCTTATCCTATTCGCATGAACTCGGCATTAATATTTGTGTGATCTTTATTTGTGAAGTTTCAATTTGTAGCGTATTAAACTGATGCAACAAACAGTTACTACAGTACTATGCGTTAATAAATAAATTATTAATAAATTCTATTTTCCTATATGGTTAGAGATACATACGTCTAAGAACTTTTAGAATCTTCATCTTTTATTCGAAACACGTCTGTCACCTGTAATGTGTCTTAAGGTTACACTGTAACATCGGATTGCATTAAGTCTGACAATGATGGATAACAACAAGTATCCATAAGTTACTAAGAAATCTGTGTATGTGTAACGAATAAGAACGGACCAATTGAGTTTCTCGTTCCAGAAAAATTAAGATAGAAGTACGTAATGTATTGGATAACGTGTTTTTCTAAGGTATTATTATCGACACCTAAACATATTTCATCAGTTTATAATTTTACTTTTAGCTGCAAAGTAATAATAGGTTGTATTTTAGATTTTTTGTTCAGGACATGAAAGGGATTCAATGACAGGTTTCTACATTAGAATATAAAATATAAAAAAATGCCAATTATTAAAATTGTCGAGTCTTTCTACTCATAGCCTCACAACTTATAGTCACTGTACTCATAGTTTTCCTATTCATGACCAAGTGTTCCAATTTATCCAGTAGTGTTCCGGTTTAAGTATTTTGTCCCATTGTCTCGTGCTACTTAGCAATTGCACTGTTTTTTATATTTCTAAATGTTGTACCTAAAATTATATATTTAAATTAAATGTCTGCTTCAATTTAATGTTATTATTTTTTGTTGGAATTTCAACATGCTTTAATTGATATTGAGGAAACTATACTATACACAGATTACATACAGTACATGTTTATTTTATACTTTTCTTAAAAAAATTGAGTTTTTAAAAATATTGACACATTTTGCAATGAATTTTGCATGTTATATATAAGTTGACACCATAAAAAATTTTCAGAAAATTCTAGACTACATATTAAATATGAAGTAATTAAACTTTATAATGAGACAAAAACAAAACTTTTATGTTTCTCTGGTTTTCATTATAACATTGTTTTTTCAAATACAGGTACTAGAATCTGTATCTTGTTTAGAATATACCAAGCCCTTTTATCTATTAATTCAAATAATTGTAAAAAAAATTATTAAATTGCTACAATTCTTTCCAATACTTTGTGCTAATGCAAAAATAATATTTTTATTAAAAAAGTTGTCGATTTTTGTTCAGATATGTCAATGATGAAACTTAAAAATTCAATAAGAATACTTGTTCTTAAAGTGAAAATGAGAATTTCACCGATACATTATTCATGCATGAACCCAACAAAAGGATAACTAGACGGTGAAATTAAAAAAATAATTTGTTGCATCACAATAAAATGCGAATGACAATAAAATGGCAAAATTCAAATAGTTCCCACAAACTCATCTTCTTTTCTACGCTGGGGATGTAATTTCTTAAATCGTGACCATAATATGAATGAACAAAGAACTGGACTGAAATTTTAAAGCTTCAAAATCTAGATTTATAACAACGACTTCAGAATGCGTGAAATTGCAAAAAACTAAACAAAAACATAAGCAAACGATGAACGCAATTTGAAAGGCTGTTTTCCCACACTCAGTTTTATTTTAACTTTTACATTTTTAGCATGAAAGTAGAGAACATTTTTATCATTCCAAAATGTTTTTAAATATAAAGCACTACATTTCTAAATTTGTAAAGAACCTTGCCGGCCCAATCGGAACTCGAGCCCTGGCTCTCCGAACTGATCAGCCGACACTCTACTGTTCAGCTATTGGGACGAAATTGCAAGTTCTTATCTTTGAAGTGGACTCAGAATTTTCCACCATTTGTCAGATTGGTGTGTAACTGAAAATCTGCCTGATCACCTCCTTGCTATTTTTACTCCAGGTTAGCTTCCAGCCGTTACCATTTTTACCCAGGCTACTATCCTGCTACTACTATTTTTACCCAGGTTAGCATCCTTTTTGGTCGGTATCCTTCTGGAGACGATTTCATACTTCCGAAATCTTTGCTCTAACCTTCAGGGTTAATTTATTCGGGCGCCATTGTAAAGAACCTTGCTGCCCTAATCAGAAATCAAACCCCGGATCTCCGATCTGGCCAACCGACGCTCTACCGTTGAGCTACTGCAGATATTGCAAGCTCTTATTTTTGATGCGAACTCTGCAAATTGTTTCAATAGTAAAATATAATGTTTTATATTTTTTATTATACTCTTTAGATAAAGTATTAGAAATTTTTTATTACTGCGCACTAGTAAATGTTCTTTTTATTTATAAAAAATTTTGTAAAATCTGAAAGCAATAACGTAATAAATACCATTTTAATACGTTTACAGGGACCGAAAAAAATACATTTTATTCATATGGTACTTTTCTCGTTAACACGGTCCATCTGTGTCGAAACAGTTCAATGTCAAGCTTTCACAAGGCCGATCCTAGGGTGTCGGCCGCCCGCGTGCAAAGACCTAATGTGCCGCCCCTCTAGAGAATTTTTCATATTTTGACTAATACTTAACGTTGACGTTATAAACTCATCTACCTGTATAAGAGTAAAAAGTAAAACATTAATAAAAATGCTAATAAAATTTGAAGTGCAAAACATTACTTTTTGGCCAGCTAATAGGTTATAATAGCGACGAAATACTTTAACAAAATAATAAACAAACAACAATATTGCCTTTGAAATAAAAATAGACATTTTATAATTAGAAATGCAAAACAACAGTATTTACTCAGAAAATATATTCTAATAAAAAAGAGTACTAAAGCATAAATCTCGTGAAACGAAAAGTATATAAATCAGTCCTTCTACAAAGACTACCTAATAATTAACTATAAAATAACTTTTCTGACTTTCTGAGAAGCAAATTTGTCAATAATTTCGGTGAAATCAATTTTTTCAGAGATTTCGGATTCAATAGAGATGATGCCCAAATCTGAAAGCCTTTCTTGTGTCATATTATTTCTCAAGTAATTTTTAATAATTTTTAATTTATTGAAACTTCTTTCACCTGAAGCCACAGAAACAGGTAAGGTTAAAAAAATTCTTATTGCTAGAGCAAAATTTGGAAAACAGGGAATGTGATCATTTTTGACTATAATTTCTAATATCTCAATTGGCAGATTTTTACCTGGAAAAATACCTTTGAATGAAGTTATTTCATTAAAGAGTTGTATACCGTCTATATCTTTCACAATACTTCCTTCCTCCTGTACCTGTAACTTAATATCTAAGTCCATGCAGGCTTTCATGAGATCATCATTAGAAATGTTGTGAAACTCATACAGAAAGCAGAATATTGAATGGCACTCAGATAATAAGGTAAATATTTCATTTACCGAAGAGATCGAGTGATCAACAATTGCAAAATAGAAAGCAGTTTGAATTGCTGGAAGGGATTTGAAACTGGTTCATGACTGCCCTCGTAATCAAATAAACGGACCTTTTTCCTGAACTTCGACATGGGAAATTCGGGATCAATACCTAAATCTCTAGCAAGTGTTGTTGCTGAATCGACAAATATTTTAAAATTATCGTCAGATCTTTGGGAAACTAAATATTTTTTAAGATTATCTAAGCCTTCAATGCATTCCGCGATGTTTAAGATTTTGAAGCATTTTACTCAATACATCAATTCTTGATAATAAATCATGCCAAATTAAAATTGAACACACAAATTAAATGTTTCAAGGCTTTTAATTATTGATTCAGCACCCATTTTTGTTTTCGTGTCTCTGGTGGTATCTTCAATTAAGGCATTTAATGCGGTAATAATGTTTTTAGGTCTTGTTTTAGAGGTCTAATAGCATTGATACGACTTTCCCACCTTGTTTCACTTAATGGTCTTAAAGTTAGACTTTTCACGTGTTTTTTTAGTAAATCCAATCGATATGGGGACGCAGAAAAGTCATTATATACCTCTTGTACCATATCAAAGAAACCAGAAATTTCACCACTGGAGCTGGCAGCGTCATTAACGACGAGATTTAATGTATGAGCCGCATACGGCACGTATAATGCTATAGGATTGATATCGATAATCCGTTTCTGAAGCCCTATATTTTCCCCCTTCATGTTCGATCCATTGTCGTAGCCCTGACCCCGTATATCTTTAACTTCGAGCTGCAGACTAGGTAATAGCTTCTCTAATAGAAAATTGCAGACCGTCTTCAGTGGTATTAGTTACTGGAAAAAATCCTAGAAAAAATTCTAAAATATCTATCTTACCATCAGTAGTGTTCACACATCTAATTACAAACATTATTTGTTCTGTGTGGCTAATATCTGGTGTAGAGTCGAGAATTTATAGTGTAATATTTGGCTTTTTTGACAATGCGTGTTATCTCATTAAGAATAGATTCGGCTAAAATATTAATTATTTCATTTTGAAAATACTGCCGTAAGTAGTGTGGAATATGTGTTTTGTTATCGTTGTATTTACTGACATTATTAAGGTGTTCTGAAGTAACTGGATCAAATTTGGCCGACATCTCCACTGCCTTTAAAAATTATCATTATGTCTATGATACAACTTCGTACTAGTTCCTCTGAATGCCAAATTTTGACTGGCTAAAAATTGTACTACAGCAATCATTCTTTCAATGATGGCGGGTCATCGCTTTTTCTCTCGATTGCAAATATTTTGTTGTTCAGCGTCAATAGTACAATTTTTTTCCAGCCTCGTCTTTATTTCGCACCACGATCTTATAGAGTTTGTTTTAGAGTATTTTCATGCTTATTAAGGTAATTCAAACAATGACGACAATCAGAAAAGTCAGTACTTACAAGTTGTGTTGAACTATCTTTACCAAACAATTTACATGCAAAACAAAAAATACGATTTAGTTTTATGGAATATCAGAGCCACGCGCGATTTATTTTCTCCCCGTTCACTAAAGTTTTGTTATATGAACAGCTAAATTTTCTGCCACTCTCTTCAACAGGAAATTTTAAATTTGCTACTTGTTTGGGACCATGTTCTACCAATAAATCAATATTTATTTCGTTAAAATGTTAGGCCAAGAATATTACGTTACCTTCATTTTACTCTTGTTAGTAATGCCCAAAAACTAGATAAATTGAAACCCGTTTTAGATGCATTAGTTTCAAAATTTAAATCTGTATACACTCCTGATAACTGATTTAAATCTATATACACTCCTGATTAACTGATAACTATTTTATTCAAGGTAAGTTATAATTTTTAATACGCTAAAATTTTTAATATCTTGATAAAAGAAAATTTGAAAGAAAAATATACATCAAATAGAAAATAAGAATTTCCTTTATTCCTGAAAACAGTAGAATGATGTGTTGAACGGGTGATTTTTAGTGAATTTTTTTCGAGAGTTAGGTTTAGCGCAATAAAATTGCCGTCTTCTGGGAACAGTTTGAAAAAGAAGCTCTCCGTCCTTTGGGACGCCGCAGTTCCGGAATGCCGCCTTCGCGAAAGGGTTAACTTTGCCGAAATAATTCAGTTCTAATCTACAAAGGAGACCGCTAAAATAAAGTTTCTTTTGACCATTGATCTGCGAGCCGCGAGCCGACCGTGGTATACATAAATAAGCTGCCGCACAGTGGAACGAAACATCCTTAGGCGTCTCAAAAATATGCCCCTTGGTTATTTGTTTAGATAGAAATTTAAAATTTGGTATCCCTTTCTATGCCGTATTGCCGGCTCTGCCACGAATTTTGCTATCAAATGAAGGATATGTGTAAAGAGTAGACATTAATGGACAATGGACCAACACACTGTGCACTAACATTCTATTTTTCTTAAACTATAGGACTTATTTTGATTTTTCAATAACTATTTAAAATTCAGCATATTTATTCGACTTATTATGAGTTTTAAAAAATTTTGCTTGATTGATAGAACTATATGCGACCTGCGGCCGCCCCTCGTTTTGGCCGCCCGCGTGCGGTGCACGCACTGCACACCTGCTAGGATCGACCCTGAGCTTTCATATCTATGAGACCCGGGTTTTAACACCGGAGGCGTGTTGAAAATCATATGTGCACATCGATGCACATAGTGGCTCAGAATACGTTAAACTGTAGAGCGTGGTAAATTGAGCCTTTGTGTGCAGAAAATGATATTAGATCATCAAAACTATCCTAACCAGTTTAATGAGAAAGCTGCAAGTATGAAATTGAAACAAAATTTCTAATTGGCTTCTAAATAAAACAAGAAGACATTTTTACTTCCCCTGCAATATATGGTAATGTATAGGAAAAGTATAGGAATCATGCCGAAAATCGCAACTCGAGTTTTCGAAGGATCTGCACGTTTCGAAATCTCTAGAATACTAAAAAACTATTTTTAGCGTGGCATTTGTGTGTGTGTCTGTGTGTCTGTCCGTGCAATGTATATATCCACTCTAACTCAAAAACTAATGGACCGAATTTCATAAAATTTGGTAGGTACGTCACTTGAGTATGACCCTGGTGCTGATTAGATTTTGGTACGATTCGTAAAAGCAGAACTCGCCTTTTTTTGCGAAATGGCCCGTAAAAATTTCATTTATCCACACTAGCTAAAATACTAATTGACCAAATTTCACAAAATGTAGTAGATAACTTACTTGCGGGATACTCTGGTGCTGATTAGATTTTGGTATTATTCTGAAAACAACAGCCAGCCTCTTTTTACGAAATGGCCCTCAAAAATCGCCAAAAGCTAAAAAAATCTACGTCTGTTCAAATATATCAATTAAATGCTTGTTTTATACGTAATTTTTGATGAGGAAAAGAATAAGAATAACTCCAGTACTCTAGGACTAACCGTTCTCGAGATATTTGAGATTTTCGCATTTAGTTTTGCCGATTTTGGAAAAATGTCCAATTAATAAATAAAAACAGAAATTGAATTAACAATGCAAATTCAGTATTATTTTGTGCAATTAAACTCAAGTTAATGAATTATTAAAGAAATAAAGAAAAAATGCATTTGAGTCTGCAGGGAAAGTCATGTGCTATTGTCAAGCCCATGTCATATTTTTATTCCTACAGGACATCTGGATCTCTTGATCCTTCAGCATATCTGCAACATAAATTTTAGTATATTGGCGTGTATATAAAATGTAGTGACCAACAAAACTTATTTAGACACATTTCTACAACTTTTGTTGTTTATTTTTAATTTTAATATAAATCAAATAATTTATAACACTAGATATTTTGTTGTTTAGCCAATGTTCAGTCATGCTTTTAAATTGTACCCAACTCTCCTACACAGTAAATTATAACTAAAACACATTAGAAAGGACAAACAATTGTAAAAACGTACTGTAAATCATTTTTAAATTTAAAATATTTGCTTACTATAAAAATTTAATGTGTCCTTTCCGTGACTAACCCAACAAATTAACAAAATTGGATTTTGCAACGAAACATTAAAGCAAAGTGCAACTTTCCTATCGCTATATCTCTCTGAAAATCAACAGATGTATCGTTAATACTGATTAAAATAGTAAACTAAATGGTATGCAATATGTTTACTTATTTTGCGAGATATCTCTTTCTTTTTAGAAAAGTAAATATTATAACTACTTAGAGGAGACTCTTGATAAATACTGAATAACAATGCTCATTATATTTGTTAAAAGTATATATAAAATATTCAATTGTTTGATTATAGTTAAATTAAATAAATTTTTTCTTTGTTTTTAATCAAATGCGTGCAAAATATCAAGATATTTCGGATGACGAATGTTTCTAATTTATAATGTTCAATATTTGATTATTTATATATATATATATATATATATATATATATATAAACTGTTAAAATATAAACATTGGATGGCACGTCAATTGTTTTATATCATAATATAAAAATAATAGAGGTTTAAAATGTTTTGAAAAGTATGTATTATTATTTAATTCTCGAAAATTCTTTTATTAAGTGGATGGAATCCGTTCAAGCATTGTTTTAAAGAAAATATTTTGATCTTTCCAATGGTGTCAAAATAGAGGATCCTTATAATATTTTAGGTCTCTAAGGAAAGCATTTGCGTGAAAATCGTATGTGAAATCGTTGTGAAATTATACAGTAAAAGCTATGCCCATCATATGGCGGAATTAAAAATTTGCAAAACATTGTATCCCATTTGGCGTCATTTTATCAATATTTCGACATATTTTTCAATTTGACAGAATTTTTATCAATTTGGTAACAGTTTCTCCAATTTGGCAACATTTAAAAAAGTCGCCAAGTTGGCGATATACCGCCAAAATTCGAAATGCGAAATAGGTTATTTTTATGTCCATTCCAAAATATTGAATACTCTTCAATTAGTTGTCATTTTCATTGATTAAGAGTCATTCTCATCAATTTGTCGATAATTTTATCGATTTGATGACATTTGGAAAACTTCCCTAGTTAACGATATTCCGCAAATTCATCATCAAAATATCGTCAAGCACCATGTTCGGAGAAATAAGTTATTCTTAAAGAAGATAAACGACTAATGGTGTGCAAAAACATATTAACCAAAGTATATTCGTTTATAGTAGATTCTTATATTCTTTCCAATATATTGAATTTTCATCAATTAGTTTTCAGTTTCATTGATTTAGTGTCATTTTTATCAATTTGGTGACATTTTCATCAATTTGGCGATATTTTCGTCAATTTGGCAACATTTAAAACACTCGCCAAATTGTTGATATTCCTCCAAAGTTTCTCGCCAAAGTTTCTCCAAGCATTGTGAATGCAGAAATAGGTTATTTTTATAGTTGATAAACGATAATGGTTTACTACAGTTTTTAACTGCAGATTCTAACTTAATATTTAACTCCTGACACTGGCGTATCCAATAAGATTACACACTCCTTAATTCTTTGAACTAATATAAATAACTATTATTAGAATAAATAAAGAATAAATGTAATCTATATAAATAAAATTGAAAATCTGTCTGTCTGTCTGTCTGTCTGTCTGTCTGTTTGTCCCATCATCACGGGAGAACGGCTGAACCGAATTTGATGAAATTTTGTGGGTAGCCTAGAAATAGCCCCACTTAAAATTTAGTTTATAGTTGGAATTTCTACGACCAGTTGTTCTCGAGATATTAGTAAAAAACGAAACTTTCGTTTGTCTCATCATCACGAGAGAATGGCTGAACCGAATTTAATGAAATTTTGTGGGAGGCCTTGAAATAGCCCCCCTTAAATTTTGCCCAAGTTTCAAGTTTCTAAGACCAGGGGTTGTCGAGATATTAATGAAAAACGGAACTTTTTTTATAGGAGTTCTACTCTCCAACTCCGTGGTTTATCCAAACGGAAAGGATAAAAATCGTTTGTTTAAAGCGTCAAAGGGAATTAAAACTTTATTTTTGAGTTTGATGCAGGATTTTTGCATTAAATAGTCACTATCTGAAAGCATGAATTGTTTGAAACATGAATTTAAATGGAAAAATCTACCTCCATGTTTTTACATGTATTAACCTCCATGTATTTCACAAGCTTTTACTCAACGATTAGAAGTATAAAGAAATTAAAATGGTTACTTAATTTCGCATTTTATGAGGAAGATTCTATCTTATATCATGTTGCTCGGCAAAGGAATGGAATTAAATGTGTTTGTTAATGATTATTGTTATTTTTCTGTATAATAAATAAATGGATGTAAAAATATATTTTATAAAAGAACGGTTTGATTGTTCTTTTAATTATATATATGGCGGACTGCGTACATTACTTTTATTTATTTTAGCAAAGAGGTTTCAAGCTCATATATTGTGTTTAGCTAATAAACTCATAATAAATGAACGATTTGATTGTTCTTTTAATTATATATATTGCGCACTGCGTACATCACACTTTTATTTATTTTAGCAAAGAGGTTTCAAAGCTCATATATTGTGTTTAGCTAATAAACTCATATATTGTGTTTACCCAATAAATTCATTTAGCCGATTGTTGAAGCAGAAAAAGAGTAGAACGGATGTATGTATCTTCTAATACAATTTTAGTATTTTCATTTAGTATATATACAGACGGGATATGGATATTTTATTCTTCAGATCTGTAAATTTAGAGCTACGAATTTAGCGGAATAACTTGGCAACTTAACTTTTCCAAATTAGAGGAAATATCTCCAAATTGATAAAAATGACCCAAATCAATGAAATTAAATTTGTTTTTTTTAGAATAGAGTACTGAAATGATGTTTCTGTAGCATTTGTCGGTCTGTCCATCCATCCTACTTAGTAACGCATTTAACTAATTTGTTTAATATCACTACATTGATAAAAATATTTGTAAATCCATAAAAATATCATGGAGACGAAAATGTCGCCAAACCTTCCATGAAGATCACATTATTCAGGCGACATGATTTCCATCAATTTATTTGAAGCAGATGATATCATGTCGCTTAGCAACGGATCCAATGTGTTATGTGTCATATGTTTTTATTAAATCTAATAAAAATATGTATATAAAATAAATTTCATTGACATTGCATTTTTGACTGGATAATATCAATTACGGTCTTCAGGTTTAAACATCATTATTATTGATATTTCGGGGACAGTTGATTCAGGAATTATTGATATTTTCAAATTATTATGCCATTGTTTCATTATGACGAAAATTGTTGAAACTCATATATAGTACGTTGTACAAGTAATCTTCTACAAATGCACGGGTATATCTTCTAATCTACGAGAATATAAGTAGTACAGGTATATTGGCAAAATTTTTATATATATTGGCATATATTGGAATCAATTGCGACCTTCTGGTATTAAGATTACCGGGATTTTTGATACTTTCAATTTATTACGTCATCTTTTTTATTTTGGTAAATATTTTTAAGACTCATATTACAATATGTTTAAGCTTCTACTAACACACTGGCATATTTTCTAATTTGCGACAATATAAGTAGTACGTGGTTGCATATATTGATTCAATTCTTCTTTTTGTGTGTGAATTTGTTTACAAAAGGGGCCAGGATATTTTATTCTTCAGATTTGCCCGTGAAGATAATTTTACATAGTGAGAACAGATATTCTTTAACTTCTCTTTATCTATATAAATAAAAATGAAAATCTGTCTGTCTGTCTGTCTGTCTGTCTGTCTGTCTGTCTGTCTGTCTGTTTGTCACACCATCACGGGAGAACGGCCGAACCGAATTTGATGAAATTTTGTGGGTAGCCCAGAAATAGCCCCACTTAAAATTATATCCGTGTTTTGAGTTTCTACGACCAGTGGTTCTCGAGATATTAGTAAAAAACGAAATTTTCGTTTGTCTCATCATCACGGAAAAACGGCTGAACCGAATTTAATGAAATTTGGTGAATAGCCTTGAAATATCCCCCCATAACTTTTGTCCAAGTTTCGAGTTTCTAAGACCTGGGGTTGTCGAGATATTAATGAAAAACGGAACTTTTTCCTAGGAGTTCTACTCCCTAACTCCGTGGTTTATCCAAACGAAAGGCTTGAAAATCGTTTGAAAGTGAATTAAAATTTAATCTCTGAGTTTGATGGGGGATTTTTTGCGTTAATTAGTCACTTTCTGAAAACATGAATTGTTTGAAACATGATTTAAAGGTAAATCTATCTCCATGGTTCATGGTTTATTTAAAACAAGCTTTTACGGAACAATGAGAAGTATAGAGAAATCAAAATCGTTATTTAATTTCGCAGTTTATGTTATAAGACATGTCATATTTAACATGTTATAAGATTCTATCTTATATCATGTTACTCAGAAACGCAATTAAATTAAATCTGTCTGTTAATTTTAATAATTATTTTTTCGATTTGAATAATAAATAAATGGATATAAAAATATATTTTAGAAAAGAACGATTTGATTTTTCTTATAGCATTTTTGACTGGATAATATCAATTACGGTCTTCAGGTTTAAAAATTATTATTATTTATATTTTCGGGGATTATTGATTCAAGGATTATTGATATTTTCAAGTTATTATGCAATTATTTTATTATGACAAAAATTGTTTAAACTCATATATTGTATGTTGTACGAATCTTCTACAAATACACGTGTATATCTTTTAATCAACGAGAATATAAGTAGTACAGGTATATTGACATATGTTTTGATATATATTGGCATATATTGGAATCAATTACGACCTTCTGGTATAAAGAGTACGGATATTATTGATATTTTCAATTTATTACGTCATCTCTTTTATTTTGTCAAATATTTTTGAGACGCATATTGTAATACGGGTAATCTTCTACTAACACATTGGCATATTTTCTGATCTGCGACAATATAATTAGTACGGGGTTGCATATATTCATTCAATTCCTCTTTTTTCTTCTGTAAATTTGCTTACAAAAGGGGGCAGGATGTTTTATTCTTCAGATCTGATTGTGAAGATAATTTTGCATAGTGAGAACATATATTCTTAAACTTCTCTTTAGGAGCAATAAATTTAATATTTTAACAGAATTTGCACATGATTGCGAACTTTAAGTTTCTTTAAATTATACACTCCGTACGAATAACGGGTGTGCTGTTAGTGGTTAATAAATTTTAACATTTTAGGAGGATATATCATGTTGCTCGGCATCGCAATTAAATTAAATGTGTTTGTTAATGTTTTTATTATTTTTTTTCGATTTAAATAATAAATAAATGGATAAATGGATATAAAAGTATATCTTATGAATGGACGGTTTGATTTTTCTTTTAATTATATTAATTGCTGACTGCGTACATCAATTTCATTTATTTTGGCAAAGAGTTTTCAAGCGTATATCGCATTTAGCTACTAAACTCATATATTGTGTTTAGCCAATAAATTCATATAGCCGATTGTTGAAACAGAAAAAGAGTAGAGCGGGTATATCTTCTAATACAATTGTAGTGTTTTCATTTAGTATATTGAAACGGGATAAGAATGTTTCATTCAGATCTGCAAATTCAAAGCTACGAATTTGGAGGGATATCGCTAATTTGACAACTTTTCTTAAACTTTGCCAAATTGACGGAAATGTCGCCAAATTGATATAAACGACACACAATTAGCTGCCATAAACCTTCGGGTTGGTCGTGTGGCTTGGGTCTTCTACATATCAATGAAATTTTTTTTTGTTTTGTTAGAAGAGAGTACTGAAATGATGTTTGGTTAGCATTTATCTGTCAGACCAACCATCCTACTTAGTAATACATTTAGCGAATTTTTAAAATGTCACCAAATTGATAAAAATGTTTTCAAATCTATAAAAATATCTTGAAATTGATAAAATTGCGCTACATAAATGATATTAATTGTTTTTTGTTTGGGGATAGTATTGTGATGATATTTCGTCAATTTGTCGCAAAGTGGAACTGTCAGTTCTACAGTCCCACTTGGCGATAAATTTGGCGATTTTTTAAAATGTCGCTAATTTGACGAAACTGTCGCCAAATGTTCCATAGAAATATAACTATTTAGACGATATTTTTTCTGCCAATTTATTTGAAGCAAATGATATCATGTCGCTTAGCAACGGATTTAAATCCAATGTGTTTATGCGGCAGACGATTTTTATTAAATCCTTTCCGATTTGAATAATGAAGATATGCATATAAAATAAATTTCATTGCCATTTTATTTTGGAGTGGATAATATCAATTATACTCTTCAGGTTTAAACATTATTATTATTGATATTTTCCGGAATTATTGATTCAGGGATTATTGATATTTTTAAGTTATTACGCCATTGTTTTATTGCGGCAAAAATTGCTGACACACGCATATTGTACGTTGTACGAGTAATCTTCTAGGAATGCACGGGTATATCTTCTAACCTACGAGAATATAAGTAGTACAGGTATATTGGCATATATTTTGACATATATTGGCATATATATTGGAATCAAGTACAGTCTTCTGGTATGAAGATTAAGGGGATTAATTATATATTCAATTTATTACGTCGTCTGTTGTATTTTACCAAAAAACATTTGTGACTCATATTGGAAAACGGGTAATCTTCTACTAATAATCGGACATTATAAGTAGTACGTGTATATCTTCCCATATAATTTTAGCACTTTAATTTTGACATATATTGGAATAAATGACTGTCTTCAGATTTAAAGATTACGGGTTTATTGGTATTTTCAATTTATACATGTAATCTACTAATACAGGTTATATTTTCTAATATTCGCGTATATAATTAGTGCGGGTCCCATACAATTTTAACGCTTTTATTTTGCATATATTGATTCAATTCCATATTTTTTTTTTTTATATTTCCTTACATAAGGGGTCCAAGATGTTTTATTCTTCAGATATGTCCATGAAGATAATTTTATATAGCGAGAACAGAGATTCTTAAACTTCTTTTTAGGAGCATTATATTAAATATTTTAACAGAATATTTTGATTAAACATGTCATTTAGTATACTATAAGAATTTGCGCATGATTATGAATTTCAATTTTCTTTATATTATATATACTCCGTACGAAGAACGGGTATGCTGCTAGTTAATATAATAAATTTTATAGATGAAAATTGTCATAATTTTGCTATCTTCAACTCTTAAATATTTTTATTTAATTTGAAATTTGTTTAACTATGTTAATTGAAAAATTTAGTCTTTTTGAAAGACTTATATCCTTACAATTAATCAATAAAACAGTTTCTTTTCTCTTAAGTATTACTTTTACCTAAACGCTGCATATTCGCATGTATTTCGTATATTGCATATCTATATAAATAAAAATGAAAATCTGTCTGTCTGTCTGTCTGTCTGTCTGTTTGTCACACCATCACGGGAGAACGGCTGAACCGAATTTGCTGAAATTTTGTGGGTCGCCCAGAAATAGCCTCACTTAAAATTATATCCGTGTTTTGAGTTTCTACGACCAGTGGTTCTCGAGATATTAGTAAAAAACGAAATTTTCGTTTGTCTCATCGTCACGGAAAAACGGCTGAAATGAATTTAATGAAATTTGGTGAATAGCCTTGAAATATCCCCCCATAAATTTTGTCCAAGTTTCGAGTTTCTAAGACCTGGGGTTGTCGAGATATTAATGAAAAACGGAACTTTTTCCTAGGAGTTCTACTCCCTAACTCCGTGGTTTATCCAAACGAAAAGCTTGAAAATCGTTTGAAAGTGAATTAAAATTTAATCTCTGAGTTTGATGGGAGATTTTTTGCGTTAATTAGTCACTTTCTGAAAACATGAATTGTTTGAAACATGATTTAAAGGGGAAATCTATCTCCATGGTTCATGGTTTATTTAAAACAAGCTTTTGCGTAACAATGAGAAGTATAGAGAAATCAAAATCGTTATTTAATTTCGCAGTTTATGTTATAAGACATGACATATTTAACATGTTATAAGATTCTATCTTATATCATGTTACTCAGAAACGCAATTAAATTAAATCTGTTTGTTAATTTTAATAATTATTTTTTCGATTTGAATAATAAATAAATGGATATAAAAATATATTTTGGAAAAGAACGATTTGATTTTTCTTATAGCATTTTTGACTGGATAATATCAATTACGGTCGTCAGGTTTAAAAATTATTATTATTTATATTTTCGGGGATTATTGATTCAAGGATTATTGATATTTTCAAGTTATTATGCAATTATTTTATTATGACAAAAATTGTTTAAACTCATATATTGTATGTTGTACGAATCTTCTACAAATACACGTGTATATATTTTAATCTACGAGAATATAAGTAGTACAGGTATATTGACATATGTTTTGATATATATTGGCATATATTGGAATCAATTACGACCTTCTGGTATAAAGAGTACGGATATTATTGATGTTTTCAATTTATTACGTCATCTCTTTTATTTTGGCAAATATTTTTGAGACGCATATTGTAATACGGTTAATCTTCTACTAACACATTGGCTTATTTTCTGATCTGCGACAATATAATTAGTACGGGGTTTCATATATTCATTCAATTCCTATTTTTTCTTCTGTAAATTTGCTTACAAAAGGGGGCAGGATGTTTTATTCTTCAGATCTGATCGTGAAGATAATTTTGCATAGTGAGAACATATATTCTTAAACTTCTCTTTAGGAGCAATAAATTTAATATTTTAACAGAATTTGCACATGATTGCGAACTTTAAGTTTCTTTAAATTATACACTCCGTACGAATAACGGGTGTGCTGTTAGTGGTTAATAAATTTTAACATTTTAGGAGGATATATCATGTTGTTCGGCATCGCAATTAAATTAAATGTGTTTGTTAATGTTTTTATTATTTTTTTTCGATTTAAATAATAAATAAATGGATAAATGGATATAAAAGTATATCTTATGAATAGACGGTTTGATTTTTCTTTTAATTATATTAATTGCTGACTGCGTACATCAATTTCATTTATTTTGGCAAAGAGTTTTCGAGCTTATATCGTATTTAGCTACTAAACTCATATATTGTGTTTAGCCAATAAATTCATATAGCCGATTGTTGAAACAGAAAAAGAGTAGAGCGGGTATATCTTCTAATACAATTGTAGTGTTTTCATTTAGTATATTGAAACGGGATAAGAATGTTTCATTCAGATCTGCAAATTCAAAGCTACGAATTTGGAGGGATATCGCTAATTTGACAACTTTTCTTAAACTTTGCCAAATTGACGGAAATGTCGCCAAATTGATATAAACGACACACAAACAGCTGCCATAAACCTCCGGGTTGGTCGTGTGGCTTGGGTCTTCTACATATCAATGATTTTTTTTTTTTTTGTTAGAAGAGAGTACTGAAATGATGTTTGGTTAGCATTTCTCTGTCAGACCAACCATCCTACTTAGTAATACATTTAGCGAATTTTTAAAATGTCACCAAATTGATAAAAATGTTTTCAAATCTATAAAAATATCTTAAAATTGATAAAATTGCGCTACATAAATGATATTAATTGTTTTTTGTTAGGGGATAGTATTGTGATGATATTTCGTCAATTTGTCGCAAAGTGGAACTGTCAGTTCTATAGTCCCACTTGGCGATAAATTTGGCGATTTTTTAAAATGTCGCTAATTTGACGAAACTGTCGCCAAATGTTCAATAGAAATATAACTATTTAGACGATATTTTTTCTACCAATTTATTTGAAGCAAATGATATCATGTCGCTTAGCAACGGATTTAAATCCAATGTGTTTATGCGGCAGGCGATTTTTATTAAATCCTTTCCGATTTGAATAATGAAGATATGTATATAAAATAAATTTCATTGCCATTTCATTTTGGACTGGATAATATCAATTATACTCTTCAGGATTAAACATTATTATTATTGATATTTTCCGGAATTATTGATTCAGGGATTATTGATATTTTTAAGTTATTACGCCATTGTTTTATTGCAGCAAAAATTGCTGACACACGCATATTGTACGTTGTACGAGTAATCTTCTAGGAATGAACGGGTATATCTTCTAACCTACGAGAATATATGTAGTACAGGTATATTGGCATATATTTTGACATATATTGGCATATATATTGGAATCAAGTACAGTCTTCTGGTATGAAGATTAAGGGGATTAATTATATATTCAACTAGCAGCATACCCGTTCTTCGTACGGAGTATATAATATAAAGAAACTTGAAATTCATAATCATGCCCAAATTCTTATAGTATACTAAATGACATGTTTAATCAAAATATTCTGTTAAAATATTTAATATAATGCTCCTAAAAAGAAGTTTAAGAATCTCTGTTCTCGCTATATAAAATTATCTTCATGGACATATCTGAAGAATAAAACATCTTGGACCCCTTATGTAAGCAAATATAAAAAAAAAATATGGAATTGAATCAATATATGCAAAATAAAACGTTAAAATTGTATGGGACCCGTACTAATTATATACGCGAATATTAGAAAATATAACCTGTATTAGTAGATTACATGTATAAATTGAAAATACCAATAAACCCGTAATCTTTAAATCTGAAGACAGTCATTTATTCCAATATATGTCAAAATTAAAGTGCTGAAATTATATGGGAAGATATACACGTACTACTTATAATGTCCGATTATTAGTAGAAGATTACCCGTTTTGCAATATGAGTCACAAATTTTTTTTGTAAAATACAACAGACGACGTAATAAATTGAATATATAATTAATCCCCTTAATCTTCATACCAGAAGACTGTACTTGATTCCAATATATATGCCAATATATGTCAAAATATATGCCAATATACCTGTACTACTTATATTCTCGTAGGTTAGAAGATATACCCGTGCATTCCTAGAAGATTACTCGTACAACGTACAATATGCGTGTGTCAGCAATTTTTGCCGCAATAAAACAATGGCGTAATAACTTAAAAGTATCAATAATCCCTGAATCAATAATTCCGGAAAATATCAATAATAATAATGTTTAAACCTGAAGAGTATAATTGATATTATCCAGTCCAAAATGAAATGGCAATGAAATTTATTTTATATACATATCTTCATTATTCAAATCGGAAAGGATTTAATAAAAATCGTCTGCCGCATAAACACATTGGATTTAAATCCGTTGCTAAGCGACATGATATCATTTGCTTCAAAAAAATTGGTAGAAAAAATATCGTCTAAATAGTTATATTTCCATGGAACATTTGGCGACAGTTTCGTCAAATTAGCGACATTTTAAAAAATCGCCAAATTTATCGCCAAGTGGGACTGTAGAACTGACAGTTCCACTTTGCGACAAATTGACGAAATATCATCACAATACTATCTCCTAACAAAAAACAATTAATATCATTTATGTAGCGCAATTTTATCAATTTCAAGATATTTTTATAGATTTGAAAACATTTTTATCAACTTGGTGACATTTTAAAAATTCGCTAAATGTATTACTAAGTAGGATGGTTGGTCTGACAGATAAATGCTAACCAAACATCATTTCAGTACTCTCTTCTAACAAAACAAAAAAAAAATTTCATTGATATGTAGAAGACCCAAGCCACACGACCAACCCGAAGGTTTATTGCAGCTGTTTGTGTGTCGTTTATATCAATTTGGCGACATTTCCGTCAATTTGGCAAAGTTTAAGAAAAGTTGTCAAATTAGCGATATCCCTCCAAATTCGTAGCTTTGAATTTGCAGATCTGAATGAAACATTCTTATCCCGTTTCAATATACTAAATGAAAACACTACAATTGTATTAGAAGATATACCCGCTCTACTCTTTTCCTGTTTCAACAATCGGCTATATGAATTTATTGGCTAAACACAATATATGAGTTTAGTAGCTAAATAAGATATAAGCTTGAAAACTCTTTGCCAAAATAAATGAAATTGATGTACGCAGTCAGCAATTAATATAATTAAAAGAAAAATCAAACCGTCCATTCATAAGATATACTTTTATATCCATTTATCCATTTATTTATTATTTAAATCGAAAAAAAATAATAAAAACATTAACAAACACATTTAATTTAATTGCGATGCCGAGCAACATGATATATCCTCCTAAAATGTTAAAATTTATTAACCACTAACAGCACACCCGTTATTCGTACGGAGTGTATAATTTAAAGAAATTTAAAGTTCGCAATCATGTGCAACTTCTGCTAAAATATTAAATTTATTGCTCCTAAAGAGAAGTTTAAGAATATATGTTCTCACTATGCAAAATTATCTTCACGATCAGATCTGAAGAATAAAACATCCTGCCCCCTTTTGTAAGCAAATTTACAGAAGAAAAAAGAGGAATTGAATGAATATATGCAACCCCGTACTAATTATATTGTCGCAGATCAGAAAATATGCCAATGTGTTAGTAGAAGATTACCCGTATTACAATATGCGTCTCAAAAATATTTGCCAAAATAAAAGAGATGACGTAATAAATTGAAAACATCAATAATATCCGTCCTCTTTATACAAGAAGGTCGTAATTGATTCCAATATATGCCAATATATATCAAAACATATGTCAATATACCTGTACTACTTATATTCTCGTAGATTAAAAGATATACACGTGTATTTGTAGAAGATTCGTACAACATACAATATATGAGTTTAAACAATTTTTGTCATAATAAAATAACTGCATAATAACTTGAAAATATCAATAATCCTTGAATCAATAATCCCCGAAAATATAAATAATAATAATTTTTAAACCTGAAGACCGTAATTGATATTATCCAGTCAAAATTGCTATAAGAAAAATCAAATCGTTCTTTTCTAAAATATATTTTTATATCCATTTATTTATTATTCAAATCGAAAAAATAATTATTAAAATTAACAGACAGATTTTATTTAATTGCGTTTCTGAGTAACATAAGATAGAATCTTATAACATGGTAAATATGTCATGTCTTATAACATAAACTGCGAAATTAAATAACGATTTTGATTTCTCTATACTTCTCATTGTTCCGTAAAAGCTTGTTTTAAATAAACCATGAACCATGGAGATAGATTTCCCCTTTAAATCATGTTTCAAACAATTCATGTTTTCAGAAAGTGACTAATTAACGCAAAAAACCTCCCATCAAACTCAGAGATTAAATTTTAATTTACTTTCAAACGATTTTCAAGCTTTTCGTTTGGATAAACCACGGAGTTAGGGAGTAGAACTCCTAGGAAAAAGTTCCGTTTTTCATTAATATCTCGACAACCCCAGGTCTTAGAAACTCGAAACTTGGACAAAATTTATGGGGGGATATTTCAAGGCTATTCACCAAATTTCATTAAATTCGGTTCAGCCGTTTTTCCGGGACGATGAGACAAACGAAAATTTCGTTTTTTACTAATATCTCGAGAACCACTGGTCGTAGAAACTCCAGACACGGATATAATTTTAAGTGGGGCTATTTCTGGGCCACCCACAAAATTTCATCAAATTCGGTTCAGCCGTTCTCCCGTGATGGTGTGACAAACAGACAGACAGACAGACAGACAGACAGACAGACAGACAGATTTTCATTTTTATTTATATAGATTTATTACGTCGTCTGTTGTATTTTACCAAAAAAATTTGTGACTCATATTGGAAAACGGGTAATCTTCTACTAATAATCGGACATTATAAGTAGTACGTGTATATCTTCCCATATAATTTTAGCACTTTAATTTTGACATATATTGGAATAAATGACTGTCTTCAGATTTAAAGATTACGGGTTTATTGGTATTTTCAATTTATACATGTAATCTACTAATACAGGTTATATTTTCTAATATTCGCGTATATAATTAGTACGGGTCCCATACAATTTTAACGCTTTTATTTTGCATATATTGATTCAATTCCATATTTTTTTTTTTATATTTCCTTACATAAGGGGTCCAAGATATTTTATTCTTCAGATATGTCCATGAAGATAATTTTATATAGCGAGAACAGAGATGCTTAAACTTCTTTTTAGGAGCATTATATTAAATATTTTAACAGAATATTTTGATTAAACATGTCATTTAGTCTATATAAATAGAATTGAAAATCTGTCTGTCTGTCTGTCTGTCTGTTTGTCCCATCATCACGGGAGAACGGCTGAACCGAATTTGATGAAATTTTGTGGGTAGCCTAGAAATAGCCCCACTTAAAATTTAGTCTATGGTTGGAATTTCTACGACCAGTGGTTCTCGAGATATTAGTAAAAAACGAAACTTTCGTTTGTCTCATCAACACGAGAGAACGGCTGAACCGAATTTAATGAAATTTTGTGGGTGGCCTTAAAATAGCACCCCATAAATTTTGCCCAAGTTTCGAGTTTCTAAGACCAGGGGTTGTCGAGACATTAATGAAAAACGGAACTTTTTTCATAGGAGTTCTACTCTCCAACTCCGTGGTTTATGCAAACAGAAAGGATAAAATCGTTTGTTTAAAGCGTCAAAGGGAATTAAAACTTTATTTTTGAGTTTGATGCAGGATTTTTGCATTAAATGGTCACTATCTGAAAGCATGAATTGTTTGAAACATGAATTTAAATGGAAAAATCTACTTCCATGTTTTATATTTCACAAGCTTTTACTCAACGATTAGAAGTATAAAGAAATTAAAATGGTTATTTAATTTCGCATTTTATGTGGAAGATTCTATCTTATATCATGTTGCTCGGCAAAGGAATGGAATTAAATGTGTTTGTTAATGATTATTATTATTTTTTCGATTTGAATAATAAATAAATGGATATTAAAATATATCTTATAAATGAATGGTTTGATTTTTTTTAATTATATTAATTGCGAACTGCATACATCACTTTCATGTATTTTAGCAAAGAGGTTTTAAGCTTATATATTGTGTTTAGCTAATAAACTCATATTCTGTTTACCCAATAAATTCATTTATCCAATTGTTTAAACAGAAAAAGAGTAGAATGGGTATATCTTCTAATAATATTTTAGTGTTTTCATTTAGTATATACAAACTGGATCGCGATATTTTATTCAGATCTGCGAATTTAGAGCTACGAATTTGGCTGGATATCGCTAACTTGGCAAATTTCTTAAAAGTTGCCAAATTGATTGAAATATCCCCAAATTGATAAAAATGACGTAAATCAATGAATTTTATTTTGTTTTGTTAAAAGAAAGAAGTGAAATGGTGTTTCGTTAGCAATTGTCTGTCAGTCTAACCGCCCTACTTAGTAACCCATTTAGCGAATTTTTAAAATGTCACCAAATTGATAAAAATATTTATAAATCCATAAAAATATTTTGAAATTGATAAATTGCCCTAAATAAACGAAATTGTGTTTTTTTGGGGGGGGATAATATTTTGATGATGGTTCGTCAATTTATCGCCAAGTGGGACTGTCAGTTCTACAGTCCCACTTGGCGATAAATTTGGCGATTTTTTAAAATGTCGCCAAACCTTCATTAGAGATATTCAGACGATATTTTGACCACCAATTTATTTGAAGCAAATCATAACATGTCGCTTAACAACGGATTTAAATTTAATGTGTTTATGAGGACGAAGATTTTTATTAAATCTTTTCCGATTTTAATGATGAAGATATGTATATAAAATAAATTTCATTGCCATCGTATTTTTGACTGGATAATATAAATTACGATCTTCATGTTTAAACATTATTATTATTGATGTTTTCGGGGATTATTGATTGAGAGATTATTGATATTTTCAATTTCTTATGGCATTGTTTTATTGCGGCAAAAATTGTTGAAACTCATATATTGTACGTTGTACGAGTAATCTTCTACAAATGCACTGGTATATCTTCTAATGTAAGAGAATATAAGTAGTACATGTATATTGGCATATATTGGAATCAAGCCTTCCTGTATGAAGATTACGGGGATTATTGATATTTTTAATTTATTAAGTAATCTGTTATATATTGTCAAAATTTTTTCAAACTAAATATTATAATACGGGTAATCTATTACTAACACTAGGACATATCTTCTAATCTATGACATTATAAGTAGTACGGGTTTATCTTCCCATATAATTTTAGCACTTTCATTTGGGCACATATGGGAATTAATTACTGCCTACTGGTTTAAAGATTACGGATTTATTGATATTTTCACTTTGTATATGTAAACTACTAATACAGGTTATATCTTCTAATATTCGCGTATATAAGTAGTACGGGTCCCATACAATACGCTATTATTTTGCATATATTGATTCAATTCCATACTTTTTATAAATTTGCTTACAAAAAAGGCCAGGATATTTTATTCTTCAGATCTACCCGTGAAGATAATTTTGTATAGTGAGAACAGAGATCCTTAGGTTTCTTTTTAGGAGCATTGTATTAAATATTTTAACAGAATATTTTGATTAAACATGTCATTTAGTATACAATAGGAATTTGCACATGATTGTGAAATTTAAGTTTATTTATATTATATACTCCGTACGAAGAACGGGTATGCTGCTAGTTGTATATAAAATCAATAGGACGGAATAATGCGTTTAGTCCACAGACTTATTTTGTACTAGCAGCATACGCGTTCGCAGTACGGACAGTATAATATAAAAAAAATTAAAATTCACAATAATGTGCAAATTTCTATAATGTTCTAATTGCCACTGTGATTCAAAGAATTATATTAAAATATTTAAATTAATGCTCCTAAAAATAAATTTGGGAATCTCTGTTCTTACTATACAAAATTATCTTCACAGGCAGATCTGAAGAATAAAAATTTGTAAACAAATTTACAAAAAGTATCAAATTGAATCAATATATGCCAAAACAAAAGCGTTAAAACTCTATCGGAATATGTAAGCGGACTATTTCCTGCAGTCCAAATTGCTGCCAAAGCCAGAATTCACGAATATTAGAAGTTATACGCGCGTATTAGTAGCAAATTACCCGTACTACAATATGTGAATTTCAAAAATCCTTGCTAAAATACAACAGATGGCATGATAAAGTGATAATATCAATAATCCTTAAACTTGAGGACCGTAATTGTTTCCAATATATGTCAAAATGATAGCGCTAAAGTTGTATGGGAAGGAATAAAAATGCTACCTATATTTCAGAAGATATACTGGCTTACTAATAAGATAACCAGCACTACATTATATAAGTTTTCAACCGTCTTTGCCAAAATAAAACAGTTGACATAATAAGTTCAAAATATCAATAATATCAAAGTAACCATTAAAAATACAGTTAAAAATGCAATTTCAATAAAATATATTTCATATATATGTCTTTAATATTTAAATTAGAAAATAGTTAATAACAAGACAGATCAATCATGCATAAAGCGTTAATTATGAAACACTTTCCATTTGCAATGCAATTTTATTTAAATATCTCTAAAATGTGATACATTCAGCGGTAATATTATTAAAATTATTACAATACTGCATTAATTTATTATATTTGTAAACTTAAAATTTCATCGAAAAAAATGAAATATATTCAAATGGCGTCAATGAAATATTAGTCGCCTGGTTAAACATGTTTAAAAAGCGATACATTCAGGGGTAATATTTTTAAAATTATCGCAATATTACAATAATTTATTACATTTGAAAACTTGAAACTTCATCGAAAAAAATGTACTTTATTAAAATGACTTCATTGGAATATAAATCGCAGGGCTCTCTATGTAAAAGTTGTAAATATTTCATTCATACACTTTTAATCAATTCCTTTCGTTCATCACAATACTACAATAATTTATTTCATTTAAAAACTTAAAATCATGGAGATAAACGTAATTTAACTCCAAGCTTAAAACTTCATTGAAACAGTCAATCAAAATCAATAAATATTTCATTCACATCAGCTATATTATAGACACAAAGAGCTAAATAATTGTGTGTTAAAGAAATGCAGCAATTCTTAGACAACTTATCTTACATCTTTATGTGCTTACATTCTCCATAAGTGAAAACTAGGCTTCGTTGTAGAAATAATCAAAGTTTGATTATTATTTAAACTAAAATATATTGTAATTGCGTTGTTTCAGAATGTAGATGCACAGAAATTAAGCAAAAATAAAGCGGTTTTAGGACGGATACAGCAATAAACACAAATTAAAAAGAACTTTAAAAATCACGATTTTGACACAAGATGGATGCCATATTTTATTTTGAAGTGGGTCCCGTGATCGTTTCATATAATATGGGTGTAATTATTATTTTTTCATTTAAATACTAACGAATATGTTTTGACATTTTTTCACATTTTTATGAGATAATTTGAATATTTCCTAAAACTTTCGAAGCAATTTGTGAATTGTAAATTCGCTTAAAATGTGTTTGAAAAATTAGGTCCCATAGGGTTCAATATATTTCATTTTTTTAACCCGGGTTCAGTCCAAAACTAATTAGGTGATATTATTCATTTCGATAGGTCCCACTGATCGTCTGAACAATATACTAAAATTTCATTTTGATAAAACCAGTCTTACAGCAGTTATCGTGCTAACAGACAGACAGATAGACTAAATGAATGAACAAAGTCATAAACACTTTTCAACAATGTTCTAAAGTGTTAAAATCGTCTGCCGCATTAAAACCTTGGAATTAAATCCGTTGCTAAGAGACATGACATCATTTTCTTCAAATAAATTTACCTGCAAAAATATCGTCTGCATAATGCTATGTCTATGGACTGTTTAACTGTGCATTTTTAATTAATATCCAGACAACCTTTTGCTACAGAAACTTGTAGGAACTGATGTTGCCGGGCCCGAACCAGGGACCCGCTGCTTACAAGATCGACATTATAAGATTAGAGCAAAAGCTAGCTTCGTCTCCGAACTCATAATTCGGGTATCCTAGCATCTTCGATCGATGTCTTTGGCAGGAGCAGAGTCGTCTGCTGCGACAAACTCGAAACATAGCCTAAATTTGTAGTGGGGCTATTTCAAGCGTTTCCCAAAACTTTCATCAAATTCGGTTCAGCAGTTCTCCCCTGATGGTGAGACAAACAAACATACAGACAGGCAGCCAGATTTTCAATTTATTTATATAGACTAGCAGAATTACTGTTCTTCGTACGGAGTATAAAAATAAACTTAAAATTCACAATCATGTGCAAATTCCTTTAGTATACTAAATGACATTGTAAATCAAAATATTCTTTTAATATGTTTAATTTATTGCTCCTTAAAAGAGGTTTTGGAATATCTGTTCTCACTATGCACTTAAGTTATCTTAAGGGGCAGATCTGAAGAATAAAACATCCTTGCACCTTTTGTAAGCCAATTTACAAAACATATGAAATTGAATCAATATATGCAAATAAAAGCGTTAAAATTTATGGGACCCGTACAATTTAAATACGCGAATATTAGAAGATATAACCTATATTAGTAGATTACATGTATAAATTGAAAATATCAATAAACCCGTAATCTTTAAACCTGAGGGCAGTCATTGATTCCAATATATGCCAGAATGAAAGTGCTAAAATTATATGGGCCCGTACTACTTATAATGTCCCAGACTAGAAAATATGTCCGAGTGTTAGTAGAAGATTAACCGTATTACAACATAGAGTCTAAAAATATTTGCCAAAGTAAAAGAGATGATGTAATAAATTGAAAATATCTAAAACCCCGTAATCTTTATACCAGAAAGTAGTAATTGATTCCAATATATGTCAGTATATATCATATGCCAATATATGCCAATATAAATCAAAATATATGCCAATATACATGTACTACTTATATTCTCGTAGATTATAAGATATACGAGTGCATTTGTAGAAGATTACTCGTTCAACGTACAATATATGAGTTTCAACTATTTTTGCTATAATACAACAATGGCATATTAACTTGAAAATATCAATAATCCCTGAATCAATAATCCACGACAATATCAACATAGCAATGTTTAAACCGGGGGCCCGTAATTGATATTATCCAGTGAAAAATGCAATGTCAATAAAATTTATTTTATATATATATCGTTATTATTCAAATCGGAAAAGATTTAATAAAATTGTATTCCACATACACACATTGGATTTAAATCCGTTGCTAAGCGACATATCATTTGCTTCAAATAAATTAATGGAAAAAATGTCGTCTGTATAATGCAATCTATATGGAATTTTTGGCGACATTTTCGTCAATTTGGCGACATTTTAAAAAATCACCAAATTTATCGACAAGTAAGGCTGTAGAATTGACAATCCCAGATGGCGACAAGTTGACGAAACATCATCACAGTACTATCCGCTAACAAAACACAATTAATTTCATTTATTAAGTGCAATTTTATCAATTTCAAGATATTTTTATGGATTTACAAATATTTTTATCAATTTGGTGGCATTTTAAAAATTCGCTAAACGTTTTTCTAAGTAAGACGGTTGAACTAACAGACAAATGCTACCAACGCATCATTTCAGTACTCTTTTCTAATAAAACAACTTTAATTTCATTGATTTAGCGTCGTGTTTATCAATTTGGTGACATTTCCGTCAATGTCACAACGTTTAAGAAAAGTTTACCAAATTAGCGATATCCCGCCAAATTCGTAGATCTGAAAAATGAAACATGCTAATCCAGTTTGTATATACTAAATGAAAACACTAACATTGTATTATAAGATAGACCCGTTTTGCGCTTATTTCGTTTGAACAATCGGCTAAATAAGTTTATTGGCAAAACACAATATATGACTGATTAATTTAGTGAGAGATGGCTTTGGGAACACAATGTATGAGTTTATTGGCTAAACACAATACATAACTTTGAAAACTTTACCAAAATAAATGAAAGTGATATTCGCAGTCCTTAATTAATATAATTAAAAGAAAAATCAAGCTTCTCATTTATAAGATATATTTTTATATCCATTAATTTGTTATTCAAATCGAAAAAATAATAATAAACATAGCAAACACATTTAATTTAATTTCGTTGCTGAGCAACATGATAAAAGATAGAATCTTCATCATAAAATGATAATAAATAAATAACCATTTTGATTTCTTAATACTTTCATTGTTGACTAAGGGCTTGTGAAAAATAAACCATTTTGATAGATTTTACATTTAAATTCATGTTTCAAACAATTGATGTTTTCAAAAAGTGATTGATTAGCGCAATAAACTCCGACGAAACTCTGAGATATAGTTTTAATTCAATTTCAAGACTTAAACCAGCGATATCTAATCTTTTTTGTTTGAAAGAACTGGGGAATTAGAGAATTCAACTCCTATCAAAAGTTTCGTTTTTCATTAATATCTCGACAACCACTTGCCTTAGAAACAAGAAACATGAACTAAATTTTAATGGAGCTATTTCAAGGCTACCCACAATATTTCATCAAATTCGGTTCAGCCATTCTCCAGTGAGGATTAGACACACAGACAGATATACAGATAGACATACATACAGACAGACAGCCTTTCAATTTTATTTATATAGATTAGGGATACGACCGAAGTCATATTTGAATACCCAGAAATTCATTTTCAATAATTATAAATTATTTATATACATAATCTAATTCATATTTCTGAAACACTTTTTATGGACATTTATATGATTGATACAATTATTAAATGGCTAGTTATCTAATTCCAATTTATTCATAAAATATCTCTGAATAATGAAAATATGAATGCCCATTAATTATAATTTGAAATACCTTGTTAAATATAATTACTAATTAACGATTTTCAATAATATGCTTTGCACTCACTGTAAAAAATTTCTTAGAACACTACTGATTTATTGTAAACAATAATCAAGTCAGAAATTAACAAAATGCAGTGTCTCTAACACGATACAATAACAAATATTTAATATAATAAACGTATATCCAGTATATATCCTGAAGAAAAGGCCCTCAAAGGTGATAGCACAAATATTTAATATAATAAACGTATATCCAGTATGTATCGTATGTATCCTAAAGCAGATACTTTCAAAGATATTATAAGGTAATATCGAAGTACCATTACTACTATCACTACTACCAGAAATTTTTTAGAACGTGTTGTTTTAGAGTTCGGAATCTGTCTGTGTCTGTGTTGTAAAAGTAGTTATCAGTAATCTTAGCCGGATTGTTAAGTGGATTCCTGTGTAGTCACGGTCTTTGCGAATTGTGCGGAGTGCTGTCGGCAGTGCATCGTGCAAGTGTTTCAGCGGTCCAAAGAGTGGAATATATTATTGTATTACCAAGGTACATTTTCCCATATAAACTGCTACTTTGGATTTTCTCGTTATCACCAAGAGAATAGCGATATTGAGATCTATCCCTCAATGGACACTTACAACAGGATATGGCACATTGAGGAAGAACTCGGACCTGAAAGTCATAATCCCAGTGCTAATGTGTTAGGAAGTAACACTGGTATTGAGACGGACAGTCGGGCTTATTTTTGTCAGCCGCAAGTTGCACAAAATTAGTTAGAGTATATTTACACATTTGACGATATACTATTGTGACACTTTTTATTATTGCCAGTGTTGAACGGGTCTCAAATAAACACCCATTACTTAAATAATACCTACACTGTGCTCATCACTCAATTTTCTTCAAATCCTTCCAAACATGTCACCAAATTTTTACTTTCCTTATATACATAATGTATAAGGAAAGTATTGTAACGGAGTCGAAAATTCGAATTCGAGTTTTCGACGGGAGAGCACGTTTCAAGCATCCCTGATCACGAATCAAACATTTTTGAAGTGATATCTGTGTGTGTGTGTGTGTGTGTGTGTCAGTGAGACTGTGGAGACGATAACTGACGAACGAATGGACCGATTCGAACCAAATTTGGTACAAAAACCACAATCCGTAAACACTGGAAGCCTATTGTTTTTATACGCAATCGAATGTTCAGAACCCACCTAAATTTTCGAATGAAATTTTGAAAAAATCGTCAAAAAATCAAAACCACTAATAAAGTTTCGCAAATAGACATTTCTTATGTAATTTTTCATTAGAAAACGAGTGACATAAATTTTAGAACGCTAACATGAACCGTTCTCAAGATATTGCACACTTTTTCAAAAAAATTATCAAAAAGTCATATAAAATAAAAAAAAAATATTTCCTATTGGGAAGCAGGTTCACTTTTCATATGTAATACCATGCGATAAATTGAGTGACATCATTCTCGTGGATCTAGCTCGTTCCATTCATGAAAAAAGATACTTTGAATAATACTTTTGTATTTGAAAGCCAATAGTCATTTATCTGCTGTAAGAATAACTTATTTCTTAGTACATAACGCTTGGCGAGATTTTGGCGACGAATTTGGTGGAATGTCGCCAACTTAACGACTGTTTTTAAATGTTGCCAAATTAACGAAAATCTCGCCAAATGGATAAAAATGACGCTAAATTAATGAAAATGACGACTAATTGTCGAAAATTCAATATCTTGGAAAGAATATTAGTATCTACTATAAGAAAAACCTATTTTTTTTTACTCTGTAAAAGTGTAAATTCATTACATTATATAAGGAAAGTTATGTGTTGCCCACATCAGATTTTTTTGTATTGTTTTCTCCATAATTTTTCCTTTCATTTCTACTGAATCGAATTATTATAAATTAATATTTATATCCGACCTGATTCTAGAAACTTATAACAATTTCCCGCAATAAATACTGTACTTAACTTGTTTTACCGCAATCAACTAAAGATTAATCATAGTTTCAACTTTATCAGCATTTTAAATTTTATCGGTATACAACGATGTTTCATACTTTAAATGTAATATTAATTTGTGAAATGTATCGTAATATACGCTCGCAGGCATTGAAAATGCTACAACATGAAGCTTTGGGCCGTATAATTATGCCATTGTGAGACAAACGCAGTTGGCCGTTGTTTGTAAATGATCTAAAATGCAAGAAGATCCCTTTAGATGGAGGAATAAAAGAGATTGAAACGACATATGATCCAACAGTTGTTGCTGTCTCGTGCATTTGAAAACCCGTCTTTCGAACTGTTTTTCGTTTCAGAAGACTCATTCTGTTGAAGATTCTCGCCGATTGGACGGCGGAAAAGTCTTTACCTCAAACCGTCCTTTGCAAAGACTGCCACTGATGACAATACACTGACGTGAGAGTTTGCAATGCTGTCGGCCCTGTGACTTTTAACGACTGAATGGGACAGGGTAGTGTTCAGCGGCGAGTCTCGGTTCTGTTTGTCGAATGATATCTGCCGTGTGGGATTCTGGTGGCTACATGAAAACATATCCAATCCTACTGAGATTGTTGAACTCCATACTGCTCGATAACGCGACATCATGGTTTGGGGGTGCTATTAGATTCGATAACCACTTATCCCTGGTTCATATCAGAGGCACAATGACAACACGACGATATGTAAATGAGGGTGCGGGTGCGCTGTCCTACCTTCAGCTGTTGTAAAATGCTGCTTTCGAGCAAGATAATGCGCGACCGCGCATGGCAACCATCATCGGACGAGTCTTGCAAGGTATCCAGGTGTTTTCTTGCTCTCTGCTGTCTCGAGATCTCTCACGCATCGAGCATGTAGAGTACGTGATTAGCTGTCATTTTACTGCCCTGCCCCCGCCTAAAACATAGGACGACCTTTGGAAGATGTTTGATGGCACATGGTCATCCATCCCTCAGGAAAATATCCGCGAACTTATTGCATTTGTTCCTCGTAGAGTTGCTGGTTGTATCACCGTCAAATGTGATCCTACTGCCGAGTGATTACCCTATCTATGCCATTACGGTATTGGATTATCCTTCTGGAATTAACATCACTTATTTATATGTGCCATCTCAGTCTGGATGTCCTTTATTATCCCATTCTATTCGCTCTTTCATGGTACTGCCTTTTCTGTGGCGGGAAGTGTATAACGTAATGTGTAATATAAATGTAATATATCTTGCGTTCCAATCATATAATCGACGCCGCCCATCTTACAATTATTGTTTAAACGGATGTACTAGTTTGGCTCATTCTCCTTTGTCTCAGTCTGTCCCATCATTCTTTTTGAGACAGAACATAGGATATGTTTTGATCAAACAAGAGACTTTTATTCATTAAATGATTATTCGCATTGAAAAATGAGATGATGCAAAACTACGATACCGCCTTTCCTTACTATTTACAATTTCGCAATTTTTATATTTAGCAGTATTACAATATTTTACTGTGAAAATTCAAATTATGCAATGATATGTTTAAAAGAATATCATTGCAAAATGCCTCTGGATGTATTGGTCGTAGAACCGTGATTCCAAATTTAAATTGCCTCAAATAATATAGACTTCGGATTTCAACAGTTTTGGTCACGTGGAACGTTTTACAAAATACGCAAATATAACTTTGTGAATGGGTCCTTTACAAAAGAAGTTTCAATTAGCAAATTGTCCCTTGTTAATTCAATGATCTTTTGAAAATGATTTCTTCTATATGCAACATTGGACTTACAAAATATACGACTTAATCAATATTTCCCGCTCCAACGAAACAACGAAACCATAGATTTCAGGGGCTATGCTAAATTTAAATTTCGTTCCATAAAATGTCCATTCGAAAACTTAATGCATAACTTGGGCAACAGTGTCATGCAGTCCCAAATAATCCGTCGAAATCTTTTAATTAATGATACCTCGAGTAATTTTGATCTGATGAGGATAGTGTGAGTATTCTAAAAATACCTCTCCTAGGAGGCCCCTCTTAGAAAGTTAATGTTTGTATTTTTGTTTTCTACTAATAAGTATCACATGATCAAAATTGGCTTACTATGATAGTTTGCCTTAATTACATCATTCCTTAAATACGAACCATGGCTCTACGACAGATCGCTGAATAGGTATTTTGTCATGCAATTATTTTGAAGCACCCTGTATATTGAAGATCATTGTATATTTACATAGTAATTATCGTATATAAGTATATCGACGTATCGTAAAGGCATGTACACATCTGTAACGACGCACCCATCCCAATTTTTTGGTATTTTTAAACACAATGCTAAAAAAAAAATATAGTATACCAGCAGAAAAAAGTCAATAGAAAGTGTAAACAAGTTCCAAGTTTAGTAAGCATAAAATTCAAATTTGAAACGACTGCTGGCGATATTACAGTTGTATTTTCTAACTTTTCTCATAACCTATTACATATTGGTACCACTGTCCCTTTTGACTTGTTCTGGAATACTATTTTTGCTCGACGGTCGTTCGGCATTCTTATATTTCGTGAAATTTTAATTAAAAATATTTGCATGTTTGAAAAATTAGTTATATTTAAATGTTTATCTTCGCCACCGAACACTGTATTATACAGTTCTAAAAGTCTGACTTAAAATCGGTCTCAAAACATTGAATCACATCGGTCTCATTGAAAACAATCTAAGAAGACATGTCAAATGAAGTAATGGATACTGTGATGTGTTCCAACATGTCACAATACCTATTGCTTCATTTGACATGTATTTTTTTTTTGATTAAGTGACCATGATAACCACTTTTGTCGGTGACAAAAGGAATCTTAATTGGTTTCTTAGATTGATGGATATAATCCTGATCCCGTAAATCAAAATTCATAAATCATGAAAAAATTGGTATTTTTATTTTCTCATACTATGGAATATAGTATGGAAAGTGGTTTTTTTACATGAATATTTTCGAATTCGAGGATTTTGATGCCATATGTTTTAAGACCTACTGAACAAGTGTTGACTATTTTTAGCGTGGTGTCTTTCTGTATGTATGTCGTGGTCGATTTCATGTCTACACTATGGCAGACACAAATATCAATGAATTTCCGAGAATTTTTTTTCCGGCTCGGTTATATAAAATTCTAGAACTAGAATTTTTTTTTAAATTTGGACGAAAACTTTGGAATTTATTCAAAATTTTATATTTCTTCAATATGGCGACAAAAAAGTAATTGATATAATCATGCATAAAAGGGTTTATTTATGACTCAATGATCATGATATAGTTTCAATCATTGTTGCAAAAAATAGCCGTGATATAAATACTTTTTGTTGGTGATGTCATTAGCCTCTTGCGGGGCAAGTTAACACCCCGGGGGAACATTTTTACTTTCCTTATATACATAATGTATAAGGAAAGTATTGTGACGGGGTCGAAAATTCGAATTCGAGTTTTCGACGGGAGAGCACGTTTCAAGCGTCCTTGATCACAAATCAAACATTTTTGAAGTGATGTCTCTGTGTGTGTGTGTGAGTGTGTTTCAGTGAGACTGTGGAGACGATAACTGACGAACGAATGGACCGATTCGAACCAAATTTGGTACAAAAATCACAATCCGTAAACACTGGAGGCCTATTGTTTTTATACGCAATCGAATATTCAGAACCCCCCTAAATTTTCGAATGCAATTTTGAAAAAATCTTCAAAAAATCAAAACCACTAATAAAGTTACGCAAATAGACATTTATTATGTAATTTTTCGTTAGAAAACGATTAGCATACATTTTAGAACGATAACATGAACCGTTCTTGAGATATTGCACATTTTTCAAAAAAAATATCAAAAAGTTATATAAAATAAAATAAAAATGTTTCCTTTTGAGAAACATGTTCACTTTTCATATGTAATACCATACGATAAATTGGGTGACATTCTCGTGGATCTAGCTCGTTCCATTCATGAAAAAAGATACTTTGAGTAATACGTATATATTTGAACGCCAATAGTCATTTGTCTGCTGTAAGAATAACTTATTTCTTCGTCCATAACGCTTGGCGAGATTTTGGCGACGAATTTGGCGGAATGTCGCCATCTTGGCGACTTTTTGAAATGTTGTCAAATTAACGAAAATCTCGCCAAATGAATAAAAATGACGCTAAATCAATGAAAATGACGACTAATTATCGAAAATTCAATATCTTGGAAGGAATATTAGTATCTACTATAAGAAAAACCCATTTATTACATTATATAAGGAAAGTCATGTGTTGCCCACATCAGATTTTTGGGATTGTGAGAGTTATAAAGCATAACCTTTTATCGACGGTTTTAGGTCAAATACACTAAATTAATGGGAAATTTAAGAATGTTTTTGAATTATTTAGGTTAGATAAATTAGAATAGAAGCTATTACTATATTAGGGTAAACATTGGTAGAGTTCTGAAATCTTTATTAATTGCTGAATCACCTCGAATTTCACCATTCGGGGCTCATTACGACTTTTAAGATATATTACAATAATCAAAACGTTAAAGTATTTAATTTTTAATATAGTTAATTTCGAATTGAAATATCGTCCTAGCTGGGGTAGGTTTCGGCGAAATCACAAATCATCACATTAATTAAGATCATTAATTAAGATCAATAGTTTCTCAGGACACAATAAATGAGTATACAATGGATATGAAATGAATATATTTATGTTGCATATATGTGTTGCATAAGTTGTGCATATGCTGTATGTAATTGTGGTATTTTCAACACTAAAATAACATTTAGCAACATTTCAGAATTTTTAAATGCTGATATTACTGGAAATATCTCAGAATAAATTCCTTCAACAAAATTTTTTAACTATTTTTGTTTCTAACTCAATATATTTTTCAAAAAAAAATAGGAACAAAATAATATTAAAATAAAGAAGAAATTTCTTTGTAAAGTCTGCCGTAATCATTTTCTGATATATTGCCAGAAATATGAGAATTTTTCAGGGGATATTACGACACAGAAAGTGTTAGAAACATCGAGAGATAAAAGCAAAAAAGGCAAATAAATGGATGAATTCTTGATCCCAGAGCAGACACAAGGGTACTCTTTGATAAGAGTGGTTCCAACTGAACGGGTTTACAGCGACAGATATTTTTCATTGCACCTGCTCTTGCTTCTCAATAAGAGATCAGGTGTTTAGCATAGACATTAACTCGAAACTCTCTTATGTTCAGTCACTCATTACATAAGATTAAAGCTATGTTTTCCACTCTCACATTCCGTGCTGTCTGCTTCAGTGCTCTCTTTGATTTAATTCCTATGTATAATATTTTTATCTTTTTCTTTTTCTTTCAAGCTTACTTTTTTTTTCTTTTAAGTTTACGATTTCTCCAAAAAAGAAAATTGTAACAAATTGACTAAAGACGATGTTTGAACACTCGGAAGATGAACAGATGAGATGGAGAAATTAATTATATGTATAAAAAGTTTGATTGAAATGTTTTGACCGAACTCATGCCAAATATTGCGCTGAATAGAAAAGTTCAGTTGCTGTATTATGAGAAATAGTCTAAAAATCATCAGACAGCGGGTCTAGAAACATTAACCGTGCAGCTGAGACCCAGCTTTAAAGGCATGTTCAATCAAGACCACTGGTTTCTTAAGACACAAATAAATGAGCATACAATGGATATGGAATGAATATATATATGTTGTATGTATGTGTTGCATATGTTGTATGTATTTGTTGCATATGTTGTATGTATTTGTTGCATTTCCAACACTTTAACATAACATTTAGCAAGATTTTAGAATTTTTTAAATGCTGATATTACTGGAAATTTACTCAGAATACATTTCTTCTACAATTTTTTTTCTATAATATTTTTATCTAACTCAATGTATTTTTCAAAAAATAGGAACACAATAACATTAAAATAAAGAAGGAATTTCTCTGTGAATATTTAATTCCTATGTATAATATTTTTATCTTTTACACTTTCTTTCAAGCTTAAATTTTTTCTTAAGCTTACAGTTTCATCAAAAAAGAAAATTGTCACAAATTGACTACATACGATGTTTGAACACTCGTAAGATGAACAGATGAGTAGGGGAAGACATGGTGAAATTAATTAAACGCATAACAAGTTTTATTGAAATGGCCTGACCAAACTCATGCCAAATATAACGCTGAATTTCAAAGTTCAGTTGCTGTATTATGATAACTAGACTAAAAATCATCCGACAGCGGGCCCAGAAACATTGGCCGTGCGGTTGAGACCCAACTTCAAAGGCATATCCAATATGTAATGATCTACGGCCAGATACCAGGTAGGGTTCCATCCCTATATATATTATGTGATGTTGTGTTAAAGCAATACTAATAATTAAAATATAAGATTTTAGTAATTAGAGCAAAATTTGCATCAAAATTGGTGCTGTAAGTTGCAATCTCCTCTTCCAGTTGCTGTACTATCGGAACTGGACTAAAAATCATAAGACAGCGGGTCGAGGAACAGTGGCTGTGCAGCTGAGACCCAGCTTCAAAGGCATTTCATACATGTAATGAGCTACGACCAGATACCAGGTAGGGTTCCATTCATATAAGTATTTAGTGTTGTTGTCAAAGCAATACTAATAATTAAAATATAATGTTTTAGTAATTAGAGCAAATTGGAAATCAAAATGGGTGCAGTAAGTTTCAATCTCCTCTCTAAAATAAATGATCAATTGCAAATGTGAATTAGCCTGAATAATGAATTTATTTGGTTGGAAATTTGAGTAGTTTATAAATTTCCAATTAATTATATTTATCTTATTGTAACCAAGGTAATATTACTTGAGAAGCAAGCTGTCGGATTATACTTGTGGACACAAAGCTATCAGTACTTAAATATTATTTAAAACTATATTCTACTATATGTTAATAATTATTAATTCTCCTTTGTATATAAAATTATCCCATAATTTCATGCCTAAATAGTTACCAGTTTAGTGCAGAACATGTAGTTCTTTCTAGAAATTGCCAGTATTTAAAAATTACTATTAAGTTGCAAATCATGTTTTACACCGTGAGATAATCTGATAATCCTCCTAGTCTGGTTTTAGGGAAATAGTGAACCTAATTTAAATAAATTTTAACAAATATTTGTAGAGATGACAAAACTCTAAGTTTATACCTTCTAAAATATCACGCAATAAAATGCATTCGACTGTTTTGTGAATAACCGAATTTATCGATGAGCTTTATTATTATATCATAATAAATTTGTATTAGAAATACAAATCCGCATTATATATGATAAATTGCTTCTTTCCTATTTTCTCGCTCCTTGCAACAAATGTATGACATCATGACATTAATCGAGGTACGCAATTAATATTGATATTCAACTCGATAAATTAATTTTCGAATTTAACAAAGCAATTATTAATCAAAGTTGCATAACAAATACGTTATTAATCAAGGCTTGGCATGTACGTAAATATGTAAAGTGAAACTGATCAATGTTTAGCATGATACGACTATTATTAATAACATAATATTTGATAGTTTTTAAATAAATATAATTTATGTAACTGTGTTCTCAGTTTTTGTAAGTAAAAATGGAGGTAAAATCCAATATAATTTGAAACCTTAAATGTATTTTTGGGAATTATAATTTTTTTAATTCAGCTATGTTTCTTTTTTTGTATATCAACATACATTTGTCGCCTGAAAATAAATGCAACAAAACTATTTATGATGTAAAGACTACTTAATTGATGATTACGTGGAATAATCTCAGTGAATAAATTGCCCATTCTAGTTAATAATAGTTTTAGGTTGCACAATCCTAAAACAATAACCTGGAAATGCTAAAAATTAAAGAAAATATGTCAATCGCTAAAAGTAACATGTTATTGTAGGTAAGATTGAATTATTAATTTGTTAATCCATTTATGTATTATTAGGTAGTATATGATTTAATATTCATGTGTGTATAAAACGCGTTTTAAATTGATTCTCTTTAAATTTACGCTTAATCTTCAGCTCAAAACTAATTATGATGTGGCAAGCTTAGCCTAAAAATACTTATATCAGAATAATCTTAGGTAATATAAAAATAAGAGTGGTACGGAGTTAAAAAAACTCCCTCTAGAAGATAAAATGACAGCAAAAACCACGTGAGCCGGGGAAAAAGGCGTTCCAAAACGCAAGCAAGAAGAAAATGTTTCATTTATTCTCTTTTTCTTCTTGGCAACGAGCTACTGATATAGCTATATTTTCTTTGTAAGTAAAATGGATCTATTCTCATCCTTTAGATTTTCAAATTTATGTCCACTTCTTATCTTTGAGTGCCCTGACACTCATTTTTTAAATACAGGATCGCAAACAGTTCAAACTATCTCTTCGTGAATTAAACCGCTTCCACAAACAATTTTCAGATCCACAAATTATCCAGATCCCAGTTATTTACTGCATTCATTCGAGGTCGCTGCAAAAACGCGAACAACGGAAAAGTTAACGAAAGTAATTTTTTTAAACGGGGCAGTGAATCTGTGGGGTCGCCAGCCAAATTGTGGTGAGGTATGTTTGTTGTTGAACGTATAGTGCACATATTGATGATAGAATTACATCAGAACTCGTCCAAAATATATCAAAGTTCTTTTATACAGACTGTCCACTGAAGGATTGAAACTTGAAGATATTCTTCAAGAAATTGTTGCAATGTATATTGTGTTGCATAATTATGTTGAAATATTAGTGTTACAATGTTGCATACGTGCATGTCATAAGCAACTGTTGCAGAATTGTGTCGAAAATTCCGTGAATGTTGCAATACGTTCGGTAGTCTTCAAATCCATTCACATCAGCGACACCCGATAACACCCGAAATATGGAGTCAACTTATTTTCAATGGTTAGCGTGTAATCAGCTGTTAAATGGCAAATTTTCTAGAACACAAGTACGTTGGTGTAGTCATACATGGGCTAGGATACAGAAAAGTGTGTTGTCTGTAAATTACTCTAGTTCTTAGTATTGATTAGAAAGTTTATCGTAGGGAATTATTTCTGCAACACTTGATGCATTTAAATATGGATGATAAGGCATTTTTGGTTTTCATTGTATCCTTATGTGACATTTGGTACTTATACTTCCAAACAGAATCCAAATCTGGGACTATGCAGTGGTGCCATTTGTCCTCACCTGGTACTACGGCTGACCTCATAATGGAAAAGACGAGATGCCATAAGATGAGTATTTTGGAAGAGTTTTTGGATATTCTGAAGGATAAAGTTAAGGTCTGCGTTCGATCGGCATCAAACCAATCGAGTCGCTCGTTTGGTCAGAGAGTTTGGCTCGTTTGGTCGTTTGGTCAGTCTAAAACAATCAGAAATTGTTTTAGATGAAACAGTGAAGGTGCTGAAATTGCTTCTTTTCTTGTGGGCTTGAGAAATTCTGCTTCATGCATGCGATTTGTTATAAAGTAAAATGAAAAATATTAACCTTAATTTGACTTACTTTGGGCATCTTAACTTTAGCGCTGCATGTTATACACCTAGGGTTTTTCGTGTTCTACGATGATGAGACTAGATTCGACATTAAAATATACAAAATATACTTTTGTCCAATATTTTATTAAAACACACATTTCCCATATATTGATTAATTATAAGCATGATATTATAAACAAACATTTATAGAAAAGGAGCATACATTATAATGTATTTCCTAGAACTATTATTATCAACTTCTACTATACTAAGCACAATTTATTAAGCCAAATTCATTTACATTCTTCAGTATTTAAATTTTAATTTTATATTTTTCATGCAACAATATAGAGCTGCATTAGATAAATTCGAATATTTATTCGTTCACCCATTCTGAGAGTTAATTATATAGTCCAAGTTCTACGATATCCATGGGTGATGTACCGCAAATTTTCGAACAAACTGTATATATTAGCGTTGTTAGGCAGGTGCTGTTACGTATCAAATGCTTTTCGCACATGCTCACACACATTCTATGATATGTTGCACTCATATAGTATAGTGCCGTAAAATTGCGATTATATCGATACAATTACTATTGCGATACAGAATTATCAATTCACACAAGGCTCCAGTTAGAAACAGGCGCATTTAGTCGCATTGACTCGGTATCTATGGTATCCTGAACTAATTATAGACAGTATATCATATTATTAAATATTAGCTTTCTAATTTTAGCAACCTTTCTGCATCCTGTGCATCATCCAAATCTTCCAAATCTAATTTTCTTTTGCCCACACATATCACGTACAAGTCTTCATACAAGGAAAGCAGGGGAGGGAAGTCCCACAGTCATTATTACTCACCAGTCTAGTTGTGTAAAATTAAAAGGTGTTTGTTTCAAGTGAAACTAGATGCCGACAAACATATTGCTTTGGTTCGGGTAAGGCCTGCATCAACCGGTTTCCATATAAGAACCACTTCAAAATGAATGATGTTGATCACTTAGAGAGGAAGCGGGCGCGATAGCCCAGTGGTTAGCGCGCGGGAATTGATTAGATTCCCGCCACTGCCAAAACTGCCGTCGTGTTCACGCGGAGTACGATCAAGTTAAACATGTGGGTCCGTAAGTCCTTCCGAGAGGTAGGTGGTAGGGGAAGGAGGGTTGTTGTTGTTGTTGAGACCCAGACCGTCCGACCTACCAGAAAGGTGTAAGGTAACCGTTTGGACGGCCGGGAAGTGCCACCCAATGTAGACCGGAACCCAGTGGGGAAGGCATCCACAGAGACCGTACCCTCCTTCCCCTACCACCAACCTCTTGGAAGGACTTACGGACCCACATGTTTAATATGATCGTACTCCACATAAACACGGCGGCAGTTGTGGCAGCGTGCAAATCCAGCGCCCAAACCACCGGGCTACCGCGCCCGAAATGTGCCTACAGCACGCGGTGTTCCCAGGTGGTCACCCACCCAAGTACTAACCGCGCCCGATGCTGCTTGAGTTCGGTGATCTAACAAGAACCGGTGTTTTCAGCACTGTAGGGCCGTTGGCTATAGAGGAAGGAGGGTACGTTTCCTGTGGATGCCTCCCCCACTGGGTTCCGGTCTAAATTGGGTGGCACTTCCCTGCTATCCAAACAGTTATCTTACACCCTTCTGGTAGGTCGGACGTTCTGGATCTCAACAACAACAACCTATGAGAGGAAGTTACCTTTTTGGAAAATGGTCCAAAACATGCCAACATGCCACTTCTTCATCACTTGCAGTATTGACTCAGAATTAATCATATCCTTCGAGACACGTTGAAAAAACTAGACATGTCATAGACAGTCTGAAGCAAAATCTTTTGTCTCTTAAACTTCACTTTTCCTACAATATGTGGTAATGTACGCATGGAAAATATTGGAAACGACTCAAAAATTAAAAATTGAGTTTCTGGCGGGTCTGTATGTTTCAGGCAGTTTAGAACACGAAATCCCGGTTTTTTACGTAACATGTGTGTTTGTTTAATCTAAGTATCCATTTTAACTCAAAACTATTCGGCGCAATGTCACAAAATTTAGTAGGTGAATTGCTTGGGAGATAATCCTGATGCTGAGTAGATTCGGTATAATGTGATTCGGAGATATAGAACATGCCTTTCAATAATGAATGGGAAACCAAGGCCCATCCAAGAATGTCGAGTTATGAATGATTATGATAAAATGTTTAAATCACATAATGTAATTTCGAATGCATTAAATTGCTGATTGAACTGCTATGATAATAATAACTATATGATATGATCATATTAACAGTGCTAAATGTATGCATCTTCTACCTGAAAACATGAAATGTGTTTAATTTCATAAATTTAAAACATAGATGGCTGATTAGGTACTATTTAGGCACATTTAAACATCATAGTTTGGTAGGATAAATCCTTCTATATTTATTGTTGATATACAATCTATTTGATGGTACATTAAGTTTTTAAAACTTGAAACAGATGATGTTCATGCCAATTATTTGCAAAAATTCTGGCATGAAAAATTTTTGAACATTTGTTTATGCTATGCATTCATTTATTCTATACAAAAGATGAAATGAATATAAATAGATGTTTCCAATATCCCTAGCATAATGTAAAATACTAGCATATGGCGAAAATTATGTGATCGTCAAATGTGATTTAAATAAAATCTTGAAATTATTTTTCATATTTAAAATGCTTCTAGAGTTGAGATTTCAAGAGGGTCCCGTATGATTAGCATATTAATTTTCAGAACATCTCGCACATTTTGAAATCTTAACGAGTGATCTATACTGATAGTCACCTCTTTGCAATAGAAGATAAAATATATAGCTAGCAGCTTCATGGGTGTCGAATTTTAAACCAGTGGAATAAGAATACATTCATATGATTTTCTATTTCAGTATTTCGTATCGCATTCTTTTAGATTGAATTTTTCATGTGCTACTGATAAAATGCCTGATAAATTCGGAAATATGTGACTGAGTTCAACCGGTATTCAGTATAAATTTAAAAGCATATACCTATGTTATGTATACACAAGGTGATTTAATTTAAACATGAGGCGTTTAAACCTCAGTAGCAAAATAATACTTGGCGAATTACAATCAAATTTCATGCACATACTTTCTTGTACACAGTTTCGATTTTGGAAGGAAATATAGTTCGAAGTTAGATCGCTAGGGGTAAACTCTTGCGCTGCTGTCCCCGTAATTTGCATATTGTGAAGTAAATCCTGTAACCGTTGCCTGTAAAAGGAGTCTTAAAGCCGTTTTTCACAAACCAACGACTAGAGAGGTCCTAAAGCTTACTTTACCGTCTATGAGATACACTCTATGGAATCACGTCTATAAGAGAAGTTAAATAATGATCCCTTTTGTTGAATAGCGAAAAAACATGGAAACCCTGAAAGAAATAAAGGGTGCAAAGTACAGTCAGTAAGCACCCACGGACACAAAAAACGTAGATAGATACAGTTATGAGCGCGGTGTATAGGTGTAGTACAGGCACTATGTCTTCAAGACAAGGCCAGCATGAAACGACATAGAGAAGGAGAAAGAAACTTTTATTCATACACACAAAACAGACATATGTTACTGTCGGTGCTCGAGATGGCTATCGTCAGCCACAATACAGGTGTTATGCGGTATAGAGTTTCACGTTGCACGCAAAGCAGCATTGCAGGTGTACGCGGTTACAAGCTTCGGTAATGCGAAGGCGTAAATCCTGCAAAGTCGTCGCTTCTGTCCGATAGACCTGGTATTTCAGATATCCCCACAGGAAGAAGTCCATTGGGGTCAGGTTGGGTGATCGGGGAGGCCACTCTACACTGCCACCATAACCAATGATCTGGGGGCCGAACGTGTCGGTCAAAAACCTTTGAACATCTGCTGGATGGCGAGGTGTGCCGTCGTGCTGAAACCGCAGAGATCGCAGTTTCGAGCAAAGGCAGATCATCCAAAAAGTCCGGTAGCACTGTCTGGAGCAGCTCCATATATCGGCAACCCGTTAATGTTCCCTCATAGAACACAGGTCCTACCAGTCACCCGTTCCAAATGCCGCATCCGATATTAACGGACCACTGATGTCGGACTGGTCGTTCCCAAGATGGATTGCTTATAACACACAAGTCGTTGTGTCGATTCAACACCCCGGATCGGGGGAATTGAGACTCGTCCGTCCAAAAGATGTGGGAGACAAAGTTCGGCTGGATGTATAACGTGTTCGTAACATAACTGCATCAATTCAAGCGACGCGCAGTATCCCCTGGCAGAAGTGTCTACATCGGAATGCAATGGTACCGGTGAGCGCCGACTTTGTGCAAAAATTTCCACACACGGGTTGATGTGAGACCACACGCCGCACTAACCTCTCTCGTACAGCAACAGGGATGGGCCAGAACATATGCTACAACGCCTTCTGGTTGCACACGCAGACCTACATGGCGTGGTCTGCCGGAACTGCTGGTAACACGACCTGTCTCCCGCAGCCGTCGCAAAATAATCGTGATGGTCATCGCTGTCGACTGGGATCCAGCAGGAAAGCATAGAGCATATTGTAGTGCAGTGTCTTGTGCATTACGGCCACATTGCCAGTATAATAACACCATCTCACAATATTCCTCAATCGAATACGTCGCCATGTATTGCGTCTAACGGGCGCTTCACTTTCCCAACTATATGGAACTCCTGTCGCACCTACTATTTATGCTGGAGGTACGGTATTACGTGCAGTAGACATGTCCTTATCAGATGCCCTGCATGCCAGATGCGTACCGGGTGCACATTAGGCAATTGGCTGCTTGACAGGATATAAATGCCGAAAAATTTGAATTTCACTCTTCTTGCTTTCGGAATGTTTCTTCCACTGCAGATGAACCTCGATATCAAGAAAGGAACCGTTCTCCATGTTTTCCGTTATGACAATATACTCTTGTTATCGCAGTCAGATGGACAGAAGACGTGTTGAGATACATTTCGTTAGTCTCCCCTTCCTCTTTGCGAACATCCGCTTTTTTGTTGCTACTTTCCTTATCCCAATTTAAAACTTTAAAATACGAAACAGCGCAATAAAAGAACTATTCCAGTTAGTAGCACTCATAAACGGACCTACACACATCTGTCAATCTCTTTTCAGATTAAATGCAATCAGCTTTTCTCAATTTTCAACTGATCCCTTACAACATGCTCCAAGCTTCAATGTGCGATATGTCAGCGAATATGTCACTTAGAAGCGTGGAATTTATTTGATGTAGTCGTTAGCAACATGATTTCAATTTTGCAAATATCAATGGTAGGATCCGGGGACCGTATAAAGATTGCGATGTCGTATTTTCATAACTATACGACCCCTTGTCGAATCCAAGACATATCGAACATCTATACATCATATGCATACTTTTTCTAATTGGAAGTATGTGTCTATAATCAACCATTTCAAAGTTGCTGGTCCTATAATGATTTTACTTCACACCCTTTATATATATATGTATAATTATATATATATATATATATATATATATATATATATATATATATATATATATATATATATCTATATAAATAAGAATTGAGAAATTTAGGAAAATTTGAGATTATTAGGAATATGAAAGTAAAGATTGATAAAGTAATTTTAGTGTTTTGGGGCAAAGCAGCATAAAGCACCAAATACAATATAAATGGATTAAAAGATAAGAAAAGGAAGGCAACGTAAAGTGTTTACAAAATGGCGGTAAGGGGTTGTGACCTTACTCCCCAGTTGTAAAAATTCATGTCTCAAATGCCGCGGCATTGCACTCCTGGTCGCCAGCACTGACTAAAGCCATCCCCCGGAGAGTTTTTGGATCTAAGTATAGACTCTAACCAACAACATCTATCTTTTTATATATACGATAAAAGAAAAACTTTTAATATTCCTATAACAGGAATCATTCACTGGCCATCTAACTTACACACAAATATTTTTAGGATTTTTTTGTATAAGTAGTTTATCAAGAACGAAACGAATTGTAAGCAATGACGCCATCAGATTGCAAATTGATAAAACATTCCTTGAACAAGCATTGAAACAGCACTATCCTGTACCTTTCATGAAACATTACATCAGAAATTACTACGGTAAGAATAATGAATATGGCTTCAAATTATGTGAATATTTAGGGTATTTAATGACATTGTAGGCATGGCAACAAAAAAACCGAAACTGATGAACTAGTATCACGTTGATGTCTTTGGGAACATGCATCACTATAAAATGCCGTTATAACTTCCACCCGTATGGTAACGTCTGATTTATCTTTCCATTTTCGCAAAGGTCTTGTGTTAATTATGATTAACACTCCGGGGATGGCTTCAGTCAGTGCTGGCGACTAGGAGTGCAATGCCCCAGCATTTGAGACATGCATGTTGACAACTGGGGAGTAAGGTCAGAACCCCTTACCGCCATTTTGTAAGCACTTTACGTTTCCTTCCTTTTCTTTTTATCCTTTATATATATATATATATATATATATATATATATATATATATATATATATATATATATATATATATGTATATATATATATATATATATATATATATATATATATATATATATATGTATATATATATATATATATATATGTATATATATATATATATATATATATATATATATGTATATATATATATATATATATATATATATATATATATATATGTATATATATATATATATATATATGTAAATATATATATATATATATATATATATATATATATATATATATATATATATATATATATGTATATATATATATGTATATATATATATATATATATATATATATATATATATGTATATATATATATATATATATATATATATATATATATATATATATATGTATATATATATATATGTATATATATATATATGTATATATATATATATGTATATATATATATATGTATATATATATATATATATATATATATATATATATATATATATATATATGTATATATATATATATGTATATATATGTATATATATATATATATATATATATATATATATATATATATATATATATATATATATATATATCCGCGCAGCTGGCTGTTAACCGGGACTTAAATGAGGTCGCAATCCCTCATTGGTCATTTTATTGCACCTAGCCTGTATGTTTACCTTTCTTTCTCATTTTCTTCTCGATTGTAAGGTTTTCAAGGTTATTATCTTTTGAATATATATATATATATATATATATATATATATATATGGTAAAATTCCTTTTAGAGTGAGTTAATTTTCAAAGAACTAACAATATTTATGCGCACTCAGGGTGTATCGACGTGCATTCAAATACATAAAACTTAAAATTTAAAAAGCAAAGAATGGAAGCTCTGATAGCTCAGTATCATCTGAATGGAGCTCTGATAGCTCAGTATCATATTGTTGATCTGTAGTTCAAATTTTGAGAGTTAAATATATTTTCTAGCCAGGGTTACGTGAGTAATTGTTTCATTCATTATGTTTTATACTTATATTTACGCATTGGAAAGGCATTTTAAAAGATATAAGTAATTTCGTTTTATAGGAAATTAATAATAGTTTAATAGGAAATTAATAATAGTTTAATAGGAAATTAATAATAGTTTAATAGGAAATTAATAATAGTTTAATAATAATAATTTTATAGGAAGTCAATAATAATTTATAAAGAATACACATTTCAATTAAATATCAAAAGTACAGCATATGCATATAAATCATCCAGGTGAAGTACTCTGAAAATATTTTCATCTTCTTTTCTGGAATTATATTTAATTTTCAGTTTCCTTCTAATAATATGAAAGCGATCGAGCCACCGTATTTGACGCAAATGCCACATGTATCTGCTGCGGTGTCAGCTGTTTCTGATAATTCAATTTTTATCCCGAGTTTCATGCTTCTTTTCACATGTAGATTTATTACTGCTTTCGTGGGTCAAGGATTTATTCTAAGGATCTATCCTTCAGCTTATAATTAAAAGTAAAGACAAACATATATATCTTTACTTTTAGTTTCATATAACTTCATATAATCCAGACCATCAATCCTTTCTCCGTAGTTTCTAGTTTAACTGATGTTAATACAATCCGAATATCTATCTAAATTTTGCTCTGATATATACATAAATTTGTTTATTAATATCTATCTATCAAAAGTTGTTGTGCTGATATGTATAAAATTCCATGTACTAATACTGTTAAAATTAAAATATATTTTTTGGAGCAGGTTCGTTTCCAATATGTTTAAAATCTTATAACTTTAAATATGAATATCTTGTCCCCTTTGAATATTATAATACTAAAAAGAGTCTAATATAAAAAATACTTCAATAATTGCAAAATATAAATATATCGAGCTAAATATGTATTCTGAATGAGTATTTTTGCAAAGTTATGCACACGTTTCTATACATACAGGGTGTATCATATTGAATGGGAGAAAAAGAATAGCACAGTACAAATTCTGTAATTGATTTATTTAGCCGAAACAAATGAATTCGGAAACTACAATTATACAAGTTTTATCTGGCAACAGAAAAAAAATCTTCCGGTTACGAAATCTCCGCTAGAGGCACTGTTAATTAAAATGGCGCCATCCATGCAAGAGAAAGCGTACTGTGTTTCGGAATACGCCAAAACATCATCGTTTATCGTCGTTCAAAGACATTTTCGCACGAAATTTGGTAAAGAACCACCGCATCGTCACAACATCGAACGGTGGGTGAAGCAGTTTGAGGACACTGACTGCTTCTGTAAGAAAACCAGCCCAGGACGACCAGGAGCCAAAACCGAAGTGGTTGAAAAAATTCGTGAAACGTTTTTACCACTTCGGTCTCACAAAATCAACGCATCGTGCGAGTTCTGACCTCAATCTGCCTCATAACAGCAACTGAAGCAGCGGATAACTTGAAGTGCATGAATCATTAACAAAGGATGTTCTATCACGAGTGTGGCAGGAAATGGAATACATCATAGATATTTGCCGTGTCACTAGAGGGGCACACATAGAATATCTATAGAAACTTAGATAACTATAGTTTCACTGTAAATTTGTTTTATCAAAATAAAGTAATTACAGCGTTCACAGGTATTCTTTCTTTTTGTCCCATTCAATATGAGACACCCCGTATTTTTCATGTGTTTCTAAAGATAAATACTGTCAGAAAATTAAATTTAAACATTGCTCGATCCCACGAGTTGTATGGTCAAACCAGAGGTATGCAATAAAATGCATTCGACTATTTTGTGAATAACCGAATTTATATTGATGAGCTATATTATTAGCTCATAATAACATTTTATTAGAAAAACAAATCCGCATTATAAATGATAAATTGCCGTTTTCCTCTTTTCTCGCTCCTTGCAACAAATGTATGACATCATGACATTAATCGAGGTACGCAATTAATATCGATGTTCAACTCGATAAATTAATGCAGGATTTTAACAAAGCAATTATTAATCATAGTTGCATAACAAATACGTTATTAATCAAGGCTTGACATGTACGTAAATATGTAAAGTGAAGCTGTTCAATGTTTAGCATAATACGACTAAAATTAATAACATAATATTTGATAGTTTTAAAATAAATATAATTTATGTAACTGTGTTTGTTCTCAGTTTTTGTAAGTAAAAATGGAAGTGAAATCCAATATAATTTGAAACCTTAAGTGTATTTTTGGGAATTATTATTTTTTTAATTCAGCTATGTTTCTTTTTTTTATACCATCATACATTTGTCGCCTGAAAATAAATGCAACAAAACGATTTATGATGTAAGGACTACTTAATTGATGATTACGTGGAATAATCTGAGTAAATAAATTGGCCATTCCGTTTAATATTCGTTTTAGGTTGCACAACCCTAAAACAATAACCTGGAAATGCTGAAAATTAAAGAAAATAAGTCAACCGCTAAAAGTAACACGTGATTGTAGGTAAGATTGAAATATTTATTTGTTAATTCATTGATGTATAATTAGGTAGTATATGATTTAATACTTATGTGCATATAAAAAGCGTTTTAAATTGATTCCATTTACGCTGTATCTTCAGCTCAAAATCAATTATGATGTGGCAAGCTTAGACTAAAAATACATAAAACAGAATAATCTTAGGTAATATAAAAATAAGAGTGATTACGAAGTTTAAAAAGCTCCCTCTACAAGATAAAATGACAGCAAAAACCACATGAGCCGGGAAAAAAGGCATTCCCAAATGCAAGCGAGTATAAAATGTTGCATTAATTCTCTTTTCTTCTTGGCAGCGAGCTACTGAGATGACTATATTTCCTTTTGTCAGTGAAATGAACTTAATCTCCTCCTTTAGATTGTCAAATCCAAATCCACTTCTACTTTTTAAGTGCCCCGAAACTCATTTGAAATTTCAAGTGACTCCCGTATGATAAACATATTACTTTTCAGAAATCCTCACATATTTTGAAATCATAACAGGTGATCTATACTGATAGTCATATCTTTTTAATAGAAAATTAAATATATAGCTAGCAGCTTCATGGGTGTCGAATTTTAAATCAGCGAGGAATTGGTTTTCAATTGATCATTTTCTATTTCAGTATTTCTTATTGCATTCTTTTAGATTGAATTTTTCATGTGATCTGATAAAATTCCTTGATAAATTCGAAAATTTATGATTGAGTTCAACCGTTATTCAATATAAATTTAGAAACATAGAACTATTATATTTATATACAGTGTGATTCAAATTAAACATGAGGTGTATAGACCTCTCTATAGAAAAAAAATACTTGGCGAATTACAACCAAATTTCATACACATACTTTCCTGAGTATGCAGTTTCGAATTCTGAAGAAAAAAATAGTTAAAAGTTAGGCCACTAGAAGTAAAATTTGCCGTTGCTGTTCCAGAAATTTGCATATTGCGAAGTAAATCTTACAATCGCGGTCTGTAAAATGTGGTCATAAATCCTTTTTTTCAGAAACCAACAACTATCAAAATCCTGAAGCTTACCTCACCGTATAGTCTTACCGCTACTTTTCTTTATCTATTCTATCAATTAAACAGCAATATTTCTACTGCACTTAAGGCATTTCGACAGTTAAGAGGTTTACGTAGAGGTCCAGTCACCATTTGTTATATTCGGAACTCATTTTTTGCCGATATTTGTTAGATAAGTTAAACAATATGCAAGTTAAGTGGACTGCAGGGGCAAATTTCATCCCTTGCGGCCATAATTTAAACTAAATTTTATCCTTCAGAAATCGAAATCGCATACTCAAGGAAGTATGTGTCCATTATTATTCATCTTTTTTCATATAGTCATTGGGTGTAAAATAACCTTTATGTTCATTTTAACAATGTTATATAATGAAATGAACTATGCCTAGAAGCCATAGTATACATTTCCATTAGATTTTACAATTTTATTGCCTTCATTACATTGTTATGCATTCTATTTTTAATTAGAATTATATCCTTTGGATTGTTTTCCTATGGATTGTTGTTTTGTTTATCCCAACTATTTATATTTTATTCATTTGCATTTCAATGAATTATTTATCTAGAGTCGTTAATAGTATTTTAATTAGTAGCATATGGTATATAATGTCTCATCTGGTTCCATTTTCATTTTTTTTTTAATTTTTCTATATAAATTATTAATTTTAACTTATTTATATGCTGCTTTTAGCGCAATAAATAGATGCAATTTTGCTGTATATATATATATATATATATATATATATATATATATATATATATATATATATATATATATATATATATATATATATATATATATATATCTATATATATATATATATATATATCTATATATATACATATATATATATCTATATATATACATATATATATATCTATATATATACATATATATATATCTATATATATATATACATATATATATATATATATATATATATATATATATATATATATTTATATATATATATATATATATATATTATATATATATATATATATATTGCAATCATCTAAACTTCTTCAGTCTTTATTCTTTGATTTTGATAAATTTATATACCAACCAGCTTATTCTCATTCCATTCCTTATGAAGCGTTCCATCTATGGGAGTATACTACCCTACATCTTCTTAAAAATGTAATTATAAATATTAAAATTATGAAGCCTCGTTATCCTTTTAAAAAGCTCCTTTCTGCTATTAAGGAAATACAACAACATTTTGTCATAACTTATATAGATTAGCATCTAGTAATTATGCGATTATTTGTAAAAAATATTTTGTTTCTAAGTTACAGACTTATTTAAAAATAATCATATTTTTATAAACTCATTAATAATCAGTATGTCAAAATCAAAACTGAAAGGCTAAAATTATATATACAATTAAATATTAATTATAAATTTTATAAATTTCCATATATTACTTTGGTTCCAAAATTCCATAAATCTCCTGATATAATACCTTTACCACTACTACTAGTAAGTATTTGCTAAATTGTTTAAATAGAATCAATGACTCTTTTACATGTAAGGGCTCAAGATATTTCATTTTCAACTATAGTTTTGATTTAGTTAATCACCTTAGTTTGCCCATACCTTTAGTTTTAAAGTTCTATTTAATAATATCGATATTAAATATTTGTATAAAGTTATTATCTCTCTTTATAATGATTATCTCTCTTCCAGTCATGCTCTATTTAAAGTTATTAACGTTCCTTTGCTACTGCACTTTGTGTTATACAACAATTATATTATCTAAGGTGATGACATATATATACACACATCTGGTCTACACAAGGGGGCTGCAATAGTAGTATTCTGGCTAACTTATATCTTTATTATTACAAATTTCATTTATTCTCTAATTCTTATATTATATATCGATATGTTGACGACTAAATTGTATTATCATTGATGATTCCTATCCAATTAATATTGATTTTCACCTTTCTAATCGTTAATTAATTCCCAATGAGCCTAGTGTAAGTCAAACTATCAATTATTTAGATTTTAATTTAGATGCACTCCGTAATTATGTTATTACCAATCTATTTGATAAAAAAGACTCTTATAATCTATCATATCGTTCTTACAACTCTATTCAATTGTTTAGAAACATAATTTTAAACCAGCTATTTTTAAATATATAGTTTTTCTGACCCTCAGTATCATTTTCTCCACATCAATAATCTTAAATGCATTTGTCAAAATTACCACTATCCTGAATTTGTTGTTAATAATATTATTAATAATTTTAAATACACCAAGTAGTTATTTTACATTTGCATTATTTATCTTTGCATGGATAACTCATTTTTATGAATTTCTCCTATTCTTTTAACCTGACTTTCCACTTGCCCTGAGTCCTATACTGATTCCTATTTTTGAAGGTTTACTGTTAAAACTTCACCTTTCACGTTCACTCAGTTCATTCCGATTTCCATTCATTTCGGCTGGGAATTTTGTGTAATGTGGCTGTACCATCAGTTGGCAAGCACACGTGGACACATCACACATAAATTTCTATTTCTGCTTCTTAATTCTTACGGATTATATTATTATATTTCTGTCCACTAGTTAGTAGACAGTTTCAAGGGGGTCTATAATTAAATACTATCGCCATTGTCAGAAAATGACTATTCTTGCGATTTTAATTCGGATTTTATGGCTGTCCCGAAGAGTGTAGAAGACCCAGACCGTCCGACTCGTCCAGAGGACTAAGAGCAACTATTTGGACGGCCGGGAAGGGTCCCGAAGAGTCTGCAATTCCGAACTAACAATCGTTTTTTATGCATTTTCAACTGATTGTTCTCCATGTCTTAGTCTTTTAGCTTGAGCAAATTGTTATTGCCTTTTCCAATTTTTGCCATGTTTGCTCGTTCATACTTTTACATATTTATCTATTTAATAATGATTTTGTATATAATTATTCCCCTCATCTCCTCTTACTTTTATAGCGATAAGTTACCTACTATTTATATACTTAGTCTTGGTCTATAGTTACTTATTTATAATGGATATGTTAGAGATGGTTTTTTTAACATACTGTAGTTTATGCATAGTTTTCGAATATTATCAATTCATATATATATATATATATATATATATATATATATATATATATATATATATATATATATATATATATATATATATATATATATATATATATATATATATATATATATATATATATATATATATATATATATCTTGGTGCGCAAATTTTTATGGCAATGAGGGTGTCCCAAAAACATTGACCTCGGCTTTTATTCCTGAAATATTGATCTTAGACATATATAATAAATTACAAAGTTGCGTAAAAAAAGGTACAGATATTTATGAAATCGTATAAAATTTTCAAGGGAATTAAATTTTAAGAAATACAAAATTTAATTGTTTATACGGCCCCCGTACAAAAATATTTCCAATGAGTAAAATGTACCCTATACATTAAATAGCTGAGGTACAAAATTTCAGCATTTTATCATAAAACCTCTCAAAGATATGAAAAGACAAAAATGCTGACTTAACCAGTGCTCGATGCATCGACATGGGTTCTCAGAGGGGAAAAATCATGTCGACAGATCGCGTTTCAGGTGTCATACACAAATTACGAAGCAAAACAACGATTACAGAAATAAACAATAATTTTGCTAGTTATTGGTAAAAGTATCTACACTGTGTAGAAATAATAACTTTACACAAAAATTAAAACGCTTGTTCAAAATGTTTTCCATCCATTCCAATACTGAGCTGCATTCCTCTGATAGCAAGCCTATGATGCATTTCTGCGTTGCATCATTTTCACTCTTACTGTAAACTTTTACATTTTAATTTTTGATTAATCTCTCACCAACTTTGTTTAAGCATATCTCAGGGAATTTTTATGATAAAATGCTGAAATTTTGTACATCACCTTATTAGTGTATGGGGTACAATTTACTCTGTGGAGATGCTTTTGTACGGGGGCTATATAAAAATTTAAATTTTGTATCTCTTCAAATTTAATCCCCTGAAAACTTTTATCGCATTCATAAAATTCTGTACCTTTTTTTACGCAATTTTTTAATATACATTTCGAATATTTATATGCTTATTATTTATTTAGTAGTATACTAAATTGTATTACATTTGTAAAGTATATATATATGTATATATATAATGTAATGAAAACCATGTGATAAAATGCCTACAGTTTTAGGATTTATAATGAAGGAGTATACTCCAATGTGTGATTTCTACTGAAAGCAAACACTTTTTGCAAAGATGCAGATAAAGATGTCTGACACATGATAGATGATACATGACGGTAGCTTAAATTCCAATTTAGAAGAAAGATATCCCATAACGTGTAAATTAGTAATCCAGTGAATACTTTAATAACTGTGCTTATAAATTTTAAACTCCACATGGGAGAAATGTTTGTAAGACACATTTCAAAATATAAACGAAAAAAGTCTAAAAGAGCGCGATTCTAGATATCAATACAAAACTCTGAAAATAAAGATCTTAATAATTTAATTAATTGGGATAAATGCCAATTAACTTTAACGTTAATAGCAAACATAATAAAGATATTTAGGAAATGGCGGAGCATAGCAAATACTATAGATAAAATTAAATAATTTCTCTAGCTATACAAGAGTCGTTGTGCATGTACCACCAATATTATCTCTGAGACTGCTTCAGAAATGTGTTGTGAATCCATATAGATGAATGATTTCTTGGCAAACTTGAAGCCAGTGAATAATTGCTTCTTTTGATCACATAAAAGAAAATTTGTAAAATGTCTTATATCGTAAAATTCGCAAAAGGAAAATGAATTGTAGGTGAAATAGTGTGAGGACGTCAACTTGCAAACATATCGATGTGTTGTTATAATTTCATGGAGTTATAATGTAATAAACATTTTAATAATTATTCCAACTTTAAAAACGTAGAAAAATTAAAATGATATTAATGAAAAAGTTTCACTATTAAAAAATATACTACTAGCTATTATAAATTGAATGAAACTAAGAGCTGCACTTTTATAAATATTTTTAAAATCTTGTAAAAAATTCATTACGGGGAAAGACTAAATATCATTATTTATAATTTTGAACAAAAGACACGTAAATAATTTTTTCAGTGCTATCTCAATACCTAAAATTAGTAGTAGTTTACCATAATTTATCACTTGAAAGTTATTTTAACGAAATTATCCTAAAATTTGGGTCAAAACTAGTCCAACAAAATGCTTAACAATCTGGATGATTTTTGGATAATTGAGTAGGCCACAGCGACCTTGAAGGAACTCTTTAAAAACCTACCTTCAAGTCTAGGGGGTTAAGTAGTCGAGGGATTTATATCTAATGGTTATGATATGAAGCATTCTTGGGTAGTGAGTAAGAGGAATGCCGATTTTTACACTTCATATTTTTTTTTGGAAGAGAAATTCTCCATTGCTGAAAAAACTGTCCTTAATGAGCAACAGTACCAAATGTAGTATAGATAATGAAACATAGCACGTACTTATGCACGCAAGTAGCTTATACTGTCTAGATGTTCTTGAAGAAACCGTTATTTTTATCTGCTATAAATTCTGTCGGAAGTATTCCGTTTCAAACTTGTTTATATTACGAAAGTATTATTCGCCTTTTTTTCACATTTAGAAAATTCCCAAAAAAATTTAATCGCGTTTGTGACTAATTTAAAGTAGTAGGAGACTTAAAACATATGACTCATACATTCAAATCTCCTAATTTCTTTACCTGAAGAATCGACCACTTCATTGTCCGCGTTTAGTATACTTATAAAATTAGCTTCGAGCATATCTTCGGTACACTGAATAATCTTAATAACTGTCACATAATAATTAAAATATAATCTTTCTTGTAACGGCATATGTTTTTATATTACCTGAAATAAAGTCCACCCTCACACACACACGAAGCTTGGGAAACCTGAATGATGAAAACCGTTTCTAATTATTTCTTTACAAACTTCATCCGATTTCAGGCCATGAAACAAAAGGATATATTACACTACACAAAGCTGTTCTACCGTAATTTGAGTTCAACGTGGATTTATAAGGGAAAAACATTTTTTGTTGCTTAGGTACTGCTAGCACAGGTTAGTTTTTGTTCTTCAAATCTGCCAATCAATGATTCATGAAGCCGATATAACAATATGTCTACTCATTTCGAAGTCGTTATTTCGATAGTAAAATATCATTACACTTTTAGGACTATTTGAACCTTCTCAATCGGTATTTATATCGGAGTGAATCGATAAATGGAGAATTATTATGAAGCGAATCCACTGCAATAGGTTTATGGAGTGTAATAATAAATGTAATGATGCTAATATAAATGCCCTTTATAGGTCAAAAACATGTAAAGTGATTGTACATTATGTTAGGTTATATTATGAGTTTCAATATGGAAAACCTCGGTTCATGTTAACACGACAACTGCTTTGTATCTAAAAGAATTATTTGTAACTATCTAGAATTTAGCTAGAAATTTAATATTATTGAAATGAATAATTAAAGGAGAGTTACTTCATATATTTACTTTAATTGTTTCATAATTTAAATTATTACTAACTTAAACCTTTTTTAAAACACTAATATTACTAATGATCCAAAAACATTTCATAAATATTTGAGGTAATTATTCTTAAGGAGACGGTGGACGTTGAAATTTATTTTATTTATTTTTTGACTTAGAAACATGAAAATTTGCATAAATATTCCTCTTAATATTACTATATAAAAAACCATTAGTTTTTTTTCAATTTTGTTATAATTGTATATTGTTTTTTAATTTACTTTTGTGTGAACGAAAATTTAAAAATGTTTCTTGTGTTTCTTGTGTCTTGTGTTCACATTTTTGATTAATTTTACATTATGGTCATTTAAAAAAAATATATTATGAACAAATTTGGATATTCATTTTTAAATCCCTTAGAAAGTTAATATTTTAAAAATATTTTTCTGCATTAAATCTTAATTTTCATCAAAATTTCGCATTTCATGAGGTTCTTATTCACTTTTAATTACCTTAATAAAGTCCAATTATAAAATGCATACCCAGTTCCATTTAAATGTATGAAAGATATTTTCTTGTCAAATTTCATGCATATCAAAAAAAATTAAGACACATGGAACATTTTAAGAATAAAAAACCTTTGAAAATTCCGTTTCGAGAAAAATGCATTTAAAGTAAATAAGACAGAAATACTATGTAGATAGTGAATTAATGATGGTTAATGCAATGTAAGTATATATAAATATATATATATATATATATATATATATATATATATACTATTTTATGTAACTTTTAGAATAATAAACTAATATTACAGTAAGAAATAAATAATTTATCACAATCTAGAAATGTACGCTAAGAAAAATACGTATAAATTAGTAATCGAGGAGATATAATAGTATGAACCATTAACCGAGAAAATGTAAAAATACATTTAATTGTAATTAATTAAATTCACCAGCACCATATGTTTTGTTTTCTTTTCTTGCATTGGCGTTTTCCACGTTGCTGTGCAATACATAAAGAAAATGAGGTCACCATTTTCTCCATACCTAAACTATTTACACATCCAAAGTTATATTCCGAAACTGTTGAAATCACAGGCATTTCCAACCTTTTTTTTAGAAACGAATGTTTCTTTTGGACAGTTTTTCCAAATTGAGCTGTGTAAGGTCTCATTAACGTTCTGGGATTTGCCAGAAATGCACATTGTTAACAATTCATTGCTAGTCAGCCTTTGGTAAATTTGTATATTTTTTGCAACAATATCCTCAGACAGCTTGTCTTCATTATTGCATGAGATTTTGGTGTTCCTTATTAGCAAGAGCCCGTTGGTAAAAACAAAATGATGAGACACCTGCGGGGCATTTGTTGTGCTTTGGAGATTTGTTTGTTGAAAAACAGTGCAATAAGGTAGCATAAATTGCGGTTTTCATATCTTCTATGCGAGGCACGTTATCTTTTATCGCTTTCCTATAAAAGTTTGTTAGCTTTACAATTGTCTCATCTTTCAAACTACCCTATTTACGTCCACCAATAGTAACATCCTTGCTACGCCACTCTTTGACTTTATTACGGAGTCCTGTTCCAAGGTGTTTGGCCACGTGATTTATACATTCCTCTTTTATAGTTCTCATATCACCACCATATACATTTAATTCTAACAGATGTTGATGAGTTTTCGCATCAATGTCAGATAGTAATCCTACATACCCTATTCCACAAGTACTTATAGATCGATTCCACATAGACGCAGTAGCTGCCATTTTCATCGAATTAGAAGATCCGGCATGATTCTGTGAGCATTCAGGTTTATGGCTTTCATACCAAACGCTGAATTCACCACTATCTGCACCAGGATCTCGCTTCGCAGTGACATATCCCGGAGAGTATTTAGTTAAGATTTCAAAATCAATAACTAATCCAGTCAAAATATCTATTGCAAATCCAATTTCATATAACGATGCATGACCACGCGTCTGCCATGTTCCATCATATGAAACAGTGATGTCTATAATTTCTTCATTAACAATACTTTCATCCAAATCTTCATATATTTTCCGAACTATACTTCGAGCAAGACGAAGAATATCATCTTTGAAACTTTTCCGTTCCTCATACAAGCTATAAAAGCATCTTGAAACTGTTTCCATGGCATGAATTCTAATAGCCATAGAAAACACTTCTAAAGCTGCATGTCCTTTACCAATTTTAAGAAATGCTTCAACGAGTTTTCTATTTGCATCGAAGCACTACGTTTGGCTTACTCGAGGACTCGAAAATACTGTGCTGAACACTTTACCACAGCTTTTACAAATTAAATCAATTTTTGAAGAGTACCCAAATGTGCCTATTGAAATTACATGCAGAGAATTACTGGCACATTCATCGCACTTCATATCGCCCAGTAGATCTGGCCACATATTATTATTTATAAAAACATACATGTTTTTATTCAAATTTTCTAAATCCAAGCTAGATGCAGATGGAAAATATGCATTTAGTTTGATTTCACTAGCATTTTCAATTTTCTTATATAAAGCTGTAGTAGAAGTTGCACTTTCAGAACAAATAGTGAGCAAGGAAATATTTGAAAAGCCATCCACACTATTCACAAATGCGAAATTTGAAGATACATCCAGACTACTTACACATGACGAATCCTTTGCAGAATCATCCACACTATTCACAGATAACAGTTATCTTATACCTTTCTGGTAGGTCGGACGGTCTGGGTCTCAACAACAACACTATTCACAGATGACCATCGCTTAAGAATTTTGTTGTTTACAAACGATTTCTTCGACCTTCTAGATTTTGGCTTACGAAAGCGCCTACATATAGAATGCATTTTTCAAATTAACACAAATACATGTTTTATAAACTATGATATAAAATTACGCTGTAGCACTTTCATATCTAAAAAGAGCTACTTTTGTAGCAGAAAAGGAAGAAAGTAGTGTCAGGAAGCAAGAAATTATATTACAACAATTTATCACTTCATAACATTCGGTGACTGACTGATTGAGAGATGGCTTTGGGATAGTCGCTACGGAAAAACCGGCATAATCCCTAATGCTCCACACCAAGTCACCGAAAAACCCACTGAAAAACTCACGAAGATAGAAACCACTCACCTAAAACTACCTTCTCCAAACAATACTGCACGTAGACCATCCTACCTCTTACTGAAAATAATACAAATTCTCCTAAACAACAAAAATAAACAAGAAAGATCAATCATGCTTAAAACATTGATTATGAAACACTTTCCAACTACAATGCAATTTTATTTAAACAAGTCTAAAATGCAATACATTCCTCGGTAATATTTTGAAACTTAGCACAATACTGCATTAATTTATTATATTTGAAAACTTAAACCTTCATTGAAAAACATGAACTTCATTCAAATGACGGCATTGAAATATAAATTGCCTGGTTTAAACATCTCTAAAATGTTATACATTCCTCGGTAATAGTTTTAGAATTATCATAATACTACGATAATTTATTATATTTGAAAACTTCATCGAAAACAACTGAAATTAATTCAAATGACGTCATAGAAAAAATAACACGCCTGCATCTCTCTATAAAAATAGGATTTCATTCATAACTTTCTCCCATTCATTTCATTCATCACAATACTATAATAATTTATTTTATTTAAACATTTTATTTACGACCATGGAGCTACAAAAAATTAAACGCTATGCTTGAAACTTCATCGAAAAAAATCGTCCTTCTCTTTATGAAATCAATTAATATTTCATTCATATCAGCCATGCAGACTCCATGGACTAAATTATTTTGTGTTAAAAAAATACAGGAATTTTAATACAACTCATTCTATATATTTTGCTGTTTACATTTTACATAGGTGAAAAATAGGCTTAGTTGTAGAAATAATCAAATTTAGATGAGCATTTAAACTCAAATATATATTGTCATTGCGTTGTTTCAGTATGTAGATGCACAGAATTTAAGCAAAAATAAAGTAGTTTTAGGACGGATACAACACTCAATATGAATTAAAAAGAACTTAAAAAAATCACGATTTTGAAACAAGATGGATGCCATATATCATTTTGAAGTGGGTCATGTGATCGTTTCATATCATGGTCACGTGATCGCTTCATATAAGAGGTGTAATTATTATTTTAATTTTTATTTAAAAAACTACTGAATATATTTCGCTGAATTTTTTTTATATATTTTATGGAACAATTTGAATATTACCTAAAATTTTCGAAGCAATTTGCGAATATTAAATCCGCTTAAAAAATGTTTGAAGAATTAGGTCCCATAGGGCTCAATGTATTTCATTTTTTCGACCTGGGTTCAATCCAAAACTAATTGGATAATAATATTCATTTATATCCCCATAGGTTCTACAGACCGTCTGAACAACATACTAAAATTTCATTTTGATTAAGTCATTTTTACGGCAGTTATCGTGCTAACGGACAGACAGACAGACAGAATGAACAAAGTCATAAACACTTTTCAACTTTGTTGTAAAGTGTTAAAAAGAAACTTTCAGCAATCGGTAGTAAACAAACCAGGAAGTGGGTACAGTTAAAGCTCACCGTTGCCAATTTACAAAAATAATAATTTACAAAAATAATAATTTTTAAAATTAAAATATCGATTCATAAATGCTGAAAGATGTCTGTTTATCTTATGTGTGAAATTAAAAGGTCAATGATTTATTTGTTTACAAACTTTAAATGCTTATAACGCCCTAAAAAATCATCATAGATACTAGCGGTTTTTTGCACCAGGCGCAGATAATTGTGTAAAATAATGTTATATATTAAAAAAACTGTTTTAATCGATTTTTACTCATTTCAACGTCCACCGCCCCCTTAACACAAATGTTGATTCATCATCTATGAAAAGACCTTGCAACTCCTTCTCAGTAGCTTAACCGTAGAGCATCAGCTAACCAGTACGTAGTTCCGCGGTTCGATTTCTGGTTGGAGCAGTAAGATTATTTACAGTAGATCCCAAGCAAATAAACGCTGTAAGTTAGTGCAAATATGTCGGAAGTCGGAAAGTAACCCTAGTATGACTATTACAGATTCAGTACATTCTGGGATATTCAGAGTTGATTTTAAATCGAGAGGACACTGACAACGCAGAAAGCTAATCTGGAGGATTAAGAAAGCATCAGAAGGTTTACCTGAGGTAAAAGGTGGTGTTCAGTCAGATTGACACCAATTAATTGTACTCCGATCTGACATTAGAGGGAATGCAGAGGTTGCTTTCACTATAAGAGCTTGCAATTCCGTCACAGTACATCAAAAGTAGAAAGTCTGTTGGTCAGTAGAAAGTTCCGTGGTTCTATTCCTGATTGGGCAGCAAGGTTTTTTATACCCTTCTTAAGTACATGATTAAAAGTGTTCTGAGAGTTCTTTAAATATTGATGATATGTTATTTAAAAGAATAATGACCATACCAGACCAACGAATGGTTGCTAATTTAACTGAAAACCAATTTTATAATCATTGCAATTAGCAGCCTCATAAAATATACAATTTACAAAAGTTGAGATTACCTGGACTTTTAAATATCTCCTCATGTTCATCGAGAGAGTATATTATGTAAGTCATTATCATAGCTGTATTCGTTTCATAAATTCGCAATATTTTTCAAAATAACGCCTCTTGTTGTTTTTAGCACATATACCCACAATATCATTTAAATATGTGGGATTCCTAGATATCAGAAACTGGTTTTGTCGTTTTGAGGGTGTGGAGGGGAGGGGAAGGGGTTAAGTTATATAGTTAGCTCTTCGTAATCTTAAAAGCCACTTGAGCAATTTTGATCAGCTGTGTTTGACAAGTTGTATATATTAATTTGGTGTGAGTGTACACAAAAAGAATCTTAAAAATGTATATAGTTTAACTATAAAACGGGGTTTTGTCGAAACCGTCCTTCGTAATCTCAGGAACCTCTGCAGCGATTTAGACCAAATTCGGGTGGTATAAAGCGTATACTGTCTAAATATGCGCAAAGAGAAAAATCCGAAAAATGTATATAGTTTAGCTACAAAATTCGATTTATCCAAAATCAGTGACCCTTCGAAATCTTAATATCCGCTATACCCATTTGAACCAAATTATGCATACGTAAATTCAGAAAATAAATTTTTAAAAATGTATATTATTTGGCTCAGAGTTCGAATGCCAACTTTTCTTGTATGGAAAGCGTCAGATTTGCCTCTAATTTTAAGTTTGAAATAAAAAAAATTAAACGAATTTAAATTGTATGCAGAAAATTATTGTTATATATAAAGAAAATGCTTTGCAGAAGAAACTCCTTTTTACACCTTTAAGATTTAATTTGCATGGTTTCAAATATTTACTTATAATGCAAAGTAATCTCACATAAGACGAGTTCTATTCCTATTTTTTTTATATTTACAGAAATCGTTCATTTGGAATCATTTTAAAAGCATCTTAATTATCACTAAAAAAAATACTTTGATCCTTCTTTCAATTAACGCGTTATTTGATCCATGCTCGGAAAATATCAAGACCTAATTACATGGGGATGACTTATGATTTATTTTGAATCTGTTTTCATAATCTTAAAAGAACAAGTGATAAATATTCGAAATTCAATTTCAATTAATAGTTGTTTGACAATAGTCGAAAGCATGTACCAGCAAAAAATATCTTGCGATAACACAAAATACACGTTAATGATAATGAGAAATTATGTCCTCTTACGTAAAAAGTGAAGATAAATTTCTTATTTTCTGATTTTGCGCTTTTAGTGTCATTTTCCGAAAATAATCTGGCAAAAATGTTTCAATTTATTTCATTATAAGTTGAAGAAAATGTATATTTATTATTTTGGATTAGTAAGTTTAATGAGAGAACACAAGCCCTAGATATGCGAGCAAGAATGTGGGGAAGGGGAGCTTGTAAAAAAAAATCAAAATTGAGAACTTTAAATCAATGTTTGTTTACATTGTATAAATAAGTCTGTGTATTTATTTTTCAACTTTTGAATGAAATTCTGAAATTTAGTTATTGTAAATAAAAGGCTTGAATAATATCAAACGTAAAGTTATATAAAGAGAATTTGATATAGCAAATTTAATATATTCTGTGAGTTCTTGAAATGAGGACCGAAGTTCTAATTTTATTTCATAACAATAATGATTCACATAAAATTACTATATTATTTGATAACCAGAACTAAATCGCAATGTTTCAGAAAAGAAACCGTCGTACATTAAACATATTTTATCAAATATGTTTACATATTAAATAAAGCTAAAGGGCATTTCACCCGGTACACAATATCTAATGCAATTTTCTCTTTTCATAAATTCTTCACAAATGTATTATCATAATGAAATATTACTCATATAATAAAATTATATCCTCCGCTATATGCTCCGTTGTTTCTTTCACACTTGTAAACTTCACAGCGCAAATCATTTGCATATAAATGAAAAATCACAAGAAGAAATTCAAGCGACCTCTTACATTCTTTGTGGAAAGTTAATATAATATTTTTACGTAAGATAATACTTTTGTTCAATAAAGCATAATAAATGCCTTTGTTTCTCAATTCTTGAAAACAACATTATGAGAGAATGAAATTTCTACTTGAAAACCTACAGCAGTGGAAAATTGTAGATTTCATTATTATATATCTCTTCAGTAGCTTATATTTGCTGCAAACAATATACATAAATCACTTATAATTAAATGATTAAAAATAAACCGTGGTTCTCATTTCATAATACCGGGTGTTTCAGAAATAGAAAACAAGTTTATAACTCCGGAACAATTTGCTTTAAACAAATAATTTGGGAATAAGAAAAGTGTAAATCGAAAATAGTTTTTACACGAATTTTTAATTCGAATGGCGAGGAAATTAAATTTAAAAGTGTAAATTTTGTTTACCCTTTCTACAAAAAACCTGAAAGCCCAAAATGGTGTAAAATGGTGTATTGAATAACATAAAAAAAGTTTAATATCTGTATCCCGAATATTGTAAGAGTTATATGCTAAAAAGATTTGGAACTCAAAATAAGGGAATTTATATATTTTTTTAAATGACAAGTCGCAGTCAGCGATGAAATGCAAATTTATTTCACTCAATTACAGAATTTTATGTTTGCTTCATATTTACATGTTTGTTTCATAAAGATGTTTGTTACATGTTTGTTTCATTCACCTTTAAAGAAAGTTAACAATAGCAAAACACAGGACGATATTTAGTTTAGAGACAGCCCGCTATTTCTGGTAAGAAACGACTTTTACTTCAGCTCTGGAGAGAGTTGAAATGTGGCGTAAATCAGATTTTGGTCATCTCAATAACTCCTATTTTACTTGCTGTTTTACTTTACATTTGGGTAGGCTTGGACTGAAATTTTAAGTACAAAAAAGGATAGGTCGTGTAATATTGGCATGGGCAGACTGAGGTTCTGTTAGGGAGGTCACACGCTGATGAATCTGCATAAGGAAAAATGCGGATCTGTTTGAACTGTAAATTATGGTTCGGTTTGAACTGCAGGTTTGACTTCGGTTTTGAAAATACGTCCAGTTATCAACGAAAATTGAATTAAAAGTGTAAATGCAGTGTAATTTCAAATAACTATGCGTACTATTTAGTTCAATTAAATTCAATTTAATGAAATATTAATGAAATAAAGAGAAAATGAGTTTAAAGTATGAGGAGAAAGTCATGTGCTTCTCACAGATTTTTACTTTCCTTATGTATATATAATGCATAAGGAAAGTATTGTGACGGGGTCGAAAATTCAAATTCGAGTGTTCAACGGGAGAGCAGGTTTCAAGCATCCCTGAACACGAATCAGACATTTTTGATATGATGTCTGTGTGTGTGTGTGTGTGCCAGTGAGTCTGTGGAGACGATAACTGACGAACAAATGGACCGATTCGAACGAAATTTTGTACAAAAATTACAATCCATGAATACTGGAAGCCTATTGTTTGCATTCGCACTCGGATGTTCAGAACACACCTAAATTTTCGAGTGAAATTTTGAAAAAATCATCAAAAAATTAAAGCATTTAATAAAGTTACACAAATAGTTATTTCTTATGTAATTTTTTATTAGAAAACGATTGAGATAAATTTTAAAACGTTAGCATGCACCTTTCTCTAGATATTGCGCATTTTTAAAAAATATATAAAAAAATCATATAAAATTAAAAAAGTATTACCTATTGTGAAATATGTTCACTTTACATAAGTAATATCTATAAGATAAATTTGGTGACATCATTTTCATGGATCTAGCTAGTTCCATTCATGTGAAAAGATACTTTAGGTAATACTTTTGTATTTGGATGCTAATAGTCTTTTATCTGCTACAATAATAACTTATATCTCCGTCCATATCGCTTGGCGAGATTTTGGCAGAATGTCGGCAACTTGACGACTTTTCTAAAAGTTGCTGAATTAGCGAAAATGCCGCCAAATTAATAAAAATGACGCCAAATCAATGAAAATGACGACTAGATGATGAAAGTTCAATATCTTGGAAAGAACATAAGGGTAGTCTATAAGAATAACATTTCTCCGCCCAACCGTCCGTAACGTTTGGCGAGAAATTTAACGGTATGTCGCCAACTTGACGACTATTTTAAATGTTGGTGAAATGGCAAAAATGTGGCCAAATTGATAAAAAGGACTCCAAATGGGAAGTAATGTGTCTCAAATTCTGATTTCCGTCATATGACGGGAATACATTCTAGTATATAAGAAATACTCTTCTCTCCGTTTGTCTGTAGCACTGCTAATGCATTTTGTAAACTCAGTGAGTAATTTAGCAAAGTATTTCCAACTCGGCGATAGTTCGCCCCTGATTGACATAAATATCGTCAAAATTGCAAAAATGACGTTAAACTAATGAAAATTACGCCTAATTGATGACATAATTATTAAGGTATTTTAATATATGGACTATATCGCTTATGGAGGGTGCTATCAATACTGATGACTGTTTATTTAGAGTTGCGCGAAGTATAAGGTAATTGAGTATTTTAATATAGTTTTACATGTTGTCATCGGGGAAATCGCCAAATGTACAATTCAACGATAAAAACACAGAACCGTGGGTCTTATACATTATTTCTTTACTGTAAAACTAGTAAATCTATTGCTTTATATAAGGAAAGCCATGTGTTGCCCACATCAGCTTTTTTGATACTGCAATTGCTTTTACTGGTGATAATTCTAGAACAAGGTAGCCAGATGCACATAAAAATAGCATTTGCATTAAATGAAAAGCGCAAAAGTACGACAATTGCTGTATAAATCGAAATAGTTACGTTTAGATCACTGTATTTATATTTCTATTCACTCAATACGCTTTAGGTTTATCTATATATATATATACGGAATTTAAGAATTTATCTTATATACACCATTAAAGTAAAATGCATACAAGGATGGGAACAATACAATGCAACTAAAAGGCAGAATGTGTCAACAACAAATTTTATCGAACGTAGTACTACTAATGTAAATTCCGGTATGTTAGGAAACTTACCGAAACACGCAATCTGGAAGCTGACATTCTTACAATTTAAATGAATAATTCATGCTCAAAATAGAAAAGTTCGTTTTCAGAATACCTAAAAATATCGTACAAAATAAATATAAAAATATAATAGCAAAATATAATTGCTATAAGCTAAAAATATATGCAGGACTCAATTTTAATTAAGTAAACCTTAAGTTTACTTTAAGATTAAATCTTAAGATAACCTTTTTTTACTTCTAATATGTAGGAAAAGTAACAAAAGAATAAAATGCAAAATTAAAATAATCACTGATACTGGATAACAATATATTAATACATAAATGTAACTTGCATTGAGCACCGAATTAGAAATTTAGTAATTTAAACGATTTATAAGTAATTTCGGAAATTATCATAATAATAAGTATTTTAATCTAAGCCTAAAAGCCAGAGTTCAGGAGCAGCTTAAAGAATGAGAGAGGTTCCTCTTTTTGAACACAAGTAAAGTATACTTACAAGATGTCAACGCTTTTGTTTCAGATATATAATGTTACGAAACAAACAATAGATCGTTAATAAATGTTTAAGAACATTCTCTGTGACGGTTCATTCCACGACATCAGGAATTCCACAGTCCCGCAAGAGATATGATATTCTACGTCTGACAGTACAGATGGACGTTTTCAGCAAGTTTATAGACATTTTTAGACGTTTTCAGCAAGTTTATAGACATTTTTAGACGTTTTCAGCAAGTTTATAGACTTTTTTAGACGTTTTCAGCAAGTTTATAGACATTTTTAGACGTTTTCAGGACGTTTACAGATGTGGTTTTTATTGATAAAATGCCCGTCTAAAGTGGAGCATTACCACGCTGTGGAAATGACTCGATGAAGATTTCAATAGTGAGCATTTTGGGCCTTCTTTTGGAACGGGGACTCGATCATCAAACCCTTTGAAACGTTGTTGTGAAAGTGTATTGATTTTTTTTACACCGTAAAGTCGTTCTCGTATCTTTGTAATTTCTGGGATTTTGGGGATTTGCTTTATTGCAGTACATTTCCGGATAAAACTCGAATCCCAGACGATTTAAGTGATTGTTTCTGAATGTTAGGTATTTTCCTTGAAGACGTATATGGGCCAACTTTGTGGTATTTTAATCGTCTCCAAAAGTGACCAAAAGTGAGGGAAAGAGAGCGGAAGGGACAACGATAGTGAGGTAAACATAACATATTTTTTAAATATTTTGGTATATGGTTTACTAGATTTAATTTGCATATATACGGGTCCGTGAATGCTATTTATGCTTTTATCTAGAATTTCAAATAAGTTAAACAAAAATGCAAAAACAAATAGAAATAATAGATAAAAAGAAATCTAGTTGTATATTTGAATTGAATAACAATAGGTATTTGAAAATAATTGTAACAGTAGGAAATATAGTACTATTTTCTAAACACAATATATCTTCAAATATTTTAATTTATTGCATATTTCGCTAAACTTATATTCGCTGAGTTTCTTGTGCATTAACTCAGAATTTTAGAGCCACATTTATTTTGTTATGGTAATTTGCCTTTATTTACGAAGTATTATATAAATATTTCCCTTGTTGCGTTATAATCTTTGCTTGAGTTTCTGCTATTTCCAACTGCAATATCAAGCACATTTGAAGATCTTGATCTTAAACTTTCATTATTTGTATCACTAGCATTTTCGATGTCCAGTTATTCCGTAGAACACGCTGAGTTGTATTTTAGTTAAAAAATTATGTAAAACGCTGTAGGTCATCTCTACAAATTCAAAATTATGAACTTGTAAATTTATTTTCGTATAGAATAACAAAAATCTGATTGCTATTATCTCGAATGCAATTTTGACTATTCGCATAGCTAAAGAAAAGGGATAATTGTACATTTCCTTATGAAAGTTTTGGTCAGTTTTGTTATAATATTTTATCATGCCAGACAATACAGAAGCTTCGTCCCTGGCAAAGACGTAAGGTAGTATTTTGTTAAAGTCTTGCCTTTTCTGAGGATGGCGCTATTAATAAGTTGTTAATCAGTTTATGATAAAAAGTAGTATGAAATAGTTATCCACCACCAGAAATCCTACTATTTGCACCAAAATCCCACATAATAATTTGACATACTTTATTGGTAATATAATTTAGAACTAAACTAGTCATTTATCATATATTTGCAAAAATATGACCCCATAGGAGAAATAATTTCCACATGTTCTCCATCAATCGTCACAAGACGATGTGGGAGATTTCATTCATTTTCAAATCGTTTTGAGATTGATTTCCATTCCTCTTCCCTCCGAATAAACTGTAAACATAAGAAAAACACCAAAGTTATTTTATAATTGATGCTAAATTAACATTATGTTTATAATGATAATTTATAATTGATTATAAATTATCATAATGTTTACATTTAAAGTGATTCTATTATGATGATATTTTAATGTGTTGACACATGACTTCCCTTATATAATGCTAAGCATTTTCTCCTTTTACAGCCAAAAATAATGTGTAAGATCCACGGTCCTGTGTTTTTAACGTTGAATTGTACATTTGGCGATTTTCCGGCTGACAACATGTAATAATATTTCAAAGTACCCGATTAACTTATATTTCATACAAATCTAAATTAACAATTATCAATAATGATAGCATCCTCAATAAGCGATATAGTCCATATATTAAAATATTTTAGGAATTATTTCATCAATTAGGCGTTATTTTCATTAATTTTGCGTCATTTTTTCAATTTTGACTAAATTTTCGTAAATCGGGGCGACATATCGCAAAGTTAGTGATACGTTGCTAGATTATTTGCCAAGTTTAACAAATACATCACCAAGTGTTACAGACAAACGAAGAGACGATCATTTCTTGTATACTAGAATGTAAGCCCGTCATATAACGGAAATAAGAGCTTGAGAAACATTACTTCTCATGTGGCGTCATTTTTATAAATTTGGCGATATTTTTTGTCACTTTGACAACATTTAAAAAAAAACGCCAAGTTGGCGACGTCCCGCTAGATTTCTCGCCAAGCGTCACGGACAGACGAAGAATTGTTGTCCTTTCCAAGATATTGAACTTTCATCAATTAGTCGGCATTTCATTGATTCATCGTTAGTTTCATCAATTCGGCGAATTTCAATCAATTGGGTGACATTTTCATCCATTTGGCAACGCTTAAAATGTCATTAAGTTGGAGATATTCCAAACAATTTGTCATCAAACTTTTATACAAACGTTATAGACGGAAAAACAGGTTATTCTTATAGCACTCGAAGATAATTATATTCTTTCCAAGATATTGTATTTTAGTAAACTAGTTGTTATTTTCATTGATTTAGAGTGATTTTTATCAATTTGACTACATTTTCGTTAATTTGCACGCAATATTTAAAAAAGTTGCCAAGTTGGCGACATTCCGCCAAATTCGTCACCAAAATCTCGCTGAGCGTTATGGATGGAATAGGTTATTCTTATAGCAGATAAATGACTATTGGCGTCCAACTACAAAGGTAGCACTCAAAGTATATTTTCTCATAAATGGAACGAGCTAGATCCACGAGAATGATGTCACCAATTGTATCGCATGATATTATATATGAAAAGGGAAAATATTTCACAATAGTTAATATTTTTTGATGTTATGTGATTTTTTGATTAATTTATTTGAAAAATGTGCAGTATCCCGAGAACGGTTCATGCTAGCGTTCTAAAATTTATGTCAATCTTTTTTCTGATGAAAATTTTCATAATAAATGACTACTTTTGTAACTTTTTTTAAGGTTTTGATTTTTTGAAAAAATTTTCAAAATTTCATTCGAAAATTTAGTGGAGTTCTGGACTGTTGAATACGTTTAAAATCCATGGGCTTTCAGTATTCACGGATTGTAATTTTTGTACCCAATTTCGTTTGAATCGCTCCATGCGGTCGTCAGATATCGTCTCCACAATCTCACTGACACATACACACACACCATCTCAAAAATGTTTGATTCGTGTTCAGGGATACTTGAAACGTGCTCTCTCGTTGAAAACTCGAATTCGAACTTTTGACCCAGCCAGAATACTTTCCTTATACATTACACTATGTATAAAAAGGTTGAAATATTTTTACATGAAAACAATGTTCAAATATTTTCAAAAATAAAATAAATATCACCTTACTTGTAAACTATTTTTTGAAAAACTTAAATTCGCTCGCAAGCTTCCAGTATAATGATCTCAAGAGGCTGAGGGTATTCATAGCTACACCACTATTATAGTTATTATTTTAGTTGTACTTTAATACGTTGCTCAAGTTTTCTTTACGCCATATAGCTTACACCATATAGCTTTCGTGTGGTGTTATTGCATTTCTTATAACAGTGTAATTTATTGCTTTCCTTGTATACATAGTATAATGTATAAGGAAAGTATTGTGACGAGGTCGAAAATTCGAATTCGAGTTTTCGACGGGAGAGCACGTTTCAAGCATCCCAGAGCACGCATCAGACGTTTTTTTTTAGGTGATGTCTGTCTGTGTGTATGTGTGTGTGCGTGGAGACGATATCTCAGGAACAAATCAAGCGATCCGAACAACAGTTGGTACAAAAATCACAATCAGTGAATACTGGAAGCTTATTGTTTTTACAGTCAATCGAATGTTCAGAACCCTCTTAAATTTTAAAATGAAATTTAAAAAGAATCATCAAAAAATTAAAACATTCAATAAAGTTACATATATAATTATTTCTATTGTAATTTTTTATTAGTAAATAACTGATACAAACTTTAGAACACTAGCATGAACCGTTCTCTAGATATCGCATATTTTTCAAATAAATTTATCACAAAATCACATAAAATTCATAAAAAGCATTAACTATTGTGAAATCTGTTCACTTTTCATATGTAATATTATGCGATAAATTTATTGTCATCATTCTCGTAGATCTAGCTCATTCCATTCATGGGAAAAGACGATTTGGGTAATAGATTTGTAGTTTGATTCCATTAGTCGTGTATCTATATTAAGACTAACCTATTTTTAAATAAACAATGCTTGACGAAATTTTGGCAGCAAATTTAGCGGAATATCGCCAACCTGGCGCGTTTTTAATTGTCGCCAACTTGATTAAAATGACGCCAAGTTAATAAACACGTAGACAAATTAGTAAGAATGATGTTACATCAATGAAAATGACAAATAATTGATTAAAATTCAATTTCTTGGAAATAATATAAGACTCTACCATAAGACTCCGTCTATACCGGTTGGCAAAATTCTGGCGACGAATTGTAGTGGCATATCGCCAAATTGGCGACATTTTAAATGTTGCCAAATTGACTAAACGGTTGCCAAATCGATAAAAATGTCGCCAAATTGGTAAAAATGAAGCCAAATAGGATGCTATACTTATCAAATTCTTAATTCCGCCATATGATGGGCATACCTTTTGCTATATAAGAAATGATTTTCCAAATACCGTCGATTTGGCGATATTTGGCCACACGTTGGCAAAAATATATCGTATACCACCTGTACAAAAATATATAAATTGCAAAAATAACGCCAAGTCAATAACAAAAAAGATCAATCATGCATAAAGCATTGATTATGAAATACTTTCAAACTCTAATTTTATTTAAACATCTCTAAAATGCGATACATTCAGTGGTAATATTTTTGAAATTATCACAATACTTCAAAAATTAACTATATTTGAAAATTTAAAACTTCATTGGAAAAAACTTGATTCAAATGACGTCATCGAAATATAAATCGCCTGACTCTCTGTGTAAAAGCAGTAAATATTTCATTCATACATTTTTATTTCATTCATCACAGTGTGAGACCAGAAATAGACCAGATCCCACACCAGTTTTTAGTGAGACAGCTTTATGTTCAATATTTATGGTTTGCTGGAATAGCAAACAATGCTTCAGAAAAAAATGATGCCAGATTTTACAAGGTCAACCCAAAGGTCAACAGAAACCATAAATTTAAGGGCGTCAAGATAGGTGGGTCGAAGGACTCTAAGGACAAGGTGAAGCAACGACATTGGATAAAAGGTTGACCAATTGAGAAGATGCTTGTAGATTCGCTCTGAAGACTATCAATAAGAACTAAAGAGGTGTGAAAAAAATGTTGAAGACCCAGACCACACGACCAACCCTAGGGTTTACGGTAGCAACATGTGCGGCCGGTGTGAAAAACTCAATGAAAATAGAGGCGGAAACAACGAGATGATATTACACAACTTCTACGTTAGTAGTTATGAAACAAATGATGAAGTAGTTGGTAAAGTCCGAAGCAAAAGTTCAGAATGCCATGTCTAGCCCGAATATTTCCAGCAGACCGCACAGTTGAGAGATACAGTAGAGAAATGTTACGCAAGTGTTGTAGAGTGCTCTGTAGAGATTCCAAAAAATTGCTAGATCAATTGCAGTACAATTAGCAGTATGAGTTGGAGCTAAACGCGTACAGTTACGGCCAGTTATGCTGATGCAAGAATTGTGGTCTATGGCCAAAGCCGAAAGTGATGGTATATTCCCATTAAATATTGTAGAAGGTCTTAAATACATTTTAGGCATTTTTAACTAATGGTCTCGCATTGTTTCTCTCCGGCGCGAATAAGAATAATAATTGTTGTAATTGAGTAATTAAATGATCTATGTTGTTAATAAATGATTTATTGTTAAAGTTAAATTGTGCAATTAATGGAGTAGCATTATATTAATTAACATTCCTTTACAGAACTCGCGCTATAGATAAAATTGGAGGGTTATCAGCGGCACAGCGCATAATTAAAAAAGTTCCAAGAATACGATAAATTACGGCCATATATGTTAAGTATAATTTAATAATTTAAAATCCCAGCGTTAAGTTATTTCCTTTTTACTGCGCCACATACAGTAGTGCAATAATTTTTTCTACTTAAAAACTTAAAACCATGGAGGTAAACGTAATTTAACTCTATGCATAAAACTTCATCGAAAAAGTATGCCATTAAATCGTCTGCTTGTCTATGTAATATCAATGAAATTTCATTCATATCATCTATATTGCAAACTCCAGAACAAAATAATTTTGCGTTAAAGAAATTTAGCATTTCTTATACAACTCATCTTGCAGCCTAATCTGCTTACATTCTTCATAAGTGAAAATTAGGTTTCGTTGTAGAAATAATCAAAGTTTGATGATCATTTAAACTCAAATATATTGTAATTGTGTTGTTTCAGAATACATATGCACAGAAATTAAGTAAAAATAAAGCGGCTTTAGGACGGATACAACACTAATTATAAATTAAAAAGAACTTTAAAAATCACAATTTGGACCACAAGATGGATGGCATTGATCATTTAAACTCAAATGTATTGTAATTGCGCTATTTAGGAATACAGATGGCCAGAAATTAAGAAAAATAAAAAGTTTTAGAACGGATACAACACTAAATGTAAATTAAAAATAATTTTAAAAATCGCGATTTTGACACAAGATGGATGTCATATTCTATTTTGAACTGGATCACGTGATCTCTGCATATAATGGTCACGTGATCTATTCATATAAAGGGTGTAATTATTATTTAAATTTTTATTTAAAAAGCTACTGAATATATATTGCTAAAAAATTTTTATATATTTTATTTGATAATTTAAATATTTCTTAAAACTGTCGAAGCAATTTGTGAAATTTAAATTCGCTTAAAAATATTTGAAAAATTAGGTCCCGTAGGGTTCAATGTATTTCATTTTTTCAACCTGGATTCAATCCAAAATTAATTGGGTGATACTATTCATATATATTCCCATAGGTCCTACAGACCGTCTGAACAACATACAAAGTCAGTTTTACGGCAGTTATCGTGCTAACGGACAGACAGACAAACAGAATCAACAAAATCATAAACGCTTTTTAACTATGTTGTAAAGTGTTAAAAATTATGCCTAGTTGATGAATGTATTATTAAAATATTTAAATATATGGACTACATTGTTTATTGAGGATGCTATCAGTATTGATAATTGTTAATTCAGCGTTGCGTAAAATATAATAGTTAATTGAGTACGAAATAGTTTTAGATGTTGTCATCCGGATGTACAATTTACCGCACCAAATGTTTTAACGTTACAAACACTGTGCCGTGGATCTTTTCGTCACATTTTCATCGCTAACTAAGTACATCAATTGCATTATATACGGAAAGTCATGTGATGTCCACACACATCAGATCATTTTTATTAAAAAAACAACCAATAACAACATCTTCAAATAAGTATTCTCATCTATATGCAAGTACTTATGCCAAATTTTAGACATTATTTCCAACCCATTGAATAATTCGACATGAAAATAAACCCTTCTCCTAATTTCTTAGACCATGTCTTACGACATTTAGAACCACTGCTGTCCTTTGTTATTACACACACAACTACAACATCAACTACAAATGCAACTTCCTCTGCCTTCAACAACATGATTCACAACTGAGATAAACTCGCAGCGATATGCTGTATCGTCTAGGTAATTGTTTACATAAGTCATGGACTTGTGAGCGGTAACTTGTCCAATTAATATTGGGCAGTTAAACGTTACGTTTAAGGATTACCTAAGAATTTATTTTGATGTGTTATCGAATTTGATGTAATTGAAAAAAATGACAATATATAACTTTTCCCTTATAATTAAAACGCCAAAAATAAGTTTTGCGTAAACAGTGTAATTTGTATCATATTTCACGCTCAAAATTGGATATTTTCGTAAAAGTGTAGTAACTGTCACTTAAGTAAATAAATTTAAGTTAAAATTATAATATATAAAATGTTCAATGCTGCATATATAAACATCTGATGTGGGCAGCACATGACTTTCCTTATATAATGCAATGGATTTTCAGTAAAAAATAATGTATAAGATCCACTATAGAGTGTTTTTATCGTTGAAATGTACATTTCAAAGTACCAAATTAACTTACATTTCGCACAAATCTAAATAAAGAATTACCAATATTGATAGTATCCTTAATAAGCGATATAGTCCATATATTAAACGGTTTTAATAATTTATTTATGGCGAAGGTCCTCCAGCGATTTCTCTGAAGACGCTGATCAAGCAATTAGTATAAATCTTTCTTGCTCTCCACTGAGACTCTAGATTTGCATATGCCGCATGAGCGGCTCTTCTACCCTGGCTCTTATAAGCGATCCTCAGAACTTTATCAGCATCATTCGGAGATTCGTGTTTCGGATGCTACCTGCACGCGCGTTATGATGTAGCTCTATTTTAATAATGTTCTTGTATATAATCTACATAATGTTCCTGCAAACATAGTATGTTCTTGTAAATAAATCTATGTTTTATGCTTGCTGCTATAATGGATACTCTTCAACATCTCACATGCGCCTTCATCATGGCCCTAAGCCATAGATAATGACCCAGACGTGATGCTTCAAATTATGTGAGTATCACTTCAATTTACGGGAGTTCTGAAAAAAAAAATATGTACGTGTTCAATTCATAACGCAATATGTCTACAACTAAAAGTACCGAAACTCTTTTAACCTCAGCCGGCGACGCAAAAAATGCCTCAGCTTCAAATGAAGATTTTAGTTCAGCTGAACTCTCAAAAGTTGCTTTCAAAGCACCTCCGTTTTGGAAAACAAACTCAGATTTATGGTTTTTGCACCTGGCCTCTCAATCCCTGGTTTCCGGAATCCTAAATAAAACAAAAACAAAATATCATTGTGTAATTGCAGCGCTAAATTTAGATGTACTGACTCATGTCACAGGCCTGAATCTCAAACCTCCTGAAAATGAACCTTATTCTGTGTTGAAAAATAGCATCATTTTGCATTTTGCAGATTCTGAAGTCACAAAACTTCGCACACTTTTGCAATTAATTGCAGGAGATAGGAAAGCAAGTCATTTGCTTCCCGAAATGCAAGATCTCGCCGGAACGAAAATACACGTACTTTCCACGTTGTTCTTTCAACGATTAAAAGTTCATGTACAACAAATCTTATCAATTTGTTCAGAATCACTGAAAACCATTTAAAAAATGGCGGACGAAATTTCTGATGTGCCAACTTCACTTTCAATATCAGAAGTAGCAGAGAATAGTCATATTTCGTGCTTAGTAGCCAAAGTTTCAAACCCGTTGAGTAACTTTAAAATAAACTGCAAAAGACTGAGAGATCCAGACAACGAATTCGATCACGAATTCAATCTTGCTCACGAATTCGATCAAAATCAAGATTTCAACCTCAAACAAGATATAGATAGCAATCCAGAAAAATTGATGTTTGTTGGTATCACACAAAATTTCAAGAACAAGCTCGGAAATGTGCAAAGTCGTGCAAATTTCAAACGAAAAACTAGGTGGCTCTGTTATTTCAACGATAACGCTTAGAAGCCTTGAAAACAGTCGCTTATTCCTATATGACAAGCTATCTCATATAAAGTTTCTAGTCGACAGCGGCCCTATGATATCACTTTTTTCAAGCGACTAGCATAATGCCAAGAAAAAAAAGAAGTCCCGTTATACGCAGCAAATTTAACCAAAATTAAAAGATTTGAAACAAAACAACAGATAGTAAAAATTTGGATTCCATCGAAAATGCGTTTGGGATTTTGTAATTGCCGATATATCTCGAGCAATTTTAGGAGTTGACTTCGTAGTAAAATTCGGATTACTAGTCGGCATGAGACTAATCGCCATGAAACTAATCGACAAACAGACTAATCGACAGCTATACAAAAGTCAGTATCAAAGGAAATACGATGCAGATACCCTCACTTGAACTGACAATAGTGAATAGTGATTCCCCATATACTCGTTTCTTAAGTAAATTTCCAAAACACACACCAATTCCCTACAAGGTATAATGCATAATACAACGTACTGTATTCTAAAGCTTGGAGCTCCAGTTGATGCGAAAGCAATACGTTTTGCTTTCGACAAACTAAAAGCAGTCAGAAAAGAATTTGAATTTCTACAGCAAGGCATCTGTAGACGATCAAAAAGTCCATAGGTAAGCCACAATCACGTCGCAAAGAAAAAAGACGGCGGATTTCGCGTATTCGGAGACTACAAAAAATGAATTCCGTAACAATTCCAGATCGTTATCCAATTGCTCACATCCACGATTTTTACACAGAACTTTGAAAATAAAAATATATTTTCTACGCAAGATTTGGTACGAGCATACTACCAGATTCCTGTGGAACATGATCATGCCCCAAAAACAGTGGTGACAACGCCATTCGGACTGTTTGAATTTCTGTTTATGCAACGCAGCACAAAAAGATTTATGCACGAAGTCTTAGAGATTTAGATTTATGTGTTGTATATATCGATGATTGCTTAATCGCTTAAGAAAACGAAACCAAACACCAAGCGCACTTACGCATGGTATTTTAGCGTTTTCCGCAATATGGAGTAGTAATAAATTCTTCCAAAAGCGTTTTTGGATAATCTCAAGTAAAATTCTTAGGACACATGGTTACGACAGAAGACATTTCTTCTTTAACATACAGAATATCCACCATACAAAATTTTCCACTACCAAAAACTATGTGGGATTTCAGATTTTTAGCGATTTTTACCGCAAGCTGCAGGAACACAAACAGTTCTGTGCGATTTAAAACCTGAAAACAAAAAACGCGACAGTTCGCTTGTACAGTCGACTAAAAGCACAAAAACTGCTTTCCACGCATGTAAAAACTTTCTTTCAAGTGCACCAATATTGACTTATCCTACAACAAATAGTGAATTGTCATTTTCGGTAGACGTATTTTTAGTAGCGATCGGGTCAGCATTGCAACAAAAGCAAAATGGAAAGTTATACGCATTAGCATATTTTTCACGCAAGCTAAATGCCCAGAACAGAAGTACAGTGCTTACGACCGTGAACTTTTCGCAACATATTTTAGAGTAAAGCAATTCCGACACTTGCTAGAAGGAAGAGATTTTATCTTTTGCACCGGTCACACACCTCCTACATTTGCGCTTCAACAAAAAACCGAAAAGATGGCTCTACGTCAAATAAGACACCTTGAATATATTAGTCAATTTTCAACTAATACCCAATACATTCCTAGTTCAACAAATATAGTAGATAACGCGGTTTCTCGCATAGAAGGAATCCATACACCAAATGTGATGGATTTCGAAGCAATAGCAAGAGCACAAATTGAAGCCGAACTCAAAGATCTCAATAAATGTTATCCTTCGTTACGACTAAAATGCATTGCTATTGATCCATCAGGTGCTATACTTCAATGTGACCCCTCAACAGTCGAAATTCGGCCCTATATAGCGCAGAATTTTCGAAAGCAAATGTTTCACAGCATTCACAATCTCGCTCATCCACGAGTTCGAGAGGCAATGAACATAGTTTAAAAAGATTCATTTGGCCTTCACTCAAAAAAGACTATGCTGAATGGAGCCAAATGTGTGTATCGCATGCTAAAAAGTAAAGATACACCGACACAAAAAATCACGTTTAGGAAATTATAATACACCAAATGTCAGATTTCAAAATGTCTACATCGAAATCGTCGGATCTTTACCGGTATCAAAGGGATTTCAATATATAGCCACTTGTGTCTACCGATTTACACGATGGCCAGAAGCCTCCGGCCGTCCAAATAGTTGCTCAAGCCCTCAGGGCGAGTCGGACGGTCTGGGTCTTCAACGATGGCCAGAAGCCATCCCATTAGAAGATCAAACTGCAGCCGCAGTATCAGAAGCATTTTATTCTGGCTGGATTTCTCGATTTGGCTTACCAGAAGTCATCAGTACTGACCAAGGACGGCGATTCGAAGGCGATTTATTTCATCATCTGATGAGATTTTTAGAAAGTCGAAAAACCAGAAAGGCAGCATATCATCCTGCCTCAAATTTCATGGTGGAACGCTTTCACCGCCAACCCAAATCGGCAATACGATGTCAGGAAGCAGAGCATTTAATAGAAGTACTACCAACATAACTTTTAGGAATCCGAAATCAAAGAGGACCTAAAAACTTCCAGTGCAGATTTAAACAATGGCACATCTTTGCCATGTGAATTCGTACGTGACACATCACTAAAGGGCATCCCAAAACATGCACATGAATTTGTTTTACAATTATGATGACGAATACAACGATTAAGACCAGTTCCAGCTTTAAAACATTAAAAAAATTGTGTTTTTATCCACAAGGAACTTCACAAGTCAACTCATGTTATTGTACGAAACGACTTTGTACGTCAACTGCTGCAGACCTCATACGATGCTCCTTTCTCAGTGTGTGCACGCATCGACAAATTTTAGACAGTGGATATCCGCGGAAGAAAAAGCAACATCTGCATTGGTCGTTTGAAAAATGCACTTCTACTAAAACCCTTAAAGGATTCAAAGAACACATATACACCGGTTTCTCACCAATCATCTTCCATCACTACCTCAACATCTACAGTAACCAAGTATAGAAATAAATTCATTTTAGACTCCCAGTTCCTTCACGATGAGGGGGGGTGTACCATGGAAAAGTTGCACCAGCGATTTGCTTAAAGAAACTGTTCAAGCAATTAGCATAAAACTTTCTTGCGCTCCACAAAGACTGTAGATTTGCATATGCCGCATGCGCAGTACTTCTACCTTGACTCTTATAAACTTGATCGTCATTCGAACATTCTCATTTCGAATGCTACCTGCACGCGCGTTATGATGTAGCTTTATTTTAATAACGTTCCTATATATAATTTAAGTAGTGTTCCTGTAAATATAGTTAGTATGTTCTTGTAAATGAATCTACGTTTTATACTTGCTGCTTTAGGGATACTCTTCAACAGCGCACCTTCGCCTTATGTATGGCCTTACGCCATAAATTTATCAGTTAGGTGTCATTTTCATTAATTTAACACCATTTTTGCAAGTTTGACGATAGTTTCTTCAATCTCGGACGAAATAACGCCAAGTTAGCGATATTTTGCTAGATTATTCGCCTAGTTCGCCATAATGCCTCATCAAGTGTTACAAACAAATGGAGAGAAGAACATTTCTTATATACTAGAAAATATGCCCGTCACATGATGGAAATCAGAATTTGCGAAATATTACTTCCCACTTGGTGTCATTTTTATCAATTTGCCGACATTTTTGACACTTTGGCAACATTTAAAATAGCCGTCATTTGGCGACGTCCCACTAAATTTCTCGCCAAACGTTACGGACGGACGGAAAACTGGATTATTCTTATAGCTTACACTTATGTTCTTTCCAAGATATTGAACTTTCATCAATTAGTCGCCATTTCATTGATTTAACGTCCATTTCATCAGTTTGGCGAATTTCTATCTGTTCAGTGACATTGTCGTCAGTTTGGCAATTTTGAGAGATATTACAGTTGGAGATATTACAACAAATTCGTCGCCAAAATTTTGACAAACGTTGCGAAAGGAAAAATAGGTTATTCTTATAGTAGATGGTTGTATTATTTCCCAGATATTAAAATTTCGTCAATTAGTCGTCATTTTCTTTGATATAGCGTCATTTTTATCAATTTGGCGGCATATTCGCTAATTTGGCAAGATTTAAATAGTCGTCAAGTTGGCGACATTGCGACAAATTTGCCGTTAAAATCTCGAAAAGAATTATGGACAGAGGAATAAATTATTCTTATAGCAGATAAATAACTATTGGCGTTCAAATACAAAATTATTAATCAAAGTATGTTTCTCATAAATGGAATGAGTTAGATCCATGAGAAGGTCACCAAATTTATCGCATGATATTACATAACAAAAGTGAACATATTTCATAATAGTTAATATTTTTTTAATTTATGTGATTTTTTCATAAATTTATTTGAAAAGTCTGCATTATATAGAGAATGGTTCATGCTAGCGTTCTAAAGTTTATATCAATCGTTTCCTAAGGAAAAATTATATCTATTTGCGTATTTTTATTAATGGCTTCTTTTTGATGATTTTTTCAAAATTTCACTCGAAAGGTTTGTGGGTTCTGAACATTCCATTGCGTTTAAAAACAATAGCCTTTCAGTATTCACGGATTGTAATTTCTGTACCAAATGTCATTCTCATCGCTCCATTCGTTCGTGATATATCGTTTGCACAAACTCACTGATACACACACACACACACACACACACATATATATATATATATATATATATATATACACACATTCACACATGTTTTGACACACACACACACATTTTGACACACATGCACACACACATCAATTTAAAAATGTTCGATTCGTGTTCAGGATGGTTGAAACGTGTTCTCCCTCGAAAACTCGAATTCAAATTTTCGAAACCGTATAATACTTTCCTTATACATTATACTATGTATATTAGGAAAGTAATAAATAATTATGAAATATTAAAAGTTATATTTTGTTAGTTTCACTTTGTTCAGTGTTTTGGCATATAAAAATAAACCCCACTTCTTTTCAATTATTCAATTGTTTTTATAAAAAATTAAATAAGATAGCAAAAATAGTTATGCATCATCTTCTAAAATATTGACGTTTCAAATTGTGTGCCGATGATTTTATTAAATCTATCGAATGAATTTGTAATTGACTTTTAAGCCGTCTTTGAAATAACAAATTCATAAAGAACATTGTTATCAATATATCAATATTTAATTAAATAGAATACTTTAGATATTTAGTTATTTAAATAGAATACTTTATAGTTAACTATTAAATCCATTACCTATCTTGAAATAAAAATATTATTATAAGAAAAGCATTATAACACGATATTTTCGTCATGGACGCTAATAAAAGTTGTTTCTGGAGTACCATTTTTGTAATAATACGATATCTCCTACTCATATAAAGATGTCAGATGACCAGGGCTAAGCAGATTAAATGCAAAGTCTTCAATGGTTGAGATTCTCAGTGCTGAGGCATGTGAAACTTATATTTCAATAAAAGGTGCTTTCCGAAAAAATAGTATGTATATAGAAATAATAAATATCTTTTACTTTTAGTAACAAACCTAATTTGGAATTATTTATAAGATTTCGCAGCATTTAACAAAACCCCACAAAATGAATTCTGTCTTATCCTATCTCATGAACTCGCCATTAATATCTCTGTGATCTTTATTTGTGAAGTTTCAATTTGATTTAAAACTTGTAATTTTGTAGCGTATTAAACTGACGCAACAAACAGTTACTGCAGTACAATGAGTTAATAAAAAATTATAAATAAATTATAGTTTTCTATACGGTTAAAGATAGATATTTCTAAGAACTTTTAGAATCTTTATATTATTATTCGAAACACGTCTGTCATCTGTAATGAAGCTAAAGGTTACACTGTAACATCGGATTGCATTAAGTCTGACAATGATGGATAACAACAAGTATCCATAAGTTACTAAGGAATTTGTGTATGTGTAACGAATAAGAAAGGGCCAATTGAGATTTCCGTTCCAGAAAAAATAAGATAGGGGTAAAAAAAGTCGATTATTTCTGCTCATAGTCTTGCTACCCATAGTATTCCTATTTATGACCATACGTTCCGATTTGTCCAGTATTGTTCCGGTTTAAGTATTTTGTCCCAAAGTTTCGTGTTATTTGCAATTGAACCACGTTTTTAAACATTTTTCACTTTAAACATTTAAAGTTGAAAAGTGTTTATGACTTTGTTCATTCTGTCTGTCTGTCTGTCCGTTAGCACGATAACTTCCGTAAAAATGACTTTATCAATATGAAATTTTAGTATGTTGTTCAGACGGTTTGTGGGACCTACAAGAATATAAATGAATAATATCACCCAATTAGTTTTGGATCGAACCCGGTTTGAAAAAATGAAATACATTGAATCCTATGGGATTTAATTTTTCAAGCATTTTTCAAGCGGATTTAAAATTCACAAATTGCTTCCAAAATTTTATGAAATATTCAAATTATCCCACAAAATATATAAAAACATTTCAGCAAAATATATTCAGTAATTTTTAAATGAAAATTTAAATGATAATTACACATTCTATATGTAGCGATCACGTGATCATTACATGAAGAGATCACGTGACCCACTTCAAAATAAATTTGACATCCATCTTGTGTCGAAATCGTGATTTTAAAGTTCTTTTTTTTCCATATTTAGTGTTGTATCCGTCCTATAACCTCGTTATTCTTGCTTAAATTCTGTGCATCTGCATATTGAAACAACGCAATTACAATATATTTGAATTTAAATGATCATCCAAATTTGATTATTTCTACAACGAATCCTACTTTTCACTTATGGAAATTATAAACAGTAAAATATGTAGAATGAGTTGTATAAGAATTGCTGCATTTCTTTAGAGCAAAATTATTTAGCTCATGGAATCTGCAATATAGCTGATATGAATGAAATATTCATTGATTTTACAGAGAGAAGGACGTTTTATTCTATAAAGTTTTAAGCAGAGAGTATAATTACTTGTACATCCATGGTCTTAAGTTTTTAAATAAAATAAATTATTATATTATTGTGATGAATGAAATGAACGGAAAAATGTTTATGATCGAAATGCTGCTTTTATAGAGAGAGCCGGGCGTGTTATATTTCGATGGCGTCATTTGAATAAATTTCATTTCTTTCCGATGAAGTTTTTAAATATAATAAATTATTCTAGTATTATGATAATTTAAAAAATATTACCGAGGAGTGTATCGCATTTTAGAGATGTTTAAACCAGGCAATTTATATTTCAATGCCGTCATTTGAATGAAGTTCATTTTTGTCGATGAAGTTTTAAGTTTTCAAATATAATGAATTAATGTAGTATTGTGATAATTTTTAAAATATTACCGAGGAATGTATCGCATTTTAGAGATGTTTAAATAAAATTATATAACACAGCATATATATATGTTATGCTTTTCATAAAATAAATATGTATATTTTATGCTATCTATAAAATAAAAATTGAGTTTTTAAAATATGCATACGTTTTACAATGATGTTTGCATGTTTTATGCCACCATAAACACTTTTTCAGAAAATAATAAACTACAAATAAATATGTATTAAATAAGTATTTAATCTTTATAATGAGACAAAATCTAAACTTTTATGTCTCTATGGGTTTTCCATATAATTTTGTGTTTTCAAATAGAGGTACTAAAATGGCTATATTTTGTTGAGAATATACATTGTCCTTTTGTCTATTGATTCAAATAACTGTTGATTTTTTTATTAAATTGCTGCAATTCGTTCCAAAAACTATTTGCTAATGCAGAAAGAAACATTTATTTGAAAAGTTGTAGATTTTTGTTCATATATGTCAATTCCGTAAGAATACTTGTTCTAAAAGTGAAAATGAGAATTTCACCTATGCATTATTTACTATTATTATCTTTTGTTGGAATTTCAACAAGCATTAATTAATATTTAGGCCAACACCGGTTGCATGCAGAATATGTATATTTTATGCTTTTCTTAAAATAAAAATTGAGTTTTTACAAATATTAACACGTTTTACAATGTTTTTTACATGTACCATATAAAAATTTCAGAAAATTTTAGACAATATAATAACTATGAAGTAATTTAACTTTATAATGAGACCAAGAGTAAACTTTTATATTTCTCTGGTTTTCATTACAATTTTGTTTCTTCAAATATAGGTACTACAATGGCTATAATTTGTTGGGGATACACATAGTACTTTCGTCTGTTGATTCAAATAATTGTTAAAATTTTTATTAAATTGCTACAGCTTGTTCCAAATACTTTGCGCTAATGCAAAAATCATACTTTTTTTTAGAAAAAATGTCAATTTTTATTCGGTTATGTCAATAATGAAAATGAGAATTTCACCCACACATTATTCATGCATGAACCCAATAAAAGGATAACTAGACGGTAAAATTAAAAAATATATAATTTGTTGCATCACAATAAAATGCGAATGACAATAAAATGGTAAAATTTAAGTAGTACACAACAAACTGATTTTCTTTTCTACGCTCGAGGTGCAATTTCTTGAATCGTGACCATAATTTGTATGAAAAAAGAACTGGAGGGAAATTTCAAAGCCTCAAAATCTAGATTTATAGCAACGACTTTAGAATGCATGAAACTGCAGACAACTAAACAAAAACATAGACAAACGATGAATGCAATTTGAAAGGCTGTTTTCCCACACTCAGTTTTATTTTAAATATTACATTTTTAGCTTGAAAATATAGAAATTTTATATCATTCCAAAATGTTTTTTAAATAAAACGCAACTATATTTATATATTGTTTCTATAGTAAAATATATTGTTTTATTATATATATTTTATTTTATTATATAATTAATTTAAATTTTTAATATACTAGGGGGCAGAGCCCTCAAGTATATTTAAAAAAGTAGCTGCCTCTGCCTCAGCTTGACAAATTTCTCGTTTCTCGAGATTCTGTACTTCGTACCGCAAAAACTATTGCATATAAAAATATGAAATTTTGGTACACTTGTAGAAAAAGTTTTAGGAAATACGCTGAAATAAACCGTTGTCAACAATTTACAACAAAGTTGAAATGTGTTTATGACTCTGTCCATTCATTCATTCTGTCTGTCTGTCTGTCTGTCCGTTAGCACGATAACTGCCGTAAGGAAAACTTAATCAAAATGAAATTTTAGTATGTTGTTCAGACGGTCTGTGGGACCTATGGGAATATAAATTAATAATATCACCCAATTAGTTTTGGATTGATCCCGGGTTGAAAAAATGATATACATTGAATCCTATGGGACCTAGTTTTTCAAACATTTTTTAAGAGGATTTAAAATTCTCAAATTGCTTTGAAAATTTTAGGTAATATTCAAATTCTTCCATAAAATACATAAAAAAATTTCAGCAAAATATATTCAGTAGTTTTTTAAATAAAAATTAAAATAATAATTACACCTCTTATATGAAGCGATCACGTGACAATTTTATGAAGAGATCACGTGACCCACCTCAAAATTAAATATGGCATCCATTTTGTCTCATTATCGTGATTTTTAAAGTTCTTTTTAAGTCATATTGAGTGTTGTATCCGTCCTAAAATTGCTTTTTTTTTGCTTAAATTCTGTGCATCTACATACTGAAACAACGCAATTACAATAAATTTCAGTTTAAATGATCATCCAACGTTGATTATTTCTACAACGAAGCCTATTTTTCACTTTTGTAAAATGTAAACAGCACAATATATAGAATGAGTTGTAAAATAATTTCTGCATTTCTTTAATGCAAAATTATTTAGCTCATGGAGTCTGCATAGCTGATATGAATGAAATATTCATGGATTTTACAGAGAGAAGGACGATATTTTTCGATGAAGTTTTTAAGCATAGAGTTTAATTACTTGTAACTCCATGGTCTTAAGTTTTTAAACAAAATAAATTATTATATTATTGTGATGAATGAAATGAATGGGAAAATGTTTATGAATGAAATGCTGCTTTTATAGAGAGAGCCGGGCGTGTTATATTTCGATGGCGTCAGTTGAATAAATTTCAGTTGTCTTTGATGAAGTTTTCAAATGTAATAAAATATTGTAGTATTATGATAATGTTAAAAACATTACCGAGGAGCCAGGCGATTTATATTTAATTGACGTCATTTGAATGAAGTTCATTCTTTTGGATGAACTTTTAAGTTTTAACATATAATAAATTAATGTAGTATTGTGTTATTTTTAACACTTTACAACAAAGTTGAAAAGTGTTTATTACTTTGTTCATTCTGTCTGTCTGTCTGTCTGTCTGTTAGCACGATAACTGCCGTAAAAATGACTTAATCAAAATGAAATTTTAGTATGTTGTTCAGACGGTCTATAGGACCTATGGGAATATAAATGAATAATATCACCCAATTAGTTTTGGATTGAACCCGGGTTGAAAAAATGGAATACATTGAGCCCTATGGGACCTAATTTTTCAAGTATTTTTTAAGCGGATTTAAAATTCACAAATTGCTTCGAAAATTTTAGGTAATAGTCAAATTGTTCCATAAAATATATAAAAAAAATTCAGCGAAATATATTCAGTAGTTTTTTAAATAAAAATTAAAATAATAATACCTCTTATATGAAGCGATCACGTGTCCATGATATGAAACGATCACATGACCCACTTCAAAATAATATATGGCATCCATCTTGTGTCAAAATCGTGATTTTTAAAGTTCTTTTTAATTCATATTGAGTGTTGAATCCGTCCTAAACTACTTTATTTTTGCCTAAATTCTGTGCATCTACATACGGAAACAACGCAATGACAATATATTCCAGTTTAAATGCTCATCTAAATTTGATTATTTCTACTATTAAGCCTATTTTCCACCTATGTAAATGTAAACAACAAAATATGTAGAATGAGTTGTATTAGAATCGCTGTAATTCTTAAGCACAAAATCAAATAGTCCATGAAGTCTGCTTAGCTGATATGAATGAAATATTCATTGATTTTAGAAAGAGAAGGACGATATTTTTCGATGAAGTTTAACGAATAGAGCTTACTTACTTGTAGCTCAATGGTCTTAATTTTTAAATAAAATAAATTATTATAGTATTGTGATGAAAGACATGAATGGGGGAATTATTTATGAATGAAATGTTGCTTTTATGGAGAGAGCCAGGCGTGTTATTTTTTTATGACGCCATTTGAATGAATTTCAGTTGTTTTCGATGAAGTTTTCAAATATAATAAATTATCGTAGTATTATGCTAATTCTAAAATTATTACCAAGGAATGTATTACATTTTAGAGATGTTTAAACCAGGCAATTTATACTTTAATGCCGTCATTTGAATGAAGTTAATTTTTTTCGATGAAGGTTTAAGGTTTCAAATATAATAAATCAATGTAGTATTGTGATAAGTTTTAAAATATTACCGAGGAATATATTGCATTTTCGACTTTTTTAAATAAAATTGCATTGAAGTTGGAAAGTGTTTCATAATCAATGCTTTAAGCATGATTGATCTTTCTTGTTTTAAATATAACCGAGGAATGAATCGCATTTCAGAGATGTTTTAATGAAATTGCATTGACGTTGGAAAGTGTTTCATAATCAATGCTTTATGCATGATTGATCTTTCTTGTTTGATATACATTGTAGTTTAAAATATATGTAATGTCAAAATCAAAGACAACATTTTTGATCGCGCATTGAGAGTTCGCGTCCTGGATAGACTAACAAAAGCAAGACCGCGAATTTCTGCGGGCAGGTACCTGCATGGGTGAATGTTTTCAGGATGGAGACCCCTTTTTAACACTTTACCAGATAGTTGAAAAGTGTTTATGACTTTGTTAATTCTGTCTGTCTGTCTGTCTTTCCGTTTGTACGATAGCTGCCGCAAAAATGACTTTATCAAAATGAAATTTTAGTATGTTGCTCAGACGGTCTGTGGGACCTATGGGAATTTAAAGAAATAATATCACCCAATTAGTTTTGGATTGAACTCGGGTTGAAGAAATGAAATACATTGAATCCTATGGGACCTAATTTTTCAAACATTTTTAAGCGAATTTAAAATTCACAAATTGCTTCGAAAGTGTTAGGAATTATTTAAATTATCCCCTTAAATATATAAAAAAAAAATTCAGCAAAAGATATTCAGAATTTTTTTAAATAAAAATAAAAATAATAATTACACACTTTATATGAAGAGATCACGTGACAACTATATGAAGAGATCACGTGGAAACCCCAGGCCGTCCGACTCGTCCTTCACGTGACCCACTTCAAAATAAAATATGGCATCCATCATGTATCAGCATCGTGATTTTTATTCTTTTTAATTCATATTTAGTGTTGTATCCGTCCTAATACCTCTTTATTTCTGCTTAAATTATTTGCATCTATATACTGAAACAACACAATTACAATATATTTGAGTTTAAATGATCATGAAACTTTGATTATTTCTACAATGAAACCTGATTTTCACTTATGGAGAATGTAAATACCAAAATATGTAGAATGAGTTGTATTAGAATTGCTGTATTTCTTTAACACAAAATCATTTAGTTCATGGAGTCTGCATAGCCGAAATGAATGAAATATTCAATGATTTTACAAACAGAAGGATGATTTTTTTCGATGAAGTTTTACGCATAGTGTTTAATTACTTGTAGCTCTATGGTCTTAATTTTTAAATAAAATAAATTATTATAGTATTGTGATGAATGACATGAATGGGAAATTATTTATGAATGAAATGCTGCTTTTATAGAGAGAGCCAGGCGTGTTATTTTTTCTATGACATCATTTGAATGAATTTCAGTGGTTTTCTATGAAGTTTTCAAATATAATAAATTATCGTAGTATTATGATAATTCTAAAATTATTATCGAGTAATGTATCACATTTTAGAGATGTTTAAACCAGCAATTTATATTTCAATGCCGTCATTTGAATGAAGTTCATTTTTTTCGATGAAGGTTTAAGTTTTCAAATAAAATAAATTAATGTAATATTGTGATAATTTTTAAAATATTACCGAGGAATGTGTCACATTTTCGAGGTTTATAAAATTGCATTGATGTTGGAAAGTATTTCATAATCAATGTTTTATGCATGATTGATCTTTCTTGTTTAAGTGTTCGATGAGATATTTTACTTTTTATGCACTTCTGAAATGAACTTCTTTCGTATCTGCAAGTCTAGCGATTTCTCTAACTTGTACCATAAAAACTATAACAAACATTTTTACAAACATAAAATTTAGTACATTTATAGAGAAATAATATTTCTAAACATGACTACAACGTTGGTAGTATACTTTAGAATGTGTGAAATGTTGATAATCATAAAACTTTTCGTTTATTCCGACAAACAAACAGAGCGTTTCACAACCATTGTTGCCATGAATATCAGGATATCATTGTTATATTGCTCAACAAGGAAATGCTTTTTTGTTGTAAATATCTCTATGCTGAAAGCGTAAAACGTATTATTAAACTGAATTAAGAACATGCAGCAAAACCCACAGTTATGAAATTTTGCAGTTTATTCCTAATACAGTTAGCTATCGTTCTTAATAGCATACGGTAAGAAAGGATTCGTGATGAGGTTCACCGAGCGCTAGGAAGAAGACGACGCCTTCCAACTCACGAAGTGATATTCTTAGTTGGCGAGAGTAACGATTTGGGGGCAAAGCTTGGTGACATTGTTCGCAAAGTTAAGGAGGTTGATGAGCGTCAGCTAATAATGAGCGAAGCCCCTACGTGGACCTGCGGCGATGAGTGGCAGTCAATGGAGGGCGGAGTCCTGGGGTTCTGCGAGCGTTAATGAGCGTCAGTGAGCGTCAATGATTTGGAAGCGAAGCCTCCCGACTCGTGAATCGAGATACGGGGTTAATGAGCGGTAGCCAATTAAAGACGGAGCCTCTGGTTCGAGTATGGGACACGTAGGCGATCGTGTGAGCCGTCCGAACGAGCGGCATCCAATTAAGAGCGTAGTCCCGGGATAATGCGAGAGTCAACGATTTGGAGGCGAAGCCTCCCCACTCGTAAATCGAGATACGGGGTGAATGAGCGTCGGTAGCCAATGGAGGGCGGAGCCTCGAAATTCTGTGAGCGTCAGCGAATATGGGACACGTAGGCGATCGTGCTAGCCGTCGGAATGAACGGTATCAAATTGAGGACGGAGCCCCCGGATTCAGCGAGCGTCAGCGATTTGGAGGTGAAACTACCCGAATCGTGAATTAAGATACGGAGTGAATGAAAGGTCCAGTTAAGGGGCAGAATGGGCGGCAGCCAATGGAGGACGGATACCCTCGGTTCTGCGGACGTTAGTGAGCGTCAGCGTTTTGGAGGCGAATACTTTCGACTCGGGAATCGAGTTACGGGGTTAGCTACCGGTAGCCAATGAAGGGCGGAGCCCTGAGATTCTGCGAGCGTTATCGATCGTGGGACATGTAGACGGTTGTATGTGCTGTCCAGATTGGAA